>JAWZYV010011698.1:0-549502 GCA_038373885.1 Cheiracanthium punctorium | reverse complement strand
GGGAAACTTAACGCGATCAAATGCTCGCTGATCAAAAACGCGATAAAATGAAGCTGAAAATAGCAAAAAGTCGCTTAAAAATGAGAGAACGGGTGGAATTTCAGGCTTTTAAAGTAGCTCAAATCGTTTTTATATATTTTTTACATAATTATGAAATTTTTCAAGCCGATCGCACGAACTGTGTGAATTTCATTAAATTTTTACACAGTAACTTTTTTATCTTTTTGGATTAAGAACGGTAAAAGTTTTGTTTGGAAGTGGCCGGACCGGATTTGTTAGAGAGTGAGTCACGGATCAGCGTAACTATATAATAGGATAATTACAGAGTTAATATTTATACAGGAGTGGTTTATGAGATGTAAATTTGTATTAATTTAAATAAATAATAATATGCAGTACATTTCTTTAAAGCCCCTCTTCATCCGTAAGAATGTGTGCCCAAGACCCCATATATGTTAAATCGGTCGGTGTATTCGAGACAACACCTTTTCCTTTTCAGGTAACATTTGAAAGAATTAAAATATTTACTCAAAATTTGTTATTTTCATTAAACATTTAAAATTATTATAAATGAAAAAGTATCCTGGAGATCTTTGAAAAATACGAAATATTCAAACTTATTTTACGTGCCCAACCATGCTTAGAAGGGACCCCGGTTCAAAAGATTACTTGTCTGAAAAAATACCGAAACCATTCGGCCTCTCACTTCTTTAGTTAGAAAAGGTATGGTCACCACATCTGTAAATAATTTTGTGGGGTGTTGAAAGCTAGAATTCGTAAGCGTGTATCGTAGGCGTGTCTTGGTCATTGTGCTCTCTCCCCTCCTTTGCAACCCATCAATCTAAGTGTCACAGGTGTTTTGGTGAGTGGGGGTAAGCAGTAACGGGATTTTATGTCACAGCCGCTTTCGAAGCAGAAAAAAAGGACCAGAAAATTATGTCTCAGCCGCTTTGAACAACGTTTACAGATGACGGGATTTTACGTCTCAGCCGCTTGGAGGGTTAAATTGATACGAAGTAAAGCTGAATTTTGCCTGCTCGGTGACGGACAGTTTAAAGTCGACTTAGAATACGCTTCATTGTTTGTGAGAAAAGTGAGAGTTTCCCCCGGTGTCATTCTGGGACATGCCAAAAGTTTAGAAATAACTCGAGTTGTCTGTAAAACTTACTCTGTTCCAACAGGAAACATGAGCGTTGTTCAAGATAACATCTTTAACGGAAAAATGCCTAATCGTCTCGTCATTGCCTGTATTGATAATGAAGCATTTAACGGCAACTACCAAAAATCGCCTTTTGATTTTAAACATTGTGATATTAATTTTATCGGCGCCTATTTGGGTGGACAGCCTATCCCCCACAATACTCTCCAACCTAATTTTGAAAACAACCACTTTGTTAGAGCCTACCAGAACTTATTTTCAAACGCGAGGGACAGAGGTTTACATCTTTCAAGATCAGAATTTTCGTAAAGTTATTCTTTATTCCGCTTTGATTTATCGCCTGATCTGTGCGACGGTTCTCATTTAAACCTAATACGTAACAGCAAATTACGATTAGAAGTAAAATTTGTCTCCCGCTTGGTACGAAGCATTTCATTATTAGTATATGCCGAGTTTGAAAATCTAATAGAAATCAACAAAGCACGATATATCCTGTGCGATTTTGGAAACTGATGAATTCGTCACAAATCCACAGAATTCTATAGAATAGACTTCTATCCTTACACCTCAAGATACTATGCTGGCGTCATTCCCTCGGAAAAGACACCTGTTATTCGAAACTTTCCTTCGGCAATGGTGATCAATACAGATAAACATCATGAAAGAGGTATTCATTCGTTAGGCATCTTTATGCCAGACGAAAAGAGTTGAAGTTTTCGATACCGACGGAATGCCTCCGGAAGGTTACGGTGAAGATATCATACAGTTCGTGACGCAATATCAACATGTTTACTGGAATCAAGTTCAATTTCAAAGTTTAACATCTAATGTGTGTGGACATTATTCCATTTATTTCCGGTCTCAAGGCCTATGTATGTCACTTATTTTGTCTCAACTAGCAGAAAAAAAGAATGATTTTCAAATGTTTCAGTTTGTTAAGAAACGATATGGTGTAACTATGATTTTCAAACATTAATAACGATAATTTTTATTTTATAAAAAGTCTCAATTCTTACTTTCTTAGTGTTTGTGTGAGTGTGTACATTATTTAGAAAAGTAACCTATTTTTCATCTTAAGGTTTTGAATTCTCAGTCACTCTGTTTGCCATTAAAAAAGTATAAAAGTCGAAAGTTTATCATACCCAACTAGCACACATACGTTGGGTTATTGTTGGTACAAGGTTGTTACGTTGGGCAAACGTTGGATTTCCAAATGGAAATGTCGGTGTTCTGTTGGCTAAAAGTTATGATGGCTAACGGTGGGTAAACAACCGTTGGCCATCGGATGGTTTAATGTTGTGTTGGGCAACCGTAGGTAAACAACCGTTGGCCATTTGATGGCTGAATGTTGTGTTGGACAACCGTAGATAAACAACGAATCGCCATCGGTTGGTTGAATGTTGTGTTGGGCAACCGTAGATAAACAACCGTTGACCATCCGATGAGTGAATGTTGTGTTGAATAACCGTAGCTTCACAACGATGATTGCGCATGCGCAAAGACACACATTCCGGAAACCGGGAAGCGATAGATTACTCTCCGTTTCCGCCATTGCTTGTTATGATGTGATGATACACTTTTATAAAGAGATTGATAGTTGAAATCTAAAACGAATATTTATCTTTTCAGCTGTATTTCTGTGAATTTTATTCGTTGCATAGGTTCGAAGTAAATTGAATCAGGATGATAATTATTATTAATGCCCTGATTATAGTTCGATTGTCCATAAGCCTAACGATCTTCAAAGTATGTAAATAAACAACTTACTGTGCAGCTATGGTAATAAATATAATAATTGCACATTACTTATTAAAGGATGTGTTTTTGGATTACTAAACAATGCTAGACAGCTTAATAATATAGTTTCATTTGCTCATAGTTGTACAACATTCGAGAAGGTAAAATTGGACACAATTGTTTTCTCCTAATAAGTTAATTCTGGAAAAAAAAAATCAACATGAGCCGTGCTTATATTTGCAAGATTATAATGACTAATGAGATTTCAGATTTAAAAGTAGTTATTAAACTAACACTACTTCAATTGTGAAATCTCGTTGGTTAATGACAGTGGTTAATCAACAACAAGGATTTAAATTTGTGCATCAAAATTGTTTTGTTGTTAAAGGTATGTATAAAGTATTTTACGGTTTTTAAAATTCAGTTATTTTAATATTTTACAAAGGTGTTATAGTACTTTACAGTTGATATATATCTCTATTTACCAACTTCATTTTGTTATTTATTTATTATTTTAGAAGAGATTTTTGTATCTACAGCTGTTATATGCTACAGGACTCAAATTTCATGGAGAAAAATACCTAATCTATATACAATCAAATACTCTTTGAGAGTACTGGAAGAAAAAACATTTTTATTGCTTTGACAAGTGTCCTCTGCATGTTTTAGTTGAATTAAAAATATCAGTAGCTCTTTAAATAATAGGCTGTGACTGAGAGTTCAGGTCCCTGAACTGAAATTATTCTTATTTTTTTCAAACTTTTCTTCAGGCATTCTATTTCTTGCATTAGAGAAAGGGCGCGTTATGAAAAAAAGAATTTCTCTTTGACTCTCTCTTTTTTTTCAAAATTTTGTGCGATTGTAACTACACGGGACGCGCTGTAACTTTTTTTTGCGCACCATCAGCGATTTTTTTCATTTTATGCACTAGCCCGTAAGCGGCATCACTGACTAATACATTCTGTGTTGTACTGATATCTTTCTCATAGTCAGATAATATAGATGCACCTGTGTGTTGATACTTTAAAAGGTCTAGCAGATAGTTTTGCGGTGTTTCCAAGGTTTTGTGTGAAGTTTTTTCTTTTTCAAATATGGACAGGTTCTTAAAAAGAAATATATTTTTAAAACGTTGTAACACAGTTGCATTCCATATACACGTGTAAGTAATGTATACACATATTCATATATATACATTATGTATTCTATTATCAGGGGCTATTATGAGTTTGCAGAGTTTTGAATGATGTGCGCAGATAGATTTTTATCTGACTATGATCTTTGTAAAGTTAATGATTTTTATATGAAATTTTTTTGCTCAACAAGTTTGGCTTAAGAATTGTACATCCAAAAATTGGTGTATCTTAATCCATGTACTACTTAAAATTTATTTAATGTACATGCTCGTTTATTTATTTATATTAATTTAAAACAGAAGTATCGAATTCCAGTATATTATCATAATTTCTGCATGTTTAGTTAAATATCTAAAAAAAAAAAAAATAAACAGGAAAATTAAAAAATTTTTAATTGAGCGAAGTCACGGGTCGTATAATTGGGATTTATGTGGGATTTTGAATGTTTTTTATTTGTTTTATACAGGGTTATGATATGTTCCGCGGGCCGTATCAAAAGCCGTGGTGGGCCACATCCGGCCAGCGGACCAGGGTTGCTCATATGTGTATTAGACCAATGTAGATATGAAATATTAGGTAACAGTTTGATAATGAATGTATAATTTTCAAATTTGACTTATAATTTTTTTTTAGAAATGTAGTGAAATTTCACACCAATTCGTCAAACATTTCTCAATAAATTTGAAAAAAAAGTCAAATTTGAAAAATATACAATCATTGTCTATCCGTTATCCCACATTCCATTTCTACATTGGCACAACATATGCATCTAACGTAAATTTAACAGATAACAGTTATGTTAACTAAATGTTATAAGCATACAATGGACAAATTTTAAAAATAACCAATTACTAACAGTCGGATAACAGTATGACAACAAAATGTTTTTACGCTGACCCAACGTATGCAATCATACGTTAGCCCAACGTATGCATTCATACGTTACCCCAACGCATGCATTCATACGTTAGCCCAACGGTTGGAACGGTTATGTTGGCAAAACTTTAGAGCATGCGTTGGCCCAACGTAAGAAATAACCAGTTGCCAACCGTTGGATATAACCGTAAGCCAACATGTCATTTCAACGTTGCCCCAACGTATGTGTGCTAGCTGGGTAAAAGTTTCATTTCCAGAATGGAACTCCCAAAGTTAGTCCATCCGAACACCTGTCTCTTGTCTGGACCAACAGGGTCCGGAAAAACGGTGTTAGTTAAAAATTTAATAGAATACAAAATGTTTGAACCTATGCCGACCAATATTGATTACTGTTACGGAAGTTACCAACGACTGTTTAACTCGATGAAAGGTGTTCGTTTTGAGGAAGGACTGCCTTCCGACCTTAATACTTTGCAAAATGCACTCATTATTATCGACGATCTCATGACTGAATTAGCGAGCGATACGCAATTAAGCAACCTTTTTATAAAAGGAAGTCATCACCGAAATCTGTCTGTCATTTTTATTACCCAAAATCTTTTTCAGCAAGGTAAACAAATGCGTAATGTTCATTTAAATTCTCATTACTTAGTTTTATATAAAAATCCCAGAGACAAAAGCCAAGTGATGCATTTGGCGAGACAAATGTTACCAGGAAAAACAAAGAGTTTTCAAGAAATCTTTCAAGACGCAACAAATCCTGCTTACGGGTGTCTATTCATCGACTTGCTTCCCGAGACAGAAGAACATTCACGCATGCGCACGGGTATATTCCCCCCGAGATGTGCATCAGCCGCGATAATCATTTTCTTATCAGATTTGGTGCGAGTAACATGTCCTCCGCAGCTATAGAATTCGAGGGTTTCCCACTGAAACCCCACATTTTCATCGTGAAAGAATTGGCTTTCTACGATATCCATCGCGGCTATCACAGTCGATGGACTTTTCTTCCTCCCCATTCTTGGGAATATTTATCGAAAAAACATAAAAAAACATTCTCGTGATTAGCCCATCATTGTCATCGATTCGCCTGGGACAGTGGTGACCTGCCTTATACGAGTTTAAAATGTATTTTGTCATTCCTATTCCAATCCTATTCTGATATTTATGTCAAAGGCTTAGAAAAAAAAACAAATTTTTCGAAAAGCTGTCTGGACGTAAAATTGTAGATCTGAATGATTTGAAGTGCCCTAAAATTCAGACACTCAATCCTGTAGCACTGGAGTGTCCTGATCATTCATTTTATTATTACCACTGTGCTTTAGCAAAAGCAGCGGCTTATGGAACTTATATAAAAGGAAAATAGTACTTGTACCAGTCATCATTCATAGCGAGGATTTCAAGCATAGAACAAACATCTCAAGCTTTTAGGCAAGTCTAAAAGTAAAAGAGCTTTATTACTTAAATGTCCTAATAGTCTCATCAAATGTGTTTGTGAATATGCTTTGAATCTTTTGAAAGGGAACGTACCCATATCCTTACTTCAGAAAGATAAACTTTCAACCTATAAAAGAACATTGCGATGCCTGGCAGATAATAAAGTACCTTTGTTCTAAAAAAGACGGCTTGACGGGTTTTTATCCATTCTGATCCCTGCTGCTGTCAGTCTTTTATCATCTATCATCCATGGAGCACGGTAAGAAATACGCTCTCGTACCAGTAGATCGTATGCACCTATTTGAAGAAGAACATTTGAGCGAATTGGATACACAGATTCGGCATATCTTAAAAAGTAAAATGAATGAAAATGAAAAAGCTAAATTATATATTCAAGCACTGCAGAAATTTGTCAATTTTACAAACGTCAATGCTGTAAAGCCTGCAAAAGAAGAAGATGAAGAAAATACTCACGAGAGTAATTTTAATATAGAAAGGGATGTGTTGGAAAAAGTTCCGGCGAAATATAAAAGAATGGCTCAGAATATACTGAACTTTTTAGAACAGAACAAAATTTCGTGGACTCCAAATAAAGAACTCAAGTTAGAAGAAGGCTTCATCTCTGGTTCTGACATCGTCGAACTCAAAAATAGATACTTACAAGGAAATAATATTGATACTTACTGAGACCGTTAATTGTGGCCGTTTTTAGATCTAAAAACCTTGCTCTATCAAATATATTTTTGTATGGAATGTAAGCCTTTTACGTATGTGTGTATATATATGTGTTATACAGGGTGTCCAGCCTTAATGTGACCCAATAGCTAATTCCCGAACCGTTCGGTTTAGATATGCACTTCCAATTTGAAAAATGTTTTTAAATGGGTAAATAATGTTTTTACATGCTTTTCGAACCAAAAAACCCATTTAGAAAAAAATTACAAAAGTTAAATTTTTATACGGTCCCCAGGTCCTATCACTTATATATAGGAAAAGATGCAGTACACAAAAACAAAGTAAACACAAAAAGTTTCATTTTATTACGATAAAAATTGACCGAGTTATGGAACTTTCAAAATCATCCATTTCATCCATTTTCTCGGCCATTTTCAAGAAGCTAGTAAGGGATCCTCTTGAAAATGGCTGAGAAAATGGATGAAATGTGTGATTTTCAAAGTTCCATAACTCAGTCAGTTTTTATCGTAATAAAATGAAACTTTTTGTGTTTGCTTTGTTTTTGTGTACTGCATCTTTTCCTAAATATAAGTGATAGGACCTGGGGACCGTATAAAAATTTAATTTTTGTAATTTTTTTCTAAATGGGTTTTTTGGTTCGAAAAGCACGTAACAGCATTATTTACCTTTTTTAAAACATTTTTCAAATTGGAAGTGCATATCTAAACCGAACGGTTCGAGAATTAGCTATTGGGTCACATTAAGGCTGGACACCCTGTATATTTGTAAATATATCAATCATTATGCCGCATCGTTGCAGTGTGCTCGGTTGTAAATCAAATTTTGTTTCCCAAGAAAGTAACTACGTTTTCATTACCAAAGTGTTGATCTATCATATAAATTTTGTATATAATATAGGCCTTTTTGCATGTAAATATGTGTGTTATATATTTGGAAATATATCATCATTATGCCGCGTCGTTGCAGTGTGTTCTGTTGTAAATCAAATTACGGTTCCCAAGAAAGTGTAACTACGTTTTCATTACCAAAGTGTGACAAATTAAAATCTGAGAGGCTGAGAAAAATACCTAGAGATTTAACGAATTAAAAAAAAACCTATTGTCTGTATTAAGCATTTTAAAGAAACCGATATTATAACAAAATACTGTTATTTACAAAGGAGAATATAAAGAATATGGGCGGAAAATTCCTAAATTTAGAGAAGGTGCTATACCATCCATGTTTGATAATGTTCCTTCATATATTTCAGATAAAACCTCAAAAACATGCCTTATTATTGATGTTGAAGAAGAAAATTTTAATCGTGCAATTCAGCAAAGTTTACTTGATCAGAAAGTACTCGCAGAAAAAATTTCGATTGAAAGTTATGACGACATACAGAAATATATAGATTGAAACAGTTCAAATTTTAGAAAAAAGTGGTTTTTTATTAAAGATGATCAAACGTTCCGTATTTGTCTATACGAATCTCCCGATGTTTATCCCGTTGTTTTAGGTTGTATTGCTATTACGAATGATTTGAGTTTCAATATTTATATCAACAATTCAAAACTAAACACATCTAAATATTCTAAATGTTTTGTTATGGATAACACAAGAGTTTTAGAAGAATTCATGGAAAATATGGAAAATTTCGTTAAAGATCCTTCATTGCCGACTGTTTTAGAATCTGTAATTTCCACGTTAAAATCATCTAAAATCGATGACGATAATTCTAACATTGAATTTATTTTAGAACAGTTAGAATTGTTAAAAATTTCTAAAAGAACAGAAGATATGGTAATCATTCTTTGCTCCTAACCTCGACTGTGTTTATACAGGCTTTATCTGCATATAATGCATTATTAAATAGTGGATATTTATGTTTGCCAAGCGATCGGACTTTCAGTAATTAAGTATGGGCATTTACTTTCTGATAAAGCACTATACCCAACAACAATACAGGAACAGAACGTAAAATTGGCCCTTCAGATTTTAAATGAAAATAATGTTGCTGCATTGAAATGCATTTCTAAGGATCATGAGTCACTTTTCATTAATCCAGGAGACACATATGATTTCATATCAATTTTTACCATTTGGTGGAAAATTGTAAATTGCAAAAGTATTTTCAGTGCTAGGAGTTTCAATGATAAATATCAAGAATCTATCAACCAAAATAGTGAAGATCGGTTAACATTTTTGAAAAAATTATCACGCTGGTTAAAAATTTGGTGACAATCTGTTCGGAGCACTGAAGCTTTATCACCATAGACATTTAAATCATTAATTACTACTACCGATGCATTTATTGAGATGATTCCCTACATTTTTTGTAAATATAAAATTGATTATAGCTTACTTGGAAATTTTCAGACTGATGCTTTAGAATCTCTATTTGGTTTATACCGTCAAATGTCAGGATCTAATTACTTCAGATCTAATTACTTCAGTAAAGTTTCTTACTACATAAGTACAGCTTTTGGAAAATGAAAAAAAACTTCGGTTTAAAAGTAATATTTTAATTTGTACTTCCAATGTAAATATATCTTTATCTACTCTTTTGCCTGATGATGAAAAACTACAATACTTTCAGTAGATGATGTTGACTAGTATATGAAATTAATAAATGATCATTTCAGTCTGGAAATCCTTCCGGATAACTTACTACCAATACTAGCATATATATCGGGATTTGCATCGATGAAAGAATTGAGAGTAAGCAAATGTGATATTTGTCATAACTGGCTTGAAAGTGATGTGACAGTAGACATACCAGAAAATGTTGTTTTGATTAAAGAATTAAATCGAGGTAAATAACTATGCCATCAGAATTGGCTTTACTGAGTTCTGCAATTGTGCATTATTTATTCGCCAAAACAATAGAAGGTTTAGAGAATGAATTTCTTGGTTCAAGCAAGCATTTGGGAACAGTCTATAAATTAATTATCCTGTATTCAGTTAAGTTGAGTACAGACTGACCTTTCAGACACATGCACCTACCAAAAGGTTCTATTAGACTGATTAAAAAACATTCTTCTTATAACAAGTAAAGGGATGCTAAATAATTATGTAAATAATTAAGACAAAAAATGACACTATCAGTGTAAATAAGACTACTAAGAAACTTAAGAAGTTTTAATTCATTTTCCAATGTTTATGTTAATTAAATTAATAAGAACTGTCGAATTACTCTTGCCTTTTGTTAATATTTATTGTATTTGATGTATTATAATTGTGTTTCTTAGTGGACTAGACCTGTCAGTTTTATTTCATTAAAACATGATGGAGATACCACTTTTTTAAAAAATGAGCTGTGTCACCTACCTCAGTCGGTAGTTTGGAAACGGTGAAAGTTATTTTATTTGTGAGTAGTGGCGTTGCCAGAAAAAAAATTCACACATTTCCGTGGGGCTGCACTAGAGACCTGCACGGACCGGCGCGGGATTAATAAATTTGTTGCAAACGGGCCGGGCTGGACTCGTGTCTAGTGTTAATTATTTTTCGACTTCCTGCAACCCGCAAAAGAATTAATAACTTTGCTTAATATAAAATGCCTGAAAAATGTTTATTTATCAATCTATTTGGTCGTCTTTATATATATATTTTAAATTTATGGAATTTTCAAATTTTTACTCCTCAACTCCCGTACGGACCGCGCCATAATGTTTGTTTATAATGTGTTACGGGCCCATTGGCTGTTTTACGGGTGGGGGGTAAGTGGGGTAATTACCCCTACCAGGATTTTGAAAAAAAAAAGTGAAAAAAATCCTGCATGGGGAATTCACTGGGGTGAAATAAACAAATAACACTATCTACATGTCAAACATAGGACTCTTCAAATATAACAATAATTTTGATCGATGTGGGGGGGGCAAAGATGCAACGTTATTATTTTCGGTATTTACATACTTCATTAATTGTGATTAATTAAACATTTATTTCACATTTGATGATTAATTAAACATTTTATCTTCATATATAAAGGAAGATGTCCTGACTGTCGATCATCGCCCAGCCAAATCTACCGGAGGTACAGATATGAAATTTTAGGAGCTTGTAGCTTTTGTGCCCGGTGTCATTTAAGAAGCGATTTTTAAAAATTCGAACCCAGACGGGGATGGAGCCCCAAAACGTTCTTTTTACGTTTCACTTCATAACTCAGTGTTAAAAAGAGATAGCCATACAATTCTTGCTTTAAAATGTAACAACACAAAATACCTAAAAGTTGTTTTTAGGGTTTTTTATAATTCGCACCCAAACGGGCGTAAGAGGCCGAAACGTTATTTTACATTTCCTTTCATATCTCGGAGGAAAAAAGAGATAGTCGTAAAATTCTTGTTTTAAAATGCAACAGCAACACCTAAAGATTATTCTCAGGGTTTTTAAAAATTCGTATCCAAACGGGGATAAGGGTCCAAAACGTTCTTTTCACATTTCTTTTGATATATGAGAGAAAAAAATGAGATAGCTTTAAAATTCTTGCTTAAAGGTATAGTGTGAGATTCGAGTGTTGGGTAATAGTTAAAAAACTATGTCAGTATCAGAGAACCAAAACAAACACATTTATTTACCTAATCCAAGCTAGTAGAAAAAAAATACAAACGTGTGTTGTTCTTCTCGTATATCGTTGCCACTGCAAAAAAACATAATATTAAGAATTGTTGGTGTTGCCAAATATATTACATCTATTCCCCCCCCCTTTTTTTTTAAGGAAATGCAGAAATGTGAACAAATGTTATGTAGAAAAAAAATATACAGTTCTGTACGGAGAATTAGAGTCAGTAATTGAATTCCTCGTGGAAACAGTTTGGCTCTTTTCTGACACGTGTATATCTACGTAATCCCTTCTGATTCGAATTTGTTGTAGTGTCAGGAGTATCATTTGAAAGTTCAGGTTCATGAGAAGTTTGTAGGCATTGTTCATTTGATTCAATATCATCAGACTGTGGACTTTCAGTTACAGGTTCCTCTGCTCGGTTTCGTAGATGATCAGCATGGATTCGAGTACCGTCCAATGTTCTGTAGAATAACGACCCTGTCTGTTGTTTGAATGTTTGGGGTGTCCGTGTTCTGTCAATAGGTCTTTTCATCCATACGTCATCACCTATGTCGAATTCCCTGTTCTTTGATGATCTATCGATATAGCATTTTGATTTCAAATTGTTGTAGTCGTTCATAGGATCTGGTTTTAAACGATCAGTGTTGGCAACTCTCGGTTAAAAAATAACTTTGCCGGTGAAGAACCTGTAGCTCTGTGAACAGTTGTTCGATATGTAAATAAAAACACTTGTAACTGATGTTCTTGATCACTGAATTGACAACAGGTTTTGCGGAATCGAGTTTTAAATGTGCGTATAACTCGTTCTGCTAATCCGTTACTTCTGGAATGATATGGGGTTGTTCGTATGTGCTTCACGCCATTCCTATCACAAAATTCACGAAATTCTTTCGAAGTGAATTGTAGTCCATTGTCTGAAACGATTATTCTACATATTCCGTAAGTACAAAATAATTTTCTGAAACATTTAATTACGTCATTAGAAGTAGTATTACGTAGCTTAAATATTTCTAACCAGCGGGAGTATGAATCGATAATAAATAACCAGTTTTCACAATTTAATTGAGCTAAATCAATGTGTACTCTATCCCAAGGTTTTCCCGTATTGTTCCACAGCAGGAGTGGTGATTCACAAGCTTTTGGCTGATGTTCGTTGCAGTTAATGCAACATCTAACTAATCGAGATGCTGCTAATCGTGGAATTTCACTATTTTGATTGTTTGAATGTTTGGTAGTATGCGTTCTAAAGGCTTATGATCACTTTGAATAACGAAATTATTACCGATTAAATACTTGTAGAATTTCTGTATACCGAACATAATAGCCAAAGCTTCCTGATCAATACTTGAGTAGTTTCGTTCAGCCGGCGTTAATGTTCTTGATGCTGCTGCTACCAGTTTTAGTTAGATTTCCATCATCAATTCTATCCTGCAATACGGCTCCAAGTCCTTTTATCGAAGAATCACATGCGAGAACAATAGGCAGTTGTGGGTCGAAGTGTACAAGTATATGAGAAGAAGAAATCGCTTCTCTAATTTTCTCGAAAACTTTTTGATGTCGGTCAGTCCATTTCCAAAGAGTGTTTTTTGTTAAAAGTTCATGCAGTGGTGAACACAGCATTTGTAAGTTTCTCACAAAGCGTGAGCAGTAGTTCACTGACCCCAAAAATGATCTTAGTTCGGATACGTTGGAAGGTGATGGTTGTTCTTTTAGAGCTTGCACACGTTCACTGTCAGGCATAATTCCATCTTGGTTGATTATGTGACCCAGAAATTTTATTTCTTGTTTAAAGAGTTGCAGCTTTGTTAGTTGTGTTTTTATTCCAACCTTGCGAAATATTTCAAAAACTGAGCGGAGACACTGTTCATGTTCTGTGGTGTTCCGTCCTCCAACAGCAATGTCATCCTGAAACCATGTCACTCCTTCTAAACCCATTAGAAACTGATCCATCAATTTCTGGAAAATAATTGGAGCAGAAGAAATACCAAACGGCATTCGGCAAAAACGGAAATATCCTCTATGTGTGGCTATAACCAATAATTTGCGAGCATGTTCTCTAACTTTTACTTGCAGAACAGCATCTTTTAAATCTATTACACTAAATATTGTGCAATTGTTCAATTTTGTCATTTTGTCTTCTAATGTAGGATACGGATACTGCTCTTTAATCATGTGGTTGTTGATGGTCGATTTAAAGTCTCCGCAAAGTCTTAGCTACCCATTTTTTTCATAGTGTAGACAACCCACTGTAGCCCCATACAAGTCCACTGTATTTTTTCCTTGTTTACATCCACTGGCTCAATCGTGCCGTTTTCAACTAACCGGTCTCTTTCCTTATCGGCAGCAGCTCTCAATGCATAAGGAACTGGCCTAGCTTTACAAATAACTGGCTCAGCATTATCTTGCAATTTAATATTTGCTTCAAAACTGTTTATAGAGTTCCAATTTTGGTTTGGTCAAAAGCATCCAAGAATTCTTTCAGCAGCTGATTTTCTAAAGTAGAAACATTATCATTAATTTCATTAATATAATATTTTGGTTCTATGTTGAAATGCTGCATCAAGTCCTTTCCAAGAATCGGAACACTGTTAAGTTACACAACCTAGTGTTAGATCCAATAGTAACAGGAACAGTTATTTCTCCTAACGTTTTAATCGGTTTATAGGGGGATAGGCAAAAGTTGTTTAGATTTAGACAAACTTGGTTTTCCAATTTTGGAATAAAAAGTTTCAGGAATAATCGACTTTCTCGCACCTGTGTCATAATGAAATGTTATCTTTTTACTGTTTATAAAAGCACTAACCTCATACTAGTTCTTGTTATCCATATAAAATATTTGATTTATAAATTCAACTTTTCCCGAACGAACACAGACTTTTTCATAGTGCCCTTTTGTGTTACAGGCTCTGCAGAATGCTTTCTCTGCCTTGCACCTTTCCCCCTTCGAATGTTTTTTTTCACCGCAGCGAATGCAAGTGATCCTTTTATCAATTTTGAACTTCTTTCATTCAAAGTTCGACGGAGGAGCGTGTTTTTTGTTTGCTATATTAGACGAGTTCGAATGTTTATTTGTAGTTTTGTAGTTTTGTTCTTTCCATTATGCAAAGGTGCAGTGATTTTATTTACACATGGGTTCGGGCGATCTTCTGTTTTCATCACTGCTTCCATAGTTTCGCGATTTAAAAGTGCTGATTCATAAGTAAGAGCGGATTTTTCAACTTCATTAAATGTAGCACTTTCTTCTGGATGTTCACGGAAGAGATGTTCTTGAATGCGAGAGTCATAATACCAAGAATCAATTGATCTCGTAAACGTTCATCCAGCGCTGTTTTGAATTTACAGTTCACGGCAACTGTTCGTAGGGATGAAATAAACTCAGAAACTGACTCACCAGCCTGACGAAATCGTTGAGAAAATTTTGTACGTTTTGCGTGAATGTTCGGTGCTGGTTTAAAGTATTGTTCAAGAAAAGTTTTGATTTCGTCATACAACTTTTCATCGGGAGACACTGGATCAAAATTGTCGTTTACTAGTTTGAAGACATGAGATCCCATACATCTTAAAATCAAATCACGTTTATGGTCTTCATTTTCAATTCCAAATACACGTAATTCCAATTCAAAGCGTCGAAAATAATAACGAATATCGTCTTTACCTGGGAATAACTCCGAAAAGGCGAACTTCGATAAGTCAGTTTTGGTTTGTGTTCCGTCAGCAGGCATGTTCGTAAAATGTTTTTTTTTTTTATCCCATCCTCGTCGCCAAAATGTGAGATCCGAGTGTTGGGTAATAGTTAAAAAACTATTTCAGTATCAGATAACCAAAACAAACACATTTATTTACCTAATCCAAGCCAGTAGAAGAAAAAGAATACACACCTGTGTTGTTTTCTCGTATATCGCTGCCACTGCAAAAAAACATAATATTAAGAATTGTTGGTGTTGCCAAATATATTACATATATAGGGAATACAAATGCTTAAAATTCGTTTTCTGGGTTCTTTAGAATGCGCATGAAAAGGGGAATAAGGGGCCAAAACGTTATTTTCTAATTTGCCATCATATCTCAAATGGAAATAGAGATAGTCATAAAATTCTTCCTTTAGAATGTAGCGAACAAGGATGCCTAAAATTCTGTTTCACGGTGTTTTAGAATTCGTACCCAAGTGGGTGTAAGGGGCCAAAGCGTTCTTTGACGCTCTTTTCACATTTCCCTTCATATGTAAGAGGAAGAAGAGATAGCCTAAAATTCTTGCTTTAAAATATAGTGAACACAAATGCCTTAAAATTATTTTCAGGTTTTTTTTAGAATTCGCATCATAACGGGGATAAGGGGGTCAAAATTTTCCATCATATCTCAAAGGGAAAAAGAGATAGCCACAAAATTCTTGCTCTAAAGTGTAGCCAACACGAATGCATAACAGTCATTTTCAGAGTTTTTTAGAGTTAGAATTCAAACTGATGTGAGGGGCTAAAACGTTATTTTCATATTTGTCTTCATATATCGAAGGAAAATGAAGATAGCAAAAATCTTGCATTAAAATGTAACGAACACAAATTCATAAAAATCTTTTTCAAATTTTTAAAAATATCGACCATTATAAAGGGTAAGTTGACAAAAAAAAAGGTGTTTTTTAAGTAATATTTAGCTCTTGGGTGTTGTTAATTTTAGGACAAAGATTTTTGTCTACCTGGTGAAAGGGCGAATCAAGTTTCAAGGGTTGCCAGATTAAACAAGAAAAATCCCCAAGGTTTGCCATTTTTGATGATGTATCAAGAAAATTTGCATAAAAGAAATAAGTCCCCGAAGCGATATCTTCCATCTTTGCCGAGTACCCCACCAGTGGACAAGTGCATAACGCGCTGCGCTGGGAGACGGAAGATGCCTGGTTCAAAACCAGGTCACGTCCGCCGACTTAACCGTTCGGAATTTTCCGTGGTTTCCTCCGGAACTTAGTGTAAATACAGGTTAGGACCCCTTAGAAAGACCCTCACGGAGGGCACCCCGCCGTTCGGCCTTGAGCCCACGTGTTGCTAACCGGCGGTAATCCCACAACACAACAAAACATAACCATCTTTGTCGAGAAATTACCTAACCCGATTGTTTATTTAATTGGAATATTGGTATCTATAATCAAGTAAAAAAAAAGGTGAAGTATAGTGAGAATATGCCTGGCGGGGATTAGGCGATTTTAACAATGATTTTTTGAAGAACAAGAGGACAAATACACGGGGAATATGATGCACATTCCAAACAGTATTTAAAAAAAATCAAGTATAGTTAGTCTATGCCTGAAGCTTATTCTAAAACAGTTTTTGTAAGCGATTAAATATGTAACCAAAATTTGTTTGATATTTATTTACTTATTTTCATTTGTATTTGTTGGTTTTGACAATATCCATTCCGTGCGAAGAACGGCTGCTTCATTAGTTTACAGATATGAAGTGTATTGTGCAGTCAGAAGGGTCCCCTTTCCATTGTGCGCCCCCCCCCCAGTAGTCAATCCTTCTCTGAGACACTGAATTTATTTTAAATTATAAAATATCATTACCCCTCCCAGACTGAAACTCTAGAACCGCCCTTGTACGGGCCCAGGATGGGCCTACAAATTCAAGAATCATCGGGCTCGGGCCGGGCAACAATTTTCAGGCCCGTGCAGGTGTCTAGGCTACACCACTGCTCCGGAGTGTTTCAATGTCTAAGTCATCATGAAAGCTCTTCAAATCTTATAACTGAATCCTGAAACACTTTTTTTAAGAAGCAGTAGAATTTTGAAAAAGAACAGGGCAGCCAAAGATAAACATTTAGCTTTTTAAAACATGAGGTAATTAATGTTTTGAATTAAGTGTTAAAGAGTAAAGTAAATAAATAAATAAAGTGATAAGTAGATTTTTCATTAAATAATTTGTGTGTGTGTGTTTAGAGAAAATGTATGTTTTGATCTTTTCTGTATATTGATATAGTGTTAATATTAATATAAATATTAAAAGTAAAAAGTAATAATAAAAAATTTAAATTACTATTACTAATGCATATAGTAAAGGTGTTAATATTAATGTAAATATTAAAAATAGAACATTTTAAAACGTTTAAATTGATTTGGTTTAAATTGATTTAGTCTGAACGTCTATTAACGTTCAGAAAACGTCTTCTGAACGTTAATATACGTTCAGAGAACCTGTGTGTGTTTTCTGCGAAGTCTATTACTAAAAATTAACTACTGATAGTTCTATGATAAATACGTTCTTTAATTTTCTAGTTTTTAGCAGAAGCAGTGGCGCAGAGAGGGAGGGGGAGCAAGGTAAAACTCCCCAGGGCCTCAGATTGTGAAGGGGCCCCGCTTTTACTGTTTATAGGATACTTAATTGTGTGTTGTCAATTTTGAAGAAAAAAAAAGTCCAAATTCACATTCTGTCCGCGGATGTTTCAAATTAATTTTTGAATGAAACTACAAAAAGCCAGCTAGAGCATAAACCACCCACTTGACAAAAACGAGGAGTGTTAGTGTTCGAGTCTTCTTTTGCAAGAAAAGTATACATGGACGGTGTTATTCAACGGTTTGCCATGACTAAAAGTAGAGAAGATTTATTTAACAAGAAATCATTTTTATTCCGAGACGCACTGTTAAATAGTGGAAGAAAGGCTATAGCCAGAGGAGGGACTATGGCCCCACTCAACCTCCGAAATTTCGAATTTTCCTTAACAAAATGTTAAAGATAAAGACTTTCTATGAGAAATGTTGAAATTTCCACATTTTTTTTTTGGGGGGGGGGGGGTCAACCAATTTCGAATAAAAAGTTTTTTTAATAAATGATATAGTTCAAATTAATAAAAATGAAATCTAAACACTGCTATTTTCAGCAATACCAGTGTTTTAAGAAGAATACACGGGGAATATGATGCACATTCCAAACAGTATTTAAAAAAAATCAAGTATAGTTAGTCTATGCCTGAAGCTTATTCTAAAACAGTTTTTGTAAGCGATTAAATATGTAACCAAAATTTGTTTGATATTTATTTACTTATTTTCATTTGTATTTGTTGGTTTTGACAATATCCATTCCGTGCGAAGAACGGCTGCTTCAGCTAGTTTACAGATATGAAGTGTATTGTGCAGTCAGAAGGGTCCCCTTTCCATTGTGCGCCTCCCCCAGTAGTCAATCCTTCTCTGAGACACTGAATTTATTTTAAATTATAAAATATCATTACCCCTCCCAGACTGAAACTCTAGAACCGCCCTTGTACGGGCCCAGGATGGGCCTACAAATTCAAGAATCATCGGGCTCGGGCCGGGCAACAATTTTCAGGCCCGTGCAGGTGTCTAGGCTACACCACTGCTCCGGAGTGTTTCAATGTCTAAGTCATCATGAAAGCTCTTCAAATCTTATAACTGAATCCTGAAATACTTTTTTTAAGAAGCAGTAGAATTTTGAAAAAGAACAGGGCAGCCAAAGATAAACATTTAGCTTTTTAAAACATGAGGTAATTAATGTTTTGAATTAAGTGTTAAAGAGTAAAGTAAATAAATAAATAAAGTGATAAGTAAATTTTTCATTAAATAATTTGTGTGCGTGTGTTTAGAGAAAATGTATGTTTTGATCTTTTCTGTATATTGATATAGTGTTAATATTAATATAAATATTAAAAGTAAAAAGTAATAATAAAAAATTTAAATTACTATTACTAATGCATATAGTAAAGGTGTTAATATTAATGTAAATATTAAAAATAGAACATTTTAAAACGTTTAAATTGATTTGGTTTAAATTGATTTAGTCTGAACGTCTATTAACGTTCAGAAAACGTCTTCTGAACGTTAATATACGTTCAGAGAACCTGTGTGTGTTTTCTGCGAAGTCTATTACTAAAAATTAACTACTGATAGTTCTATGATAAATACGTTCTTTAATTTTCTAGTTTTTAGCAGAAGCAGTGGCGCAGAGAGGGAGGGGGAGCAAGGTAAAACTCCCCAGGGCCTCAGATTGTGAAGGGGCCCCGCTTTTACTGTTTATAGGATACTTAATTGTGTGTTGTCAATTTTGAAGAAAAAAAAAGTCCAAATTCACATTCTGTCCGCGGATGTTTCAAATTAATTTTTGAATGAAACTACAAAAAGCCAGCTAGAGCATAAACCACCCACTTGACAAAAACGAGGAGTGTTAGTGTTCGAGTCTTCTTTTGCAAGAAAAGTATACATGGACGGTGTTATTCAACGGTTTGCCATGACTAAAAGTAGAGAAGATTTATTTAACAAGAAATCATTTTTATTCCGAGACGCACTGTTAAATAGTGGAAGAAAGGCTATAGCCAGAGGAGGGACTATGGCCCCACTCAACCTCCGAAATTTCGAATTTTCCTTAACAAAATGTTAAAGATAAAGACTTTCTATGAGAAATGTTGAAATTTCCACATTTTTTTTTTTGGGGGGGGGGGGGTCAACCAATTTCGAATAAAAAGTTTTTTTAATAAATGATATAGTTCAAATTAATAAAAATGAAATCTAAACACTGCTATTTTCAGCAATACCAGTGTTTTAAGAAGAAAAAAAACACTCTCTGTAGATAAATACATACAAGTGAATCTGTTTGTGAGGGATTTTGCAATATTATGTTCTACTGATTTTAAAATGGACATTTAAACACAGTTATTTTTAGAAAATTCACCCTCCTCCCAGATCACCTAAACATTTGCGTACTCTCAAGGTAATCTGCGTACTATTTAGAATATTTTCACGTGACGTCACTGAATTTTTTTTAGGTCAACTCGGATATTTAGGGATACAAAGCCAAGTTTTCAGCCAATGACCATTCTCAAATGAAGGAATGTTTGACCAAAAAAAGTTGGTTGCTAAGGTGTGATGTAGTGATAATGACGTAGTTGAAAGAGCTCTCTAAAGAAAAAAATCGTCTGGCAACACTGCTTGCGAGTTGGTTCTGTTCTGTGCATGGACGTATATTGGAAAGGACCTCCAACGCCAATGGGATTCCTTCCCTGAAAACGGACCTAACGGCCGATGCAGTCGACAGATGGCGTTGTTGATTCACCCCCTGCGCCTTTAGTATAGGATCGCTGCTACAGAAGTTGGTTTTTTATTTTTAAATAGGTGAATTAATTATTTTTTTAATTCGAGATGGCCCATAGTGCATGTTTTGCTCCCGGGTGCACTTCCGGTTATGCGAGCCAAAGAAAGAAATATGCTGAACTTGGATTAAAGAATCCTAGTTTTTTCAAAGCTCCCAACGTAAGCCTTGTTTTCCTTTGTTTACACTTTTTCTATTGTTTAAATTGAAGTTGTATCGTAATTGTGTTTTTTGTTGTATAATAATTATCAGAGCTGCCAAGTCTCCGGCTTTTTTCGGGAGATTTCCCACCACTAATTTTTACTTACAAATTTATGGTTAAAATAAGTCCAAATATTTAATGCAAAATAAAACTGTCTAAAAATTGTGGTGGGAAATCTCCCGAAAAAGCCGGAGACTTGGCAGCTCTGAATTATGATTTTACTTTATATAAAATCATATTTACATACTATTTGTCGAAAATTGCATTTTCTGTGTAAAGTATTGTACATTTTTTTTTTTTTTTTACGCAAAATTAAAATGAAATAAATCACTCAATCTGACAACCGGTCTTAAAACTAGAATAAAATTAAACGCGTCATTTTACAAAAACATTTCCTGTCAAACGTTAACGATTTTAAGAAATTTCTTATTACTTTAAACACTGAAATCGGAATCTGATCATTGCGATCAAAATTAAAACAAAAACTAGATTAGAGAATTGTTTTCTAACAATGCAATATTTTTCATATACAAGTCATTATTACTCGGTACATTTATTCAGAACTCTTAAAATTTAATTATATTTATTGGAATAACTTAATAATGTATGTGGAATTAATAAAACTCAACTTAAACATGCCAACAAAATTAAGAAGTTTTTTTTTCTGAAAGCTTCATTGTTGCACTATGTATTAATTTAGGAAATCGTAGTTTTATCTCTTTTTATCGATATAACAGTGACGTAGCGTAAGTCGGGTGCAAGGGGACGCTGGATCATTTGAATCATTATTAAAGAATTTATTGCAGTATGGATAATATATATCAATAAATTGAATAATGCATTATATATTTCCTTAGAAAAGAATTTATAGTTTTAAAGATAAATGTGTTATAAAATTTTTTAAAAGATATTATATTTAAAAATAATTTAATAAATTACATGGTAGTTTCAGTTCTACCCAAGAGACTATCTAAACGATTTTTCTTAATTGCAAAGTAAAATATAAATAATATGCCTTCCATAATAGTTATTTGATCGTGATAGTATCATACAAGGCATACAATGGGGTCATAAATTTTACCACGAAGGCTGCCATGTGCAAGTAATACCTTTGTTTGTCGTCTGCTTAATGTTCAGACATGGCGTAGGTCTTCTGTTTTTAAAGCTGCATCTTTCCTCTAATGTTATGTTGATGCAGGAATTTTCTGCAGCTAATCAATAATATTTTCATCGGACACAGTGTCCACTTGAGCCCTTTATTTTCCCAGAAAAAAGCACTGCCGAAAAATAACGCAAAACAGTAGTGAAATAAAACTAGAAGTTCCCACGATCGCTGACCAAAATCACCCGGAAACTGAAAGCTCTGAGCCTCTCCTCTCTCAATTGTACCCCGATACGCCAGCGTTCCTTAACGCTTAACTCCTCCGTACTCCAACTGATAAGACAGACTGACCGGCATGCGCAGTGTCTTAAAATCCATAAATCGCGCCTTCCTTTCTCAGGAAACTGGACGCAGGATTCTCCGAGCGTCCCGCAGCTTCCCCTAAGCACAGGAGAGGAGAAAAATCCATGGGCGCAGCGGAACAGAAGATACGATTTCGCACATTTTGCGTAATAGTTGTGAACATGAAACGGAGGCTAGCCAAGACTTTAAATGCTATGTTTGGCAAAATTAAAAATTGGTACTTAACTACGAATCAAGTTCGTACACATTCCAATTAATAAAACTGTGTGATTATTAAATGTTCTGGGAACGCTCAGCGTACAAGCGTTCCCTCACGATATAATACTCCTTAATTTTGGTTCTCTTTAGAACCAGAACACTAAACAAGCTATTAAAAACTGGTAATTTTTATATGACTTTTATTTAATTCAGGAAATGACACAAAATTACAGCATGTGCATAATTTCAATGGCTTTCTGTGGCACTTACTTATGTGTAAGCAGTACAACAGTTGTACTAGACTAATTCAACTATGTTTTCTTTATTCTGTTTCAGTATCAGTCTTGGTTCATCAGTTTATATAACATTCAATTTGTCCAAAAAAATATTGAGTTCACTAAAATAAAATTACTATTTGTTTATGTAATGGCCACTACATGGCAGCATCACTTATGGAGAATTAAAATGTATTTAATTTATTCGAAATTCTTATGAATATTTTCTTTATTAAACATTTATTTAATGAAAAATCAATTCAAAATATATCTTTCTAAATTTAATTAGAACTTACTTTAAAATATTAAAGGCAAGCAATTCTTACATTGCTCTTTCTGGAGCAAATGAGTACTGTTGTTGTTGTGTTGGAACATGTATTCGGATTTGTGTGTTTGTGCACGAGGAACCGCTTATAATTACACGTCAAAGAAAGGACAAACAAAAGGGGTGGGGGGCAAATGCCTTGGGGGAGGACTTTTCTGTGTATCTAGCGCATATTCATGTTACATCTGGAGAAAACCGCCCAAAACTCCAGACCGCTAGACTGACGGACGAACCCTGCTCCTACACTTGATCCATCATCTACCAATCTCAGGGGGTTTAACCACTCTGCTACACGTTGGTGGAAATGAGTGTAATTTTTAGTTGCATGTGTACCTACTTTTTGATCACATTTTTACTTTTTGCATGTACCTACTTTTTGATTTACTTTTTTTGTGCAACCCCTTATTTGCATACCTGATATGTGCGTAATAAACATATGCTGCCATGAAACTTTGTCCAGTGTATTAGCATTTATTTCGTATGAATAAACTTAATTTGTGGATTTTATGGTATGTAGTCAAAGATGTTCACAAATCTTCAGGAATTGGTCTTATCTTAAGCATGTTTTGAGCATTTAGATCTTATAAAAATTTATAATGACTAAGCTATCTTCTTAGTGGCAATCCAATACTAATATAAACACTTTGTGCTGAAACCTGTTGTGACAAATAAATTTCCTACTTCAATATTAAGAATTTTTTTTCCTGAAAAATATTCACAAAAATAATAATAGTAAATAAAATAAAATGTATAATTCTTAAACGGTTTGTGGGAAATAGAGTTCATTATTTTTAAAAGTAATATTGGAAAAATGTTCTCAAAATACTCAAGCCTCAAACAAATTAACAACATTGTATTTTTGTTACTTGTGCTATTACCATGAAATATAAGAAAACAAAACTCTTCATTTTTTTAACCTCTTTAAATAATAATAGGAATAGTGAAATTATAAAAATAATTAAATAAAACTATCAACTTCACCTAGTGTCACAAAAAACTGGGGTGGTGAGGTGTAATGAAGCACTAAAAGAAAAAATATTTATTAATCTTAAAAATGCAGTTTAAATAGTTACAAAAACCTTGAGGATTACCACAAAAACTATTTAAATATGCATACATAACTTTTATTATTTATTTTTAAAAGCGTTATTATGTTTTTCAATTTCTAAATATGAATAAATAATTAATAACATGAAAACATTGACTTTTAATACATGGAATAAACTTTCTTAACATTGTTTGTAACTATTGCCGCTAGATGGCAGCATCAGAATAATCTCCTACTCCATACGGGGCCTTCCCTATTAGTAACGGGCCTACGCGTGTATTTCGATGAGTCATCCAAAAAGGCCTACGGATGCTCGCGTCTTCCCGTATACATCAAGAAATTTTTAAGCTTTCCGATGCTTTGAAACGTTATTTAATGTAGTTTTAAGTCATGATAGTGTTACTAATTCAAATACGAACTCACTGACAGTTTCTTTACTATGATACACGTGGACATTAAAGTAAATAGATGCATGTAATTTGAAGGAAAAACAAAGTAGTGCTTGCTCACTCTCATGATTCATCATTTTAGCTTGATTTTTAATATACATGAACAAATAAAGCTAACTTTTAGTATACATTAAAGTAAACGAATACACAAATGATACAGACATTTTTAATGCATTTCTTTATACTGAATGTTTAAGTTTCACATTTTCAAAGCAGTTACAACCATTATTACTTTTAAAATAAATTTAACTAATAGTTATTAAATTTTCATTTATTAAATATTTTTCGGTTAATATATTAACAGAATATATGACGACGAGCTGAAATAGAATTTAAAATATTTGATATTTACAATTCACGTATAAAAAATTTAAGTACTGATATACTATTTAATTTTTAATCTTTTCTAAGGGGTAGGTATCGGAAGAATGTTTGCTATAATTATAAGTAGTACAACCTGTGCACTGCATGTCCTTGGTATTTACATGAAAAATAATGTAAATTAATTTAACGAGAAACATTTAGAATAAATTACACAATAAAGGGTGTCCCATAAATAGTAGTACGAACTTAAAGGGGAGATAAAATATATCAAAAGGATTAAGAATCACGTAAAAGTGTATGATCAAACACATTTGTTAACTGTTTTTATTTTGGTTAGTTCAAATGAGTTTATTTATGTATGAACAAATGAAAATGATTTATAATTTTCAGTATTAATTCCATATATTTTTTCTTCTCCAAAGAAAAATAATAAATTTTAGAAAACCATACTAGGAAATAGCACTAATATTCCAATACCTCCTTTTTTAAGTTATTATTAACTGGTGATTGAAAACAAATATTTTCGTCAAAAAAAAAACTGCTCCACGGCCTTTGAATACAAATTAAGATAAACTAACAGCTCTAGGACTGGAAACATTTCAAGATCCCTTTTCACAAGTTGCGCTAAACACTCTAGTAAACTAAAACCAAACCAGTGGCGGCTTTTCAGGTGAAGTAGGTGAAGTGCCTCTTCACCAAGTATTGTAAGTAACAAAAAATTGTTTGACGTAAGCAATTAATGATCCTTTTTCAAATTTATTCTGTTAGAATATGCTTAAAATTCTGATGAAAGCCCAATTGCCGTAAGACTATGTGCTAAAACACGATCTTACTAGCAGTGAAGCCAAACCCCCCTTCCCTTGTCAGTGCCAAAGAGAGGGTTTCAGTGACTTGTGCCACGATTGGTCGATTGTTAGAGTCACGTGGTACGCGGATTCGACAAACAGTCTGGTCAAAGTGAGTTGTGAAGTGCTAATGAAAAATTTTCTCTTCCACTGCAGTTGCCAGTTGGGTTGCCATGGTAACCACAGACGCTTCATTCAGGTTTACAGCTTTCCTTGAAGGTCAGGTGAAGAGATCCCTCAAAAAATGGTGCGTCTCTTCAAGTGAGAGAAAACGCAGCAGAGTGCATTTCCAAGAACAAATTTGTGTAGGAAAAGGAAACCACGTTATTTCTTTGAGATTTTGACACGAGATTTTAACTGCTGGCTTTAGAAAATTTTAGAATTTCTTCTTGTGTTAATTTTAATGATAATAATAGTTAGTTTCTTTTCTGTTTATTCACCTTCATTATGTTTCCTGTAAATGGTATAGTCTGTAATGTATTACAAGTACAGTTTAGTCGGTGGAATGATGAAGATAGATAAAAGATGTATTATTTCTCGTGGTCGACCAATGGAGGCATTAGGAATTAATGCTTCTTCAAAAGACATACCTCGGAAAGAGTGGTAAATTTTACACTGTTCGCAGGGGCGTAGCCAGAAATTTTTCATGGGGGTTACGACTGCTACAACTCATATATATATATATATAAGTGTGTGTGATAATGTAGTGAAGAATATACATTTTGCATGGCAAAAATTTATCATGGGGGGGATGACACCCCCCCCCTTGGCTACGCCTCTGACTGTTCGTTTGAAAAATAGCTGGTTTACGAATTACAAATAGCTGTGCAGTTCTCCTATATTTTACCAAAGTTATTTTATTGGCCTTGCTTACTCTTTAGTAATAAGCATTCTGTATGGAGCAAAGACGGATTTTCAGACATTTTAAATGTAACGCGATCTTGAACATTATGGAGAGAGGGGGTGCACATCATTTCCAAAGGACATTTAAAAGGTTCTTGTTGTTGTTGTGGGATTAAGGCCAATTATCTAGACCTACGAGCGGGATGCCCTTCGTGGGGGGGGGGGTCTTTCTCAGGGCGTGATTAACGCACGGGCCGACTGGGCCCAGGCCCAGGGACCGATCACTATTAGAGGCCGTTTTGTTTTTTTAGTTTTAACTAAATAATGTACAAATATTTCGTAAAATATTACTTAACGAAAATTGGCACACTTTATTATTATTAAAAAAAAACATAGTGGAATATATAATTTATTTTTAAAAACTTCTGGAAAACTTTTGTGTGTGTGTATATATGTGTATATATAAATATGATGATAAAAATGATTGATTTTTGTTTATTGCTGTCAAATTGTAAGATTGCTCTCTAAAATATCTATACGGATATTTCCACAATCCAATTCAAAATGATTCACTTTAAATTTTAATTAAAGTTACCACACCTTTGCTAGTTTACTGGAAAATTACTCACTTAACAATGTCGATATTTTACATTTATTTCAGAATAAATAAATTTAAAAAACTGGTAAAAATCGCATAAAAGACTTTTTTATGATTAAAAGAATGCATCAAACAATGAATGTGTATTAGTCCTGATTTATATGTTTATGTAATATACTGAACTGCATCAAAATTAAATAACAAATTTTTACAAGTATAAAAAGGACGGGGTAGGGCCCAAATGAGTATTTGGCCCTGGGCCCACTTTTGGCTTGATCGGGCTCTGGTCTTTCTACGGGTCCTAACCCGTATTTACGCTAAGTTTCGGAGGAAACCACGGAAAACTCCGAACGATTAGGTCGGCGGACGTGACCTGGTTTTGAACCAGGCACCTTCCGTCTTCAAAGCGCTATGCGGTAGGCCATTGGTCGTTCGACATTTTATAGGATCGCTGAAAGATTAAAAATTTCTTTCCGCAGAAAGGCTATGCCCCCGCCTAATTACCATGCATAATGGCTGTATCAGGTGTTTTTCATAATGTTTTGGTATCAAGCTCTTCACCTATTTTTTTCATCACGAGCCGCCACTGAACCAAACGATCCCTGAATTAATTACTTTTTATTATAGCCATTATCTAAATGGAACTTTGAATTTGAGCATAATGGACGCTTATACAAAATACTAACTTCAATTAAAGTTTCAACATAAACATGTGCAAAAATTAATAACATATTTTACAGTACTTCTGCGCTGAAACCAATATCACACATTTAGTGAATTTATAATAAATGATAAATGACATTTTCAACTGAAATATTTAAACAGATAAGAATGTATAACTAGTATTAGAACGCACGTTTATTTACTAGAATAATAAACTACCCAAGTTAAAAGATTTCAGATTAAAATAATTTATAAATAACATAAGAATATTAATTCACAAAATATGCTTTATATCCTATAAATTTGTAGAATTTCTAAATAAGTTATACACTTACCTTTACATTCAGAACTGAAAGTTCGAATTCTTTGTTGATTTATTTCCATAAAAAAAGAAGCAATCTTCAAAAAATCATTACCTACATCTAAATCACCTTGTCATTAAATCACTATAACAAAATTGCTTTTTAATTATAAAATAAATTAACGTTTATAATCCTAAATTGCATACAATCGAACAGCGCAAATGTAGTAGTCTCAGAGCCAGCGACCGCCAGACCTTCGTCATAGTATAAAAGCTGAAACTTTCTCTGCGCATACCCCCCAACAGAGGAAGGAACAATCGGTTTGGATGATCGTGGCTTTGGCAGGTAACAGGTGGCAAAGGTGTAGAAAATTGCCGAAAATTTCGTCATTTCATAAAGCTTCATTTTTTTATATGTTCTTCTTCGCAGTACTAGAAATCACTTTATCCCTTGCCAGACACTTTTCCATCGTGGAAAACCCCCGCCAGACAATCTCAAAGTCATGGAAAACTGTTGTGTTCGTAAACTCCCGCGACGAAGTACGTCAAGCCGCCACAAAGTGCAAGCACATTTTATACTGCTACTTCTGAACTTTCTTACTCGCGAACCTTCTTGCAGCGCGCTCGTAATAGAATTACGTTTTTCAAGACTTTGAAGTTGTCTGGCGGGGGTTTGCCATGATGGAAAAGTGTCTGGCAAGGGATAAAGTGATTTCTAGTACTGCGAAGAAGAACATATAAAAAAAATTAAGCTTTATGAAATGACGAAATTTTCGGCAATTTTATACACCTTTGCCACCTGTTACCTGACAAAGCCACGATCATCCAATTTTTATAGGGGCCGATTGTTCCTACCTCTGTCGGGGGGTATGCGCAGAGAAAGCTTCAGCTTTTATACTATGACGAAGGTCTGGCGGTCGCTGGCTCTTGCTCTATAAATATTAGGCCTCAATGAATCAGTCATTTCTTCCGGTGGCAACGAATAATCAGGCCCGGTTGCTAATAACGACGGCCCCTCTCCATCCATCCTACTCCCATCTTCAACTGAAGCTGGGTTACTTCGGGGCCGTCGTTATTAGCAACCGGGCCTGCTTCTTCGTTGCCACCGGAAGAAATGAGTGAAACATTGAGGCCTAATATTTACATTTGCGCTGTTCGATTGTATGCGATTTGGGATTATAAACGTTAATTTATTTTATAATTTCAAAAACAATTTTGTTATAGTTTTGCCATAATGATTTAATGACAAGGTGTTTTAGATGTAGGTAATAATTTTTTGACGATTGCGCTTTTTTTTATGGAAATAAATCAACGAATTCAATCATAGAATTCGAACTTTAAGTTCTGAATGTAAAGGTAAGTGTACACTTGTATTTAGAAATTCTACAAATTTATAGGATATAAAGCATGTTTTGTGAATTAATATTCATGTGTTATTTATAAATCATTTTAATCTGAAATCTTTTAACTTGGGTAGTTTATTATTCTAGTAAATAAGCGTGCGTTGTAATACTAGTTAGACATTCTTATCTGTTTAAATCTTTCAGTTGAAAATGTCATTTATCATTTATTATAAATGCAACTAAATGTGGTTCATCATACTCAAATTCAAAGTTCCATTTAGATAATGGCTATGATAAAAAGTAATTAATTCAGAGATCGTTTGTTTTTAGTTTACTACAGTGTTTAGCGCAACTTGTGAAAAGGGATCTTGAAATTTTTTAAGTCCTAGAGCTGTTAGTTTATCTTAATTTGTATTCAAAATCCGTGGAACAGTTTTTTTTTTTTTTTTTTTTTTTTTTTTTTTTTTTTTTTTTTTTAAAAGCTATAACCCTAATATACAACAATGCAGGGACGAAAACATTTTGTTTTCAATCGCCAGTTAATAATAAGTTAAAAAAAGGTGTTGGAATATTAGTGGTATTTCCTAGTATGGTTTTCTAAAATTTATAATTTTTCCTTGGAGAAGAAAAAGTATATGGAACTAACACTGAAAATTATAAATCATTTTCATTTCGAATGGTAAAATTTTCGATAAATAAACTCATTTGAACTAACCAAAATAAAAACAGTTAACAAACGTGTTTTATCATACACTGTTACGTTATTCTTAATCCTTTTGATATATTATCTCCCCTTTAAGTTCGTACTACTATTTATGGAACACCCTTTATTTTGTAATTCATTCTAAATGTTTCTCGTTAAATTAATTTACATTATTTTTCATGTAAATACCAAGGACTTGCAGTACACAGGTTGTACTTATAATTATAGCAAACATTCTTCTGATACCTACGCCTTACAAAAGATTAAAAATTAAATAGTATATCAGTACTTAAATTTTGTATACGTGAATTGTAAATATCAAATATTTTAAATTCTATTTCAGCTCCTCGTCGTATATTTTGTTAATATATTAACCGAAAAATATTTAATAAATGAAAATTTAATAACTACTAGTTAAATTTATTTTTAAAGTAATAATGGTTGTAACTGCTTTGAAAATGTGAAACTTAAACATTCAGTATAAAGAAATGCATAAAAATGTCTGTATCATTTGTGTATTCGTTTACTTTAATGTATACTAAAAGTCAGCTTAATTTTTTCATGTATATTAAAATTCAAGCTAAAATAATGAATCATGAGAGTGAGCACTACTTTGTTTTTCCTTCAAATTACATGCATCTATTCAGTGGCGCAGAGAGGGAGGGGGAGCCGGGGAAAAATCCCCTGGGCCTCAGCTTGTGAAGGGGCCCCCCTTTTGCTGTTTATATGATACTTAATTGTGTGTTGTCAATTTTGTAAAATAAAAAAGTCCAAATTTAGATTATCCGTATGCTTGAAATTAATTTTTGAATGAAATTACAAAATGCCAGCTAGAGCAAAAACCACCAACTTGACAAAAACAAAAAGTGTTTCCGATTGAGTCTTTTTTTGCAAAAAAGGTATAGAGATTGATGGTATTATTCAACGGTTTGCCATGACTAAAAGTAGAAAAGATTTATTTAACAAGAAATTGTTTTTTTTCGAGACACATATTTAAATAGTGGAAGAAAGGGTTTAGCCAGAGGATTGACTATGGGGATCAACCAACCTCCGAAATTTTGAAATTTCCACTTTTTTGGCCTTATGAAATTTTTTTGCTGCCTGCTTGCATGGAAGTATGAATAAAAATATTATTTGTTTCAACACTGAGGAAACATGCCATGCAAAAATGTTAACGTTTCAAATACTGTTTCTCTATGGAGGTGACGAAACCTTCAAAACAAAATGTTGGTATTTTTTAGAGCATGGATGTTTATTAAAGAATAATACTCTTTTAAATTAATAATTTTAATTCTATTAATTAATTGCCAATTACTATTAATTTAAAGTTTCTTTAAATGATTAATAATTTTAATAAGGGATAAATGATTGATCTAATACGACATCAAAGGGATTTCTGGATAGCAAAGGGACCCCAGATAAGATTTTATCCCCGGGGCCCCGACTTGGCTCTCTGCGCCTCTGCATCTATTTACTTTAATGTCCGCGTGTATCATAGTAATGAAACTGTTAATGAGTTCGTACTTGAATTAGTAACACAATCACTACTTAAAACTACATTTAATAACGTTTCAAAGCATCGGAAAGCTTAAAAATTGCTTGATGTATACGGGAAGACGCGAGCATCCGTAGGCCTCTTTGGATGACTCATCAAAATACACGCGCAGGCCCGTTACTAATAGCGAAGGCCGCGGTTACTTTTATGCGTTTCACACTTGCGTCGTTCGCGCCGGTTTGACGACGCTCGCACCAGTTGTGTTCACACTTGAAACGATTTGTCCTGGGTTACTAGATTTTAGTGGGTTGCTCGATTTGGCTTGCTATCTCTTTTGGCTGATAAGAAAGATATTACTAAATAATTCACTTCAGTTCAAGAACACTTTGCATATTTATCTTAATAGAAATCAAATTTTTAAGAATATAAAAAACATATTAAAAAAAATTTCCTTATTTAATTTTTTGTTCCATGAATGGTTTCTAATTATTTTAATTGTGAAAAAATATTTTAAGAATCAGATAAAAGTATTTTGTAATTTCAGACCATGTTCAGATTGCTTGACTCTTGAGGAAGCAGGTGGCGAATCTAAATAAACAATATATATCCACAATGCGTTCATAAAATAAACATCGGAGATCTCATGGCTGCGAGGGTTTGCGCACCCATCTCTGCCAGCCGCCTGCGAGCGGTGAGGTCTCGGGTTCGAATCCCGTTAACCCATGGTTGTCATTTCCACCCCCTTCTTCTGTGTTTGTACATCTGTTGTGCTCTTTGTTATTAATAAATGTTATATGGAATTCATAAATGTCAAAACGGATATTCAGGGGTATAAGACCATCCTCGAGATTGCAGTCAGAAACCTCAAGAACAATTCTCAATTCAAACAAACAAAAAACAAATCAAACAAAAATAAACATCGATTTTGTCTATACTGTGTGGATTACGATTTACTGGATTTTTATCTTTCTTTTTTCAAGGAAAAATAATATAATACTCAAAAGGAGTTTTATTGGGAGAATAAATATTAAAATCTACTCTTTTGTTTCTAAAAGATAAAATTTTTCATTATAATATCTAGATAGCTTTATAATATTAAATGAAGTTCATTAATCATTACCATTTGAATAGTTATTAATCATTTATCCTTACTCTTTAATTTTAGATAACTGCACTCATTTGGTAATTCACTTAAAAATTAAAATGTGGAATGCTATAAGCAATATTCTAAGAGGTATCACCACCTTCCCCCATTTTCTCTTTCAACAATTATGATTCCAGTGGCGTATGCAAGGAGGGGGGGGGTTCAACCCCGCCCCCCCCCCTTGTCAAAAAATTTTTAACAAAATGTCCATAAATTTTCATTTTTTGGTTTAAATACTATACATTTTAACGCAAAGTTATGTCTATAACCCCCCCCCCCCTTGAAGGAAGTCTGCATACGCCACTGTAAAATTATATTTACTCTGAATATTTCTGTGACTATTTCTGGTTATAAGATTTAAATGAGACTAATGTTTTAGTCGTTAAAAATCTTTACTACTACATTTGTATTTTGAACGAACAGTGAAAATGTGCTTTAGCCTACCACTTGGCGATTGCCAACAAACTGGTGAGTTGGCACTTTTCTGTGGAACGTCTCTGGGATTGGAACCTTTTCTGCTCTGCTTGGTTCATAATCTCTGGGTTCCATTATTTTGGCTTTTCTCGTTCGGCAACACGTATGGGACACTAAAGTGTGTGAGATTCAGCTACAGAGGAAGCACGCTTGATTTTTGTGATTATTTTCCCAAGATGCAGAAACATAAACAAAATAGTGATTTAGGAAAACGAAATATTTTTTTTTTTAATAGAACAACTATTTAAAGAAAAAATAACAAACTATTAAAAACAAAAGAGGAAGGGCCCCTCGAAAATATGCTAATGCTGGTCATTTGCGAGACACAAAAAACATCAGTGGGTCCGGCTATCACGTTAGGGGCCCCCTGTAATATAAGCTAACACTTGCCCTTTGCGAGACCCCAAAAAACATCAGTGGGTCCGGCCATCACTTTAGGGGCCACCTGGAAAATAAGCTAACACTTGCCCTTTGCGAGACCCAAGACATCAGTCAAATGGTGTGAAAAACAACTGGATATGAATCATAATACAGTTGTAGATTGGAACAACTACTTGAGAGAAGTTTGTGTATCAGTATTAACAGAAATATGAGTAAAAAAAAATCAGTGGTCTTGAAAAAGTAGTTGAAATAGATGAGAGCTTATTTACAGAACGAAAGAACAATGTCGGAATTAGAGGCATACAAACAATATAAAACATCATTTACAGTTTATCAAAATTCCATGCAATTCGCTTCAGTAATTATATTTTTACAGTATCATGTAATCAAAAATTAACGTAAATTAAGATCAAAAATTAAACAATCCATTAAGACGGTTTGGAAAACAAACCATTATTTATTCAATGAAATTATCACATGATATGCTCAATATGCGATCCACCTGGTGTAACCACATGCTGAAAATGTAAAACAGCATGGTCCACCGTCGCATCTAAAATCTCTGGTGTAACACACCTCACGTCTCGTTCTGCTAGATTTCAATTGAGCAAAAGAAGCATGTCGTTCTCTATAAACCATATCTTTCAGATGTCCCCACAGATAAAAATCACAAGGATTAAGTTCCGGTGAATGTGGAGGCCAAGAGTTGTCGAAACCTCTGCTTATGACTCTGTCCGCACCAAAGGTATCATGTAGCAATTTTTTAACAATGTTAGCAATGTGAGGGGGTGTTTCATCCTGCATACATACCGTGGTTTCTAAACAATGTCTCTCTTGCAATGCTGGAATTGATTGTATTCTCAACATCGCACCGTATCTAGTCCATGTAACACTACAGCGTTTGGGACCACTTGGAGTTGGGGGTTTTCACGTTTAGCGTATTGGTTGCTCGTTCCCATATCCTGCAATTATAAACATTTATACAACCTGATAGTGTAAAACTCGACACTCTACTCAAACACAAAAGAGACACTGTTAATGGGAATTGAACAATATTTGCCTCTACCATCCAAAAATTTTTAAGTTCACTATAACCGAAGTCATAGTTCACTAAAACCAAAAACAACCAAAACCTATGTACATTTCTAATGTATGTGAATCAGGACTAAGGAAATGCGTTCACTGCATTTGAAAGTTCACTATATGCCGAGTTGACTGTGTATACCAAATTTCAGCTCAATCGAATGCACCATTTAGGAGCTATTGTGTTCACTCACATGCACGCACACATAAACCTCATAAAAATAGTATAAATGAATTCAGAAGACCACAAAACGCATAGCTGCCAACCTTCCAGGAAAAAATTAAGGAACACAACACGTGGTCATAAAATCAGAAATAAGGAACACAGTGCGTGGTCATTAAATGTATGATTAAATATACAATTAAAAATCTTACATTAACAGAATTAAATTATCATGTGTAGAGAGATGATGTGTGCCTATATAATCATTAATTTATAAAAATAAATTATTCTTAACTTATTTCTACAAGACTTAAATGCTTAATGTAATAAATACTTGAAAGAATAAGATAAATATCATTGAATTAAATTTATTGCTTTATTTACAAGGATAAATGATTTACCAAAAGCTAAAAATGTACATGTTCTTCCTTTTTCTTTTAATTTTTAAAAATCCTTACACAGAAGCTGAAAAATGGAACATTTTGGCTTAAAAACGTATTTACGGAACAAAGCTCAAAAAACGGAACGAATCCGTATAAACGGAAAACTTGGTAGCTATAACAAAACGTGTAAATATTTAAAAACCTCTAAGTTGAATTTTCTCATGATTACAATACTTTCCTTACATGATACATGTTCGTACAGTAATAACTGAACTGTAAAGAAAGTGAATTAATAAAAACATGATAAAATGAGAGGAAAGCTCATCTTTCAAATAGTTTAATCTAAATTTAGTGATAGTTGATAGTTTCATACCTGCCTACATTATTGGGGAAAATCGAGTAGATTTCCATGGTGTGCCAACATTTTGATTTTTAGCAATTTATAATAGGAAAATACAGAGATTTTTCTTGTAAACAATTATGAAAGAAATAAAAAAATGTACTTATATATTATCCCAGCAGTCCACCAAGATGAATGATTTTTTCCCAAGATAAATGTCAGACACATGAAATCATTGTTGGTTTGGAATATCACTGGCAATAGTTTGCCAGCACATTTGACGAAAAAATAGTTTGGCAGGAATGACTGCCAGGATAATACGCAAGAACCTAAAAAAATTTTTAAATTAACCTTGCTGGCAGGGGCGTAGCCAAAAATTTTTCATGGGGGGGGGGGGGGTTACGACTACTGCAACTCACGTATATGCATACATGTGTGTGATAAGGGAGTGAAGAATATACATTTTGTATGGCAAAATATTCCTCATGGGGGGGTTATGACTCCCCTAGGCTACACCCCAGATAATCTCATAAAAATAGTATTTATGTATATTATCATATGATCTATATATAGGGTTATCAACACCAGTAACTGAGAGCACGGACGTAGCTATAGCTTTCACATGGGGGGGGTCCAGCGAGGGCGGCCATAAGGGGCCCCTTTTGGCCGTTCTTCGACCAAAAAGAGGCCCCCTGGATTGGCGCCCTCTGAAATTTTTTGAAGGGGGCCCCTGAATTTCAGGGGGCATTTGTTCCCCCCCCTTAAAATTCAAGAAAATTCAGATATCACCCATTTGAAAATAGTATTTTCTACAATGGGAAGCATTTTGTCCCCAATGTTACATGCCATTTTACGCCAGTGGCACCCAGTCAACAGTTTCACAGGGGGCCCTAAACCAAACTACTTTTTTATTTTTTATCTTTTCATACAGAATGAAAATTTCAATGATTTCTTTCAATTATGCCTCACCATGGCACAGTGGCTATGTCACTGAAAATGGTAGACAGCCGATGTGTGAAGGTACTGGGTCCGGGTCCCATCGCGCGGCTATCGATCTAACGGTCTGGAGTTTTGGTAAGTTTTTTTCCAGATGTAACGTAAATACCCGATACAACCCCTTAGAAAGTCCTCTTACAAAGGCACCCCTCATCCTTGGCAGATTGCCCAAGCGTAGCGTTGCCATAATCACACGAACAAACATCTTTAAATTATATAAGTTGAATGGTAGTTTTATTACAGCTCTGCATCTCTGAGAACTAAAACATCGATCTTCTACGTACAGTGTTCTTTGACAGTATACCACAGTTATATTCAAATGTCATTTATTTCATCTTTCACCGTGGAAGGAGAGAAATATCGGAACTGGACCACTCACGGACGTAGCTATAGCTACCACATTGGGGGGGGAGGGGTGTCCAAACCAGAAGGGTGATTATATCCTACCCCACCACCACACCCCGAAATTTTCCGTGTAGTCTTCATTTCGCCGAATAGACCTTTTGACCCTACTTTTTGACAGTCCCCACTTCGCTCTCCTCCGAAGTGAGGGATCCTGTAAAAATTACTTCTCTGTTATCAGTCCTTCGAAATATCTAAAAACGGATCGGATGGGGACAGAGTCCCCTCTCGTTCGAAGCAGAACTTTCCTCTCCCCCCCCCCCTTGCAATGAAAAACTCCTCTCGGGAAGTTCTTGTCTGTCGTGCCCCCATGCACGTGTTGGGAAATCTTGACCTGTGACCTCCAGCTACATCCTACATGGTCAGAGGGAAAAGTCCAGTGGTAAAAAAATAGTTCTCAATCCAGTGAATGAGAGTACTATTATAATACTAAAATCAGTGACGTATATAGATTCGCTTAAACGTTCCAAAGTTACGGTTTATTTAAAATCTCATTGTTAATGGCGTAAATATAAAATTTTTGAACTGGCCATTTTTTAATGATTGTTTTAAAATTTCGGGAGGTGCCCGGCCGCCCTCGGCCCGTGACTTGATTCGCTTATAACGCTCCAAATTAGCGGTTTTTAAAAAAATCTCATTGTTAATGGCGTTAATATTAATTTTTTAAACTGGCAGTTTTTTAATGATTGTTTCACAGTTTCGGGAGGGGTCCGCCCCCCCTGGGAACACTCGTTAAGTACGCCACTGACACTAATTATGGATTTACTTGTCAAATTAATTCAAATTTAAATAAATATCAGAATACTGTGATAAATTATAGATGGAATAAATTTTCATTTTTAAGGACAATTACATTTTATAAAGTGTTATTAAAAATAAAAATTTTACAATAAAACTTTGAAGAGCATAAAAGAAATGTCACTTTGTAATTATTTGAAGGTTGTGTGTGTGTGATTAAGGCAAACCTGCGCGAGGGGTATCTGCCTAAGATGAGAGGTGCCTTGGTTAGGAGGACTTTCTAAGGGGTTCTAACGCGTATTCACGTTACATCTGGAGAAAACCTGCCAAAACTCCAGACCGTTAGATCGACGACCGCGCGATGGGACCGGAACCCAGAACCTTCACACTTCGGCCGTCTACCTCAACCATTTTCAGTGATATAGCCATTGTGCCATGGTGAGGCTAATTATTTGAAGGAGTGGCGTAAAAATGATAACTTTCTGAAACTTTCATAAATAATTGTTTTAAAGTCTAAGCTTTGAAAAACAAACTTGGCCAGAAAAAAATGTGATTTTAAGTTCAAAATACATTTATTTTAATATTAGTAAAATTGAAAGAAAAAAATTTACTAAATTAAAAATAATAGATCCCCCTACCTCAATTTAACTCCCAATTTCCGAAAGAAAATTTTTATTTTGTGCTTGACAAATGCAAAACTTGAAATTTTTGCACTTCTACCTCATCAGGGAGCTTAGCTGGAGGTTTTAAACAGATATTTATACGGAAGAGGAGGTATAGCTGCCTAAAGATCTCCATTTATCATTGTAGCAATAGATAATCTACCTTATTTAGAAGATACAAAAATCTTTTTAGGGAAGCCCTCCCAATAAAATTAAGTCTAATCCTTACAATACAACGCAAAAAAAAAAGCGCCCAATATCCAGTTATATACCATCTTCACATGCATTACAAAACAAATTTATGTCTATCTATAATAATAAAAATCTGGAGTGACTCCACTCGACTTTCCGAACACTTGATACCAAGCGTTTAAATAAATTTCATTCAATTCAATCAGATCTAGTGTTCAGGCACTAGAGCACTTAAAATGATTTGAGTGTAAAGGCCGCAATCTATAAGAATACTTTTTTGTAGCTCTGCAAAAAACTGTACTGCGTGAACTCGCTAAAATTTAAGCAATATGTAAGACAGTGACCTATAACATGCGTACCTAATTGGATGTCAATCGAATAAACCATTTGGACACTAGCTCACTTTAAATGATTGCTTCCTTAAGCCGTAATATATAAAATTTACCTCTTGCAAGTCTGTGAGCAAACTATTAGCTCCAAACATACAAAAATCTATGCAGATCATGAGACCGTCGTACTATACATACCCAATTTGAGCTCAACCGAATGCAGCCTAGACACTAGCGCACTTTCAGGAATTTATGTACATGGGCCGTAATGTAAAAGAACACCAATTTGTTGCCCTGTCAAAAAACTATAAGTCCTATACACAGCAAAATCTATACATGCTGTGTGACGATGACCTACAATATACATACCCAATTTGAACTTCTTCGAATGCTCCCTTTTAGACACTAGCTCATTTTAAACGATTTGCTTCTATAGGCCGTAATGTATAAGAATTATTTTTTGCAATCACGTGAACAAACTATAGTGTTGCAGAAAACTCTGCTACATTCTTGGGTTCGTTGCTCTAAAATCCAGTATGTGTAGAAAGTTCTAATAAAAAGTCCGTTTGACAGGATGGAACTCTTAACTTCATTGCTTCTAGAACTTGGTCGAACAGTCAGCTGTACAAAATTCACGGGCAGTGAGGGCCAGTAACGCAGTGGCGGATTTCCCAATAGGCGCCTGAGGCGGTAGGAAAATAATGATAACTCTTTCACTCAGGGGCCGTGGTAGCCCAGTGGTTAAGGCGTTGGACTCGTAACCGGAAGGTTGCGGGTTCGATACCGGCGCACAACTAAAGACCACCGTGTACATGCGGTGTACGTGCACGTTAAATCCGTGGTTCCGGAAGTCCTCTCGGCGGTCGCTAGCAGTTTCCAAGGGGTGCCAATTAGGGATGGACGCGAGACGAAAAATTGGCGTCTCGCAAAACAGCCGAAAAGCTTGTCTCGTCTCGCAAAAAAGCTGTAAATCTCTGTCTCGTCTCGCAAAAAGTCGTCTCGCGTCCATCCCTAGTGCCAATATTCAGAAGTCCCACACCTTCTGATGAGGTTCCAAATTGTGGCGGGAAAATCCGGGAAGGATGTACATGTAGCTCAAAGCGACACATTCAGTGACGCGAGCTGTAATCTCCTGGCAAACAAACAAACAAACTCTTTAACTCGTGAGCGCTGCTCTGAATTTTCTCCTCAGTTGTACGTGAAAATAAACAGCAATTCACAAATCCTGTCACACAGATGTACTTTTCTCCGTCGTTGTCCTCCAAGACACGGTGTTTAAAAAATGTGAATGTTGGGAATGTTGATGAAAATATAATGTCAACTAAGACATTAAAACTGTTTTTGATGAGTTGCGGGTGAAGATGGTGATAAATAAGATAATAATGATGAAACTGATCTTTCTGTTCCATCTTATGCTACTGCTTTAGGGGCCCTACAAAAACTGAGACGTTATCTGTAACATTAAGACTTAATTTACAATAGAATAACATATTTTAATGAGTTAGAAAATATTGTATTGCAAACGATGCCTAAAAAAATAAACTACAGTACTGATGACATTCTGATAAAGGAATGGTAGTACAATTAAAGTTTCTCCTATGTAAACTGAAATTATACGTACGTACACTCTATTTTTGAATTAAAAGTTAAACTAAATTGTATAGTTAAATATTTTAAAGTATAATATTACTCTTTTTAATTGAAAAAATATTAAGCATTTTTTTTTTCAAATGTTTTGTCTCTCATAATTTAGAATAGTTAGAAAATAAGACCCTTTCAGTTATACGCGATTTTAAACCGCTCCCTTAAAACGCGTAAAAGTGAGAGGTCACAGTATATTATTTAATATTCAATCGTTTATTTCATTCCGCATTTTTCAAGTAACACGTTCCATAATATTTTTGAATTTAATTTTTCTAATTCATATATCAGGGCATTTATTGTCAGCGGGATAGATTTTCACTTTACTCTACTTAGGAAGTCATTTCCTTTTATATATTCCGATTGAAATCAGCTCTATGGTTTCCTCGCCATCAGCATATATCTCTACATAGGCCACGCCTGAACGATAAGTTTGCGCTGAATTATTACCCGAGACTATAACATTTAGCTAAAAAAAAGGGGTGTGGATATAATGCTAAGGGCAATGAAATAGTTACAGATTCATAAAACAAATATTATTTTTCATAAAATTAGTTTCTCTCTTATTTTAAATTAAAATCAAAGCTTACAAATTTTTAAATTAAAAAACCATTTTGGGGGCCGGGGCGCTGGCCCGGAATGCCCAGCCGGAAATCAGACTCTGCCTGTGTCCCGTTGCTTGCTCCCACTGAGACCCACAGCATACACAAAGACCTGGTCTGGGAAGCAACGATGGACTCAGAAGGAAATTGCTCAGTTCACCAAATTTACTCCGTATCCGACGAACAGTGTAGGCGCCTCTTGCGAATAAACATGCATACAAACTGATAGACAGGAAAATTCTCATTCTTTTATATATTTAGATTATTGCTGTATTTGGATGGCTTCATTAATACTGATTTTACTTAATATTATTTTGAGGTAGAATCAGGCCATTGATAGGGAATAGAATTAAGGATTTAAGAAAAATATATACACACGACGAATGTACACGTTAAATCTGCAGGGCCGATTCAGGATTATCAATTATGGTTGTTCAAAAGAATAACCTAATTAAAGAATAAACAAATTCTAATGAATTAAGTTATGAAAAGTATTTAATTATTTCTTTAATTTATTATTTTCAAGAGGAAGTACTTGTTTATGTAAAAATCCAAAAGAAATTATTTTAATAACTAATCTACAACAGAACATGTATTATTTGTATGAATTATTTTACACTGTAAAATTTTGTTGTATGTTGATACCAATAGAAATAATTGTGACAAAACTATAGTTCAGAAAAGTTTTTTTTTAACTTTAATTATTTATTTACTTGTGTGTGTGTGTGTTGGGGGGGGGGGGGTCATGCAGAAACGGAAAAGCATGATGATTTATCTGAAAGCTCTTAAAATGTAGAAAGATAAAATAAAAAAGAAGCATAGGATATTTAAAAAACATTTAAAATGATACACAACACTTCAAAATAATTTTCACATTTAATTTTACAGCTGAGCCGAAGTACTTTTTAGAAAAATAAAAATATCTAAAAGATTAGTTTTTTTTAATCAAAAATTTTTTGAGCTTGTAATGTTACTATGAAAGTGAATAATGTGAATGTGACGAAATTTATATAAGGTGATGTAAGTCATTAAGAACTGACCGGGGACAAACTAAAAGAAGTACTTTTACACTTCCAATAACATTTGTTTTTTATGTTTTGTCATGGGGAATAAAAAATCATTCAAAGTATTATAGGTGGTACTTTGAATGATTTTTTAATTAAGTAGATTTAATTAAGAATGATTTTTTAATTAAGTAGACATTTTTGTTTTGTTTTGATAAAACTGATTTCATCCATTCTGTAGTTACAGAGAAACAACCATCGACAAAAAGTATATTTCCTGAATGCAGACTACGGTTGTGGAGTGTCTTTTACAGAAAAAACAGGGGGGGGGGGAACCCTCCACTCGCACAAAGAGAAGGGACAACTTAATGACGTTTTCTCACCCTCAAAACACCCAAGGTTATACGAAAACGATCCCATTGACCTCTGTAATGCAGCAGTCACCGTACGTGGTACGTACAAGCCAGAAACCAGACCCCCGGATCAGACCACAAGGCACACCTTGATATTTTATAGACAACCCCCGTTTTAACCCCGATTTTTAGTGACCGGGTCCCTAATAAATGATTCTCTAGCCCACCTTCTACTTCCGGGTTTTCGGCAAAATAATACCTAAACCAAATTTTCGGACTAGCTAGTATAAGCTCTATGTCGTGGAGAAATTCAGTTTATTTATTCTCAATTTACATCATATCACCCCATCCCTAAATGTTTTACACAATTTTATTTCAAATACTAAATATAAATTTAATAATAATTGAAATGTTCTTAACGTGAAGTACACATGAAATAATGTTATTTGTAAGTTTCAAGTAAATTATTAATGTGAATTTATTTACTTTATAAAAATGATTTAATTATGCTTAAGTATATTACACATTAAAGAAATTATAAATAAGTATTATGCATTTAAGATTTTTTTTTTTGGGGGGGGGGGCTTGATTAAGGATTTGGATTAAAACTTAGTGAGAAGGTAGAAAAGAGATAAGGGGATATTTTTCAGGAAATACACTTGTTTGATACATAAAAATTATAATAAAATGTTATCAGAGGGAATGAAAAAAAAATTTCAATCTCTGATTTTATTATTAGATTTAAAACAGGAATAATAATCAACAACATGTTTTAATATGTTTAGAAATGTTTTATAACAAAATGTTTTTGTATAATAATAAAATGATAAAGCTGTTCAAACTATCTAACCTCTAAAAGTATCTGAAAAACTGAAGGATATTGTAATAATCATTCTGAAACATTTTTCAGCTTTTTCACATAAAATATTTTACTATTTAAAGCCAGGTATTTTGTTTATAGTTTTAATAAAATATTTAAAACTAATTTAAATTTCTGAGTATGCTTAATAAGAATTGTATTAAGATACTGAGTCATAGTATTATAAAAGAAATTAGGATTTATTAATTAAAATTCTGCTATAACTTGGCCGAATATTTGGGTAAACCACTGTTCGTTGCTTCACTAAATAATCAAATGCAGAAAATGCATAAAAATGCAGAAACACAAAAATGCATAAATATATTTAATATTCATAATATTATTTTGAAAATGCTAAGAGAATACATATAATTTTCGGAGTGTTTCAGATATAGCTGAGAAATTTTCATTAAATATGCAAAAAAATAATTAGAGCTGAAATGATTAAATGAAAAAATTGATTTTCCAAAAGGTACTTACGTTTTTTCCCCTCTAATCACTTTTCTTGAAATATGATAAAATCGATTCACATTTTCTTTTAGCGGACATGGTTCAAGCCTGCCAACAGACTGCGTTTACACTCAAAGAAAGAACTAGACTGAAAAAGTAAACACGTATTTCATGGTATGGACTAACTATTGTGATTGTGATCCTTTTCTCAGAATAGAAAAAGGGGGCGGAATAGATATAACTGACGAATTAGGCAATAAATCGTTTGTCTAGAGGGCAACAGTACGGGGCTATAAATTTCTTTCTCCTCCACCAGGTTCCAAGCTTTTTAGTGTCTTGAAATTCGATAGCAATTTCATTGTCTGTGCGTGCTTTACACTAGTATAAGATAGGAAGCAAACTTTTTATGTTAAGAGTTTCTATTCAATGCTTCTAGATAACCAAAGACCTCCAATATAAAAGACCAAAGACCACCCATCTTTTTTTTCTCGTTGATGTTGTGAGAGTCGCAACTAAAAGTGAAAAATAATATTTCTCTGGACAGCTAATTTTCACCCATATTATGCTCCGAATAAATATTGCTCAACTATACGAATATAATAATACCTAATACACACAAATTTAATTACATTTTTAGCTATGATGAGTAGCTGACTAGACCAAGGTGGCGTAGTTTTCTAACGAATTATTCTACCATATCTTGGGTCCGGGCTCGATACCCGGCAATAGCTTTGGGTATCTGTGATGCCTTGTTAGGGGTAATGACGGTCGCCCATTGAGTGCCCCTTCACAAACGCCCATAGCTTTTGGCGGCCGCCAGTAAAGGCTTAATGTGCCAGTGTCGTGCCGTTAAAAAAATAAAATAAAAGAAGAAGAAAAGGATGAGTATATTAAAGCAAAATTCATACCTCCTTCTCATTAAAAAAAATAGTGTAATTTTTTAACACAATTAAATGACATCAGACACTTTTAAAAATTCAGAATATCTCTTTACAAACTGTAATGTATAAATCTTGGCAGCTTATAAGGATTATGAAATATTCAGAAAAAGAATGACACGCTTACAGTATTTTGTAATATGTTTTATAAATGAATAGCACTACAGCCAATTTTGCGGTGCAGTTTTTCTCTGAATAGTAATCCCCCCCCCCTCCCTCTAAATGTTGGCCTGTAACATCTGGCTGGGTTATATGGCAAAACTGTTTTTTTTTTTTTTTTTTTTACAAAAATTGTTATTATTAGAAGTGTGTCCCAAGGGATCATAATCTCACAAGTCGATCAAATTGTTACCGTGTGCTTCCAGTTTTTGAGATATAGAAATAATTAAAAATATTATTTATTTAATTTCATTTTGATTTGCCACACTGCTCGCAATCATTTTATCCATGCTAAGTAATTTAAGTTTAGATCTGCAGTTGAATTTCTGTTACAGAATTTTATCTCAAACGGAGACTTGAATCTACAACTCAAAGAAACAAAATATATTTATTTCTCATACTTTTAATTCTTTTCAAAAAGAGACGTTGTTTCTTTTAAGAATTTTTATTAACATTTTCCAAGCTAAGACGTTTACTTGTAGAAATTCTTTTGTGATACAATTGTTGCAAATCATGACACTCTGAAATTCGCCTGAAGACTTGGGACATTGTTAATTTATAAAGAAAGACAATAGAGTCAATGTATCTCTTATTACTGAGCAAGCGCCAGTATTGAAAGCAAGGACGCGGCCAGGATTTTATCCAGGGAGGTGCACCAAGATACACATAGCGACCTTATGTGGAACATTGAGGTATCATGTCGACCTGAAGGATGTTTGTGCGAAGTAGCAAAAAGTAACACGAAATGCCAATTATAACAAATGTATCCGTTTGTGTTTGTTTTCACAGTGTCGCGATGTCATAAATTTCAACATTTAGTGTGGTTCGGAACCAGGTCGCGTTCACCGACCTAATCATTCGGAGTTTTCCGTGGTTTTCTCCAAAACTTAGCGAAAATACGGATTAGGACCCCCTTAGAAAGACACCCACGGAGGTGCCGCACCCAGAGACCTAGATCCCTCTTGTAGATAATTGGCCTTAATCCCACAACACAACACATTCAACATTTAGTGAAACTTTTAAAATTTAATACTTTTTCGCAAAACTTTGAATAATTAATATTTTTGTATTCCATTAAATTTATTTACAGTTTTTGAATTCAGTTTGGAAACCAAGGTAATTTTTCGCCACCCCTAACACTGAATACCACTGCTTTATATGAAAGTTTCAGCTAACCGTGAAACTAATTTCACATTAGAGAGGAATTACAAAATGTATATACTTTCATGTTATAAATACCACTCCCATACCTTCAGGCCTTTAGCTCGGCGCTTATTGTCCATATTGTGAAAAAGCCCGAGATGACAACCCCCCCCCCGCACTCGTCGTGACCTGTGGATCAAGATAGCATTGTACCGGGGCCTTCGCAATTAGTAACGGGCCTGCGCGTGTATTTTGATGAGCCATCCAAAGAGGCCTACGGATGATCGAGTCTTCACGTATACATCAGGCATTTCTTAAGCTTCCAAGTGCTTTCAAACGTTATTTAATGTAGTTTTAAGTAGTAATTGTGTTACTAATTCAAGTACGAACTCATAATTAATTTGTTTGCTATGATACATATTTACATAAAGAAAATAGATGCATATAATTTGAAGGAAAAACAAAGTAGCTCTTACGCTCATGATTCACGATTGCTTATTTTAGTTTCACAAGTGGATATTTAATATACTTTAAAATAACTAAATACACATGACATTTTTATAATGAATATTTCATGAACGTAGTCGTTTCCTACGTTATTTTAAACAATTCAAGATTAATCTTTAACAAATGATGTATTAAAGCGCATTTCAGTGTTTTCGGGATATCCTGTATATTGGAGAAAATTGATAAAATACGCTCTATAGCGCGATCTCTGAATTAATTATTCTTTAATAAAAACATTTCATGTAGTATATATTATTCTTTTGTCGCTTTCTCAATCGAACTTAGGAATTGAGCAAGCATAATGAACGCTTGTACAAAATATTAACTACATTTGAAGTTTCTGTATAAACAGGCAAAAATCAATAATTTATAATTTACTGTGTTTCTGCACTGTACCAGATGTAAGTCTTAATCACATAATCAAGGCATATCTAACTGATAAATAACATTTTCAACTGGCAAAATTAAATTGTCTAAATAGTATCACAACGTCATGCTTATTTACAACAATAAAAACTACTCAAGTAATACGATTTCTGATTAAAATAATTTATTTATAAATAAACATGAGTAATTATTCACTAAACATGATTCACATACATATTTTTAGAATTTCTAAATACATTATAAGCGTTCACTTACCTTTACATTCAGAGCAAAACGTTCGAATTTTAGGATAAATTTTCATGAAAGAAAATGGCGCAAGATTCACAAAACGATTACCTACATCTAAAGCTCTTTAGTACGACAAAAGTATAAAAAAAATTGTTTTAAAATAATATAACATTTATAATACTTAGAATAATAAAGTAGAATACTGTGACTGGGGAAAACAGGCCTCAATGATAAACTCATTTTTAGGGATGGCAACTCATGAGCAGGCCCGTTGCTTAGCGATGGCCCCGATTGTACATCGGTCAACCTTCTGATGTCGGCAAACCTGCAGCTTCCACGAAGCTTCTTGTATTTTTTTAATTACCCATTAATTTAGAGCGTACTAAATTAATGTAATTGTTATAATTGAAATAAAATTTTCAAAATTAACACGCATTTTTTTTTTTTTTTTTTTTTTTTTACTGTTATACTTAAATGAGGCACGAATGCAAAAAGATGTTCGGCAAAAACTAGCATTTTGCGTAGACTAAGGGGGGGGGGTTCAAACCCCATGAACCCCCCCCCTATATACGTCCGTGGATTCGTGTAATTGTTTAAAACATTACTGGGGCATAATCGCACAGATTGTGAAGAAAAAATTATGGACAATTGGATGATGACAATCAGGGTTCGTTGATTTAAATCAGCTTGATTAAAATCATGATTATAATCACGATTTAAATCAAGGGATTTTTTTTTTTTTAAATCAGTGATTAAAATCATTTTTCAAAAGTGACTTTTGTATTGATAGAATGCATTGTAAATAAAAATCTTCAACACTCAAATGAAATTAATTTCTTATAATAGCATTAGATGGCACTGCAGTGGTTTAGGGAATCCTTCAAGGTAAGGGGGGGGAGTGACTTTTGAGTGTGACAGTGTGAGAACAAAAGAAATTTGATCAGAAAATTGGCAACACTAGAATTATTTCAGATTTTAGAACACTCTTGTTTAGGATTCTGTGTTCAGAGAGCTATTGCTAAAGTACAAGGATAATAGCAGAAAGGAAGAAAGATAATATTTGGATGTACTTAATGAAGAGCAGACAGTTTCTGGAAAAGGTGTTAAAGCCAAATGCAAGAACTGTGAAAAAGTTATCATGGGATTAGTAGCCAGAATGAAAGCACATGCAGATAAATGTTTCTCCTCTGACAGAAATGATATTAATAGTGATCAACCTCAAGAAACAATTGAGAACAATTTAACTTGTACAAAATCTGAGGCAGCCAAACCTACTATGAAAAGAAAAACCAGTGAGATAGAAAATGATGTTGGTGTTCTTAAGAACAGCATGAATGATTATGTCATAAAGACCACTAAAACTCAAAAGCAAATATTAGATGAGGAAGTAGCAAGATAGATTTATGCCACCAATTCTGCTTTTCATCAGGTTAATCATCCCCAATTTAAAAAGATGATTTGTGCTTTAAGGCCAGGGATACTGCTCCAAATGAAGTAGAAATAGGTGCAGCATTACTTGATAATATATATGATCAAGAGAAAGAAAAATGTTCCAAACACCTAAATAGACAAATTGTTAACTTTAGTATAGATGGACGGTCAAATGTTCATAATGAACCAATATTATGTGCTGCAGTATCCACAAGAAAAGGTGAGAATTATCTAGTTGAGACAATTGACACATCTGGTAGTCCACACACAATTGAATATCTTGTAGAAGTTGTGAAAAGTAGTCTGGTAAAATGTGAAAATGAATTTAAGTGCATTGTGAAAAGTCTTATTATGCACTTATAATAATAGCTAAAATAGCATAAAATATATTTTATATATATTGTTTAAAATGTCATACTATTATAATATGCAAAATAAATTCATATTAGGAATTTTTAAAACATCTTCAAAAAAATCCGATTTAAATAAAAAAAATCTGATTTAAATAAAAAAAATCCGACTTTTTTGATTTAAAAAAAAAAAATCAAAAAAATCACGAACCCTGATGACAATATATTGAAGGGAGAGCGTGGGGCGAGAGCTGGGCTTGAACCCAGGGACTTATGGGTCGTAGAATGAGGCGTAATCCGGCTCGGCCAAAAGGTACCTTCTCGACCGGCCTTCAATTGCCAGGTGTTGTGTGCGCGGAGGTGATTTCGTGCCGCCACAATATTATATAAATACCTTAGTAATTACACATTTACTATATTCTTATATTTACTATACACATTTACTATATTCTACTTTTCCAAAGTAGTCCTTAAATTATAAAAAATAATTTAAGGATTACTTTGGAAAGATTTTTGCCATAATTAAAGTATTTTTTATCAATAATATGAAAATTATTATAACAAATTTTGCCATTATAAATCCGAGAAATAGTATACTATGATCTACATTAGTTATTGCTAGTAAATACTTCAAACATTTCTCATCCAGATCTTTCATTATTAGTTACACACACTAAACACTTAAAAAATCTATTCCAACTAGTAAGAAATAAATATAAAATAAAAGGTCAAGATTTAATCTAATGGCATTAGAACGTTAAATAAAGGAATGAAAAAAAAATTAAAGGTCAATAATTAAAAAAAACAAATAAAATAAAATATTAAACCATACTTTAGATACACAAACTTTTTAAGATAATGAATCCGCAGCTCGGTATTTACTTACAACAAAAGATGCTCCTATTCTAGACAGTTGAATTACACTTTTACCAGTGAGATTTAAGACATGAAGCAGTATTATTTAATTTTCTGCTCCAATGTCTCAAATCTTACTAGTTTAACTTCATTGTGGATGTGCAATATTTCATCTGACAGAAACAGATATAAAAAAGAAACCATTAGTAGTTAACAATGTAAAATTATATTTAAAAAGAGGCAACAGTTAAATACTTTTTATTTTTCTAAATTTATTACACATTTTCATAACAAAAACACTGCAATATAAGTAAAAATTATTTTATTAAAACAGACTTACATTAACGATATTACGATTATCTAAAATAAAGCATAAATATATCCATAATTGATGTATGAAGATTTTGTTTTTAAAATCCCAAAAATATACATAATTTAAAGTTAATAAATGGAATGAATCTGCATGACATTAAGTAGTAAGAATTCAACTATACTCATACATCAATTTCTAAAGACAGCAAGAAAAAAAAAAAAAAAAAAAAAAAAAATTCACGCAAAGAATATTTTTGCGATAAACATTATCCACATATAAATAACTCAACTACAATAGAAGAAATTGGATAATGTGTCTGTGAGAAATCTGTATTTTTCAAATGCAAACAGAGTATCATTTTAACTAATAAAAAATGAAACATTTTAAATAAATACTAATATAAGATCACATTAAATGATAAACTTTTTAAGACAGACATGACGAGTGTAAAGTAAATAAATTTTAAGAAATTATAAGGATTTTAAAATATCCGAAGCATGGGCTGAAAATCGGAAGTAAACAAAAACAAGCAGTCAACATCAACAACAATCACCTGGCGACTTTTAAAGGCTCGCCAAGTAGCCAGTAGATTATCGCACAGAATTCTGGGATGGCTAAAAGTGGATTCATATCTGCCGCGCCGCACCGCAACCATGCCGTACTGTTTCGCCGTTTTGGACCGTTGGCTGTCCTCGCGGCGAGCTTGCGGTGCCGCAAGTAAATACACCAATGCTCTTCTGTAATTGGCTGTAGCTGTAAAAGCTCTTCTGTAATTGGCTGTAGCTTTGCGGTCGCTACGGAATATATGTTCTCGCCATCTAATGCGCAAACCCTCGGCGGTCGCCGTGTTGCTCCGCCACGTGACGTCATTGCGGCGTCTTAGCGGTGCGGTACGGCCAGTATGAATCCGGCTTTAGTCCATTTGAGCGTCGTCAGACCACTTCCCTAAGTAGTTCGAGCGATCTTTCGCGAAACCAGTGTCACATTGCTTTCACACTAGGCAAAACTGGCGCGAGCGTCGTCAAACCGACGCGAACGACGGAAGTGTGAAACGCATATTTGATAGCATGGCGTTTGTTCTCCTTATCACCTTATCTGTACCTCCGTGGTTCTGTATCTGTGCAGAAGTTTCTGGCAACACTGCCAACAATAACATTAGACTGTTTTGATGAAGGAGGTTTTGATATATTGAGGGAAATTATAAGCAGCATTTAAACACCCTTAAATCTTAGGTCGGAAGTGTATAGCTAAAAAATAAAAGTATATTTCATTATATATTTTTGTCTTAGTGTCGGCATGATTTTAGAACTTGATTCCCAGTGTTTTAGTATATTTGAGATGCGTTTTGTCTCACTGTTCAAATACCTCTGTGGTAGTTTTGAAATAAAATAAGTGTTTCACCATGAATGAAATTATTACTTTGAACGGCTCTCTATTTTCAGAAATGTTTAAAATGCTGCCTCAAGGAACCGAATTCACTTCTGATGTAATTCGGTCCAGCAGGACTATAAGTATATATTTATTAACTATTTCATTCCTTCTGTTTTTTCTAATCCTCAGCATTGCATATATAAATCCAGGTGTTTATATCACCTGTCAGGAATCCAGTAAACTTAGAGAAAATGTATTTGAAATCCCTTATAAACACTCAGCTCCAAATTTGGCTATTGAAGCATACAGTGGTGTAATTAGTGTAACAGATTCTAAATTTAGTTTTCTGCCTGATGTAAATGATATTGAAGTTATTGATGAATCATCTGAAGCCATAGTCCCTCCTTCTGTTCCAGAAGCAGATACAGAAAGTTCGGATACTTCTGGTAAGTATTATTTGCTTGCTCTACAAACTTCACTTCAGCACTCAAGAAATCATGTATTTCAAACTGCATCACATATGATATGATGTCACAAAAGCACACCACAAAAATTGCTTACGGTGGCGAGTGATTCGAACTTTGCAGACTACCTCCAGGTATCAGATAATACCCCTTGGTACATCGGTTAAATACGGGAAAATTTTTTTATCCGAATCAGTGGCTTTTCGGACTGAGAAGAATCTGAATGAAAAGTAAAAGTATTGAGTAGGTTGACCACCCGAGCTTGTGTTTCGTGCATAAAACACAGGACACATGCAGGGACTCATTTCCGGCAGGGCATTCGGGGCAAGTGCCCGGGCTCCAACAATTGGAGGGGCCCTCCAAAATAACCCTTTAATTTTAAAAATTTGCACATTTTGAATTTAATTTAAAATGAAAGACAGCCAAGTTAATTTTATGAAAAATAACAGTAATAATAATTACTCGGCTATAACTTCATAGCGCTATCATTATATCCACACCTTTTTTTTTTTCGGCTAAATTGTAATAGTCTCGGGCAATTATTTAGGCATGGTCTATGTAGTGTAATGTATGCTGATCACGAGAAAACCATAGAGCTGATTTTCAGTGGGATTATATAAAATTAAACAGCTTCCTAACTGGAACAAAGTCAAGATCGATGCCATTATAAACACTAAATGCGCTGATATAAACATAAGAAAATAAATACAAAAATGTTGTATAACATGTTATTGAAAAATACTGAATGAAATTTTCAATTGAGAATAAAATAATATAACTGAAATATTATTATTATCGAACTATTTGTATTCCATTTAGCGTCTTAATTCAATACTCATTTTTATGCTGTTGTAATATTTTTCTTTGTATGGTGTGATATGTAAGTTGCTTTGTAGTGTATAAGAAAGTTTTCGTAAAAAGGGCCCCCCAATGAAACTTTTCCCTGGGCCCCTATCTCTACAAATTGGTCCATGGACACATGTGAGGGGGGGGGGGAAACCTACCCACATGTGTCCATGGCAAGTCTGATGATATGAAAGGGGTAGATGCTGACAGTAGCGGATCAGGAAAAATTCTGGCAGTGGCACGAAACATTTGGCTAATATTTCTAATAAATTCATTTGAATTTACAAACTAAGTTAATATTAGATGCTGTAGTTTGAGGTGACAAGTGTCCCTGCTCCCCCCCCCCCCCTTCTGGCTCTGACAATGGATATTGAAGAGGAAATCTTTTTTTTTTCTTCTTTTTATTTCCTTTTATCTTTTAAATAAAAAGTTAACCCTTTGTGGGGCACAGTCAGCTTCAGCATGTCACTTTTTTACGATATTAAAATAATCTGTTGTTTAAAGTGTGAATATCCAACATTTTGTCCTATTATGCAATTGTCAATCTAACAGTGCTGAGTTTGGTCGTTTTTTTTCAGATGCAACGTAATACGCGTTAGAACTAGAGCTGAAGATTCCCAGTCGCCAGTCGGCGACTAAATTATTTTGTTTGGCCACCAGTTAATTCACATCCAGGCGCCAAGTCACAGATAATGATTTACCGGGATTTTCCGTTGCCCCGTTAAGAATATTTTTTTTTAAATTACCATAAAATACGCGCTCCCCTCCTCAACGTTGAATGATCTTGATTTTCGCTGTCAAAAATACCCCCCCCCCTCCTCGCAGAAGCAAATGTGTGTTTCTCAGACGGCCACTGGAATGAGTTCTCTGACCCGCCAACAAATCTGAGTGGTGCGGCGAATATCCCCCACCCTGAGGCAGTGGCAGATCCAGAATGTCTGTTTTGGGAGGGGCTAAATTTGAAAAAAGCTTATTTCACCCAAACAAAATGTACAATAAAGCAAAATTTTAGTCTAAACCAATGTAAAAACTTTTGGGAGGGGCTAAATGATTAAAAAAAGAACTTTACATACTCAAAGTGCATAATGAAGCAGAATGTTACCCTTTAGCAATCTCTTTTGGGGGGGGCTGAAGCCCCCTAGCCCCTCCTCTGAATCCGCTACTGCCCTGAGGTCTTGAAGCAGGAGGAACAGAGGAATTCGGAACTCTGCCTTCGGCGTGCCGGACTTCGTCATGCGGCGACAACACATCCTCGCTGGCCGCTGTCAAAACAAATGAATGAAATAAAAGGAGGATTCGGTAAAATCATACAAGCCGGTGCCCACCCCATGTAAACATGGCGACAGTCGCTGGAGCTTGGCGACCGCCAAGCTCCAGCGACTGTCGCCATGTTTACTAGTCATTCTAGGCAACCAGTGGTCCGTTTTTAACTAAAAAAACCCCAGTGGATTCAGCAACCTAGTTGTACAGCTATCTAAACTAGGCAACCAGTGGTCTGTTTTTAACTAAAAAAACCTCAGTGGATTCAGCAACCTAGCTGTACAGCTATCTAAACTAGGCAACCAGTGGCCCGTTTTTAACTAAAAAAACCTCAGTGGATTCAGCAACCTAGCTGTACAGCTATGTAAACTATGCAACCAGTGGACCGTTTTTTACTAAAAAAACCTCAGTGGATTCAGCAACCTAGTTGTACAGCTATGTAAACTATGCAACCAGTGGACCGTTTTTAACTAAAAAAACCTCAGCGGATTCAGCAACCTAGTTGTACAGCTATGTAAACTATGCAACCAGTGGACCGTTTTTAACTAAAAAAAAAACAACAGTGAACTAAGCAACCTAGTTGTACAGCTAATGTAAACTGGGCAAACACTGGCCCGTTTTCAACTCAAAAAAACATCGGTGGATTAAACAACCTAGTTGTACACCTCTTATAAAGTCAGTATGATTAGAATAGCACGTAAATAGCACTTACGAAAACATAAACACTTCAAATATCAATTTAAAATTCACATTAAAAACCTTAAACATTGCAAAGATTCGTTAAAAAAGAGCACTTACCTCTATTTTTTTTTTTTTTTTAAATAACCGCTCAGAAATGTCCCCAACACCCACCGGCTTATAACGTACTATATTTCTAACAAACACACACAAATTCTTTTCTTATATTAACATAACACATTTCATTCCCTTCCATCAATAACGCAAACAATTTCAAATTCCCAAACCTGACGAAACACGTATTCTTTATGGTTGCCAGTCACAACTACCACCGGCAGTTGGCGGTGCATCGCTCACTCTCGCGTCAGATTGTTCGCCAATGATTTGTAAACAAACCATTGATATGTAAACAAAGCACCGTATACGGAATATAGTCCGAGGATTCTTCGTAGAATCACGGTAGAACCTTCTATTTTGTTCCGGTGCCGTTTACATAGTTGCAAAAATGCACTGGTTTTTTTAAAAATCAGCTTTTTTGCATATATAAAACTACAATGTGCGTATTTTTTTGCGTGAGATTCCACAGAATTAGCATAAATTAAGCAAAAATTTGCATAAACACGAAGCATTAATAGCAAAAGAAAAACAATTTTTTATTAATCCCAATTATAACCCCCCCCCCTCAAAATAACCGATTTTAAGTTGAAGTGAGGGAGAAGCTATAATCAGGTTTTTGCAGTATTTTCTTATGTGTGAAATCGCTTTCAAACTTGCCAATAAAACCGAAAAATAGTCATAACTGTCTACTTTTGTCTCTAGACGGAACACTAGAGGGGAGATATTTATTTTTAGGTAGAAAACAAAGCTATGCTAGAAAAGGAGTCTTCTCCGCAGGACCGATCCCAGCGTGAGCATGATGGTGCACAGCACGCGGGCGGTCAAGTTTAAGGGCGGTGGGGGAAAAATTAAATCATAATGTTTGTAAAAAGAGGCACCCAATTTTTAATTTTCACGTGGACGGCCAACGGTCTAGAACAGGTTCTGCTTCTCCGAACAGGTTAAACCTAGGTTCAATGGTAGATTAAACTCCTTAACAACTCGGCAGATTTTGGTTCAAGTGTGAAACGACCCTTAGCTTCGCCACTGCTTTTTAATGGAAGAAAAAATTGAATTGCTGAATTACTTGTAAATGTAAAATACACCCCATGCAAAAACCCTCAACTGGTTAAAAATTTGTGACGCAGCATTTTACTTTATAGATCTATGAATTTTAAATACGGGTCTTAAAAGTAATGATATCAAATTTTGAGTGACGCCCTGCTGAGAATTTTAAAGATTTGTTTTTAAATTCCATTACAGTTACTTTCGTTTTATTTTCTAAAGAAGATGTATGCATTCAAGCAATGCTTTTAATTATGAAATACACTGTCAAATATATCACACTTTCACTGAGTCTGTATAATGTATTCAAATGAATTTATTTCAATAATTTAATTTATCTTTTGCGTCACGCTATCCAAAAGGGCAAGCAAAATTTTCATATACATTGCACTTAGTTTGGTTACTATGACACTAACTAAATATTTACATAAATTTTACTTGCCCTTTTGGATAGCGTGACGCAAAAGATAAATTAAATTATTGAAATAAATTCATTTGAATACATTATACAGACTCAGTGAAAGTGTGATATATTTGACAGTGTATTTCATAATTAAAAGCATTGCTTAAATGCGTACATCTTCTTAGAAAATAAAACGAAAGTAACTGTAATGGAATTTAAAAACAAATCTTTAAAATTCTCAGCAGGGCGTCACTCAAAATTTGATATCATTACTTTTAAGACCCGTATTTAAAATTCATAGATCTATAAAGTAAAATGCTGCGTCACAAATTTTTAACCAGTTGAGGGTTAAAAAGTAATACGGAGGTATTCCATTGTTAATTTGATAAAAATACTACCCTAACGTCCGGAGAAATATATTTCGGCTGCCGCCATCACAGCCGTCTTCAGTCTGACGTTCCCGTGGGAATGACGCTCTTCCTCTCCTTTTCTTCCGCGCCGTTCTTATTGCGCATGATGTCATTCCATGTTTCGTCTATGCTGGCGTGCGTCATGTCGTTGATGCTGCCCTCTGTTGTTAGTATTTCCAATGATTCTCGTAAGTAGGCGTATGTATGGTTATTGAAGTTGGCTATTTATTGTATTGCTTGAAAATCTATTGTAATGGGGGGTGTTTAGTGCGAGGCGGGATAAGGCTGTTGATTCTCTATTGAATTTAATGTCGTTAATATGTTCTGTTTGACGCTCTTTAATTTTTCTTTTTGTGACCCCAATGTAGCAGCCGGTTATTTCGTTGTCGTTATTTTTTATGTTTATTTTATAAATTCCTGCGGTGTCTGTGGGTTTTATTTGGTCTTTCTCGGATCTGATACATTGAAAAATGTTTTTATTTGGCTTGACTGGAATTCTAATATTTTTCTTAAGAGCTGAGTGTGATATTTTATTAGTAGCTCCCCTGCAAAAAGGTATAGCTGTAGTAAATTTTAGTTTGGGTTTCTGTCTATTGTTAATTGTATTGAGTTTCTTTTGTCTTTCTTTGATCAATTTATTAAAAATATGCGGCGGGTAATTTGCTTCTTGCATTGTGTTTTAATAATTTGTAGTTCTTCCTGTAAAAGGGTTTCATCTGAACAAACTGTTAATGCGCGATCTATGTAGGATCTGATGGCGGCTATTTTATAATTAAAAGGTGTATTTGATTTGAAATTCACTATTGCGGTGTTACTTAGTGGTTTACGATATACTGTGGTTTGAAGTTTGAGATCTCAAACTTCAAACCCCCTGATATATATATATATATGCATGCTCTAAAGCTCTAGTACAAGCAAATGAAATAGATACTACCAATTATGTGCATACTTATCATAGCCAATGTGTTAAAGATTGCGGGAAGTACTGTCTCCTAGACAAAATTGATTTAGGAGCCAGTGGCCACTAGGGAAAAATGGGAATCTTCAGCATTAGTTAGAACCCCTCCAAAAGTCCTCCAACCAAGGCACCCCCATCCATGGCAGATTGCCCTAGTGTAGCGTTGCCATGGGGGAAATTTCGTTAGCAGTGTGTTTGCCAAGTGCCGATGTGTCGCCAAATTTGAAGTTTGTTGGACAGTTTGTTTACGATAGCGATAGTTTCAGATATCGGTAAAATCATACAAGCCGGTGCGCACCCCATGTAAACATGGCGACAGAGCTGGAGCTTGGCGGCCGCCAAGCTCCAGCGACTGTCGCCAACCAATTTCCACGATCAGCACATTAAAATTGCACATATATTCCACTAAAAATGAGCAACCAGTGGACCGTTTTTAACTAAAAAAACCTCAGTGGATTCAGCAACCTAGTTGTACAGCTATCTAAACTAGGCAACCAGTGGTCCGTTTTTAACTAAAAAAATCTCAGTGGATTCAGCAACCTAGTTGTACAGCTATCTAAACTAGGCAACCAGTGGCCCGTTTTTAACTAAAAAAACCTCAGTGGATTCAGCAACCTAGCTGTGCAGCTATCTAATTTAGGCAACCAGTGGTCCGTTTTTAACTAAAAAAACCTCAGTGAATTAAGCAACCTAGTTGTACAGCTAGTGTAAACTGGGCAAACACTGCCCGTTTTCAACTCAAAAAAACATCGGTGGATTAAACAACCTAGTTGTACACCTCTTATAAAGTCAGTATGATTAGAATAGCACGTAAATAGCACTTACGAAAACATAAAACACATCGAATATCAATTTAAAATTCACATTAAAAACCTTAAACATTGCAAAGATTCGTTAAAAAAGAGCACTTACCTTTATTTTTTTTTTTTAAATAACCGCTCAGAAATGTCCCCAACACCCACCAGCTTATAACGTAACACCAGCATGCTTTCTTTTATTTAGGTCTATATTCACACCCTATTTCTATCAAACACACACAAAAGAACACTCCTTTTCCTTTCAAAACAAAAAAAAACTCCATATTCCACACATAAATACTGACGACGAAATTCCCCGATACGCTTACTAACCTACGATAAAGAGTCCGTAAAACAGAATCAAAACCACAAGGAAAATCAAACATTAACTTAATCCACTCTATCACCAGCCACAAACAAACAACTATCGTCATTCAATTAGCACTGAATGAAAATCCCATACTTCAAAACACCCAGTGTTTCTCTTTGGTTACTAGTCTAAACAATCACCAGCAGGGTACTTCACTCCAGCTGAGCATCGCCCATGACGGCGCCAGAGCCAACGCCAAATCAATTTGTAAACAAAACATCAAAATGTAAACAGCACCGTATACGGAATATAGTCCCAGATATCTGTTGCAACCTGTGTTTGGAGTTGAGTTGTTAACTGGTGCTGTAGTTTGATGAAAAAACGCTCGGTGGGTTCATTAAATGATACCAGGATGTTTGGTAAAGGAATTTTGTGATTGGTTTAGTCAATTTAACTGTAATCGGTAAACCGAAGTTTTATAAGGAGCTGAATTTGAATTCGATGCGTGAGTTCTTATTTGGTGTTTGGTTAGTTATTCTGGAGAATATAAGGTGTATTTTTTTATTTGGAAAGGTGTATTTTTTTATTTTAAAAGGAAGCGTTTTGGTGTTATGTTATTAGCTGGTGTGCGTTATGGATATTTTTGAGGAGTTTCTTAAAATACACGTAAGTGTTTTTTTTAAAGAATTTTTGCAGTTGCTTAAGGTTTTCAATGTGAATTGTAAATGGATATTTGATGTTATGTTTTCATAAGTGCTATTGTGGCTTTATATGAGGTGTATAACTAGGTTGTTTAATCCACCGATGTTTTTTTGAGTTGAAAACAGGCCAGTGTTTGCCCAGTTTACATTAGCTGTACAACTAGGTTGCTTAATCCACTGAGGTTTTTTTTAGTTAAAAACGGTCCACTGGTTGCCTAGTTTACATATCTGTAGAACTAGATTGCTTAATATACTGAAATTTTTTTAGTTAAAAGCGGTTTACTGTTTGCTCATTTTGAATTACCTGTTACTGAAATTGCTGACGTTTTTTAGTGTTAAGTATAGACGGTGTATTTTGTTTTATTGTTTTTTTTTTTTTTTTTTTAGTGGAATATCTGTGCAATTTTAATGTGTTAAAATGCTTTGTCTTTGCTGACAGTGCTCACCGTGTTGTATTATTTTATCGTATTCTAAAATGGTGTTTCACACGTGAAAAATTTGGCGACGAAAAAAAAAGCGCCAAGTAGCGGGTGTTGGCGACAAAAAAAAGTCGTCAAAAATAGCTGACACCCGCTTACGAAATTACTCCCATTGCCATAATCACGCGCAGAGCTCATTCTAGGCTTGGTGCCGTGCCCGATGTCCTTTTTTTTAAAAAAATTCTGCCCTGTTGCCTTTTGATTCACGTTAGCTCCCCCAATGATGAAAAACTTGACACCCTCTTTTGCCCGCACAGTTTTTTAGTTTTTTAAAAATCTCTACTGAAGTTTCTTTGTTCAACTCTTATTTGGTTGCTCACATATAACGTGCTAATGATGCTTGACAATGAAAGGAAGGAATTTGCATGGACAGGCCAACCCAAAAAGCCGATAGCACGCCTTCTTATTGCACCTATCTTGAAAGTATTTCTATCCTACCCCAACAGCTGAAAAATTCATGGGAGGCGAGGGTGTTATAATGGCATTTTTCTAGTGAATCACTTGACATATACAGAAAATACATCGTTATGTTAAAAAAAATAAATAAAGGAGCCAACTTATATAGAACATTTAAATTTGAAAATAATAATTATCTTGAGCTGCTTTTATGGTAACAAAACTCCCGCCTGTCTCCCTCTCCTGGAAGTGTGCAGGAGGTCCTTTCAGGATAGTAGTGGCCCTTCCTTAAAGATTGAAGGTTTATTTCTGTGATTAGAAGATGGAAATCAACTATGTAAAAATTCATTCATCTATAATTATTTTATTAGTGGGCTGATTTGTTTGAAATTTTGGGGAATCACTTTTAAATGCAAAAATTGATTCTGAGTCCAAATTTTAAAGACATCTTATTTTGTTCAAAAGTCAGAAATTTATTGTCAAAGCATTTTGTGGTTTTCTTTCTGAGCTAGCGGGGAGGGAAAGAGGGAGAAAGATGGGGTTGAGGCTTTTATCTCCTTTCCAGCTATTTTAATATTGTCACTTATATATAAGTGGTAATAGCTAGTTGGCCACTTATTTATAAGTGACAATTTTTAAAGTCTGCTGGTCACGTATCTATACATAACCAGCAGATTGTTAAAATCAACAGAAGAATGCTTATAATGACTGCATGATAATCCTGAAAAAAAAATTTAGCTATTGTTGTCCATTTTTTAAAAAATTAGTAAATAACTGAAATTTGTAGTGGAATATATATTGAATAACTGGAATTGATATTTATACCATTATATGGTTATTTTGAACAGAAGTGTTATTAATATTTTCATGCATTAACTATAATATTTTAATTGTTTGTACCATTGAATTACTTCTTGCAAAGACACGTGAATGATGAAAAACCAAATGAATTATTTTTATAGGTGTAATAACTTAAAAAATTTTATAAAAATGAAAATTTAGTTTTAGAACAACTTAACTTTAGTAAGTGTTTCTTAATTTTGTAAAACTTTTATTGATAATTCTTAACTAGGTGATCAAATAGATCTTTTATTAAAATCTGCTTCTTATGCAAAATGTTTACTTAACTAAGCATTTTCTTGTCTGTTAGGTATGTTTGTGTGATTATTTTTGTTAAAAAAAGAAAAAAAATCTTTTAAAGAAATATTCTTATTACCTTAACTATTTATAATTTATTTCAATAAATTAACTAACAAAGATACAGTAGAAGACCCAAAATCCGCCGACCCGAAATCCGCAAGGCTCTAAAATCCGCACTGTCTATTCAATGTAAACAATGAAATCTGCCCTGCCAGCTGCAAGTTAAGAAAACCACACTATAACCACAAAGTAAAACTAAATAAGCTATTCCCACTTGAAAAAAAATATTTCAAGAGTTTGTGAGCTCTTGTGGTAGCATTCATATCCTTCAAATGACTGACAGTGACATAATTAACACTCAATTATGGTCAGATGGCACAGACTCTGACACAGGAACAAGTGAGGATGATAGAAAAGTTGATAAAATAACATATAATGAAGGTTAGGCTCTGAGAAAGAAATATCTCAGATTTGTAGAGCAGCAAAGCTGTGTTACAAAACAGGAAATAATGGAAAAAAAAAAAAAGCCTATAATTAGAACATCCCAAAGTCGTAAACTACTATTGAATATACATGGTTAAGTAAGTTGTACTATAATCTCATAATTTTGTATATTGTATTATCCCTCTGTATTTTTATATCATGATTCTGATTATAAGTATCATGATTTGTTTCTCTTGATCTTTATTGTTTCTTTTTTACTGAGTGTGTTGAGGGAAATAGAATAAATTTCCTATGATGACCCAAAATCTGCACAAGGTCTGGAACCAAGCTGTGCGGATTTTGGGTCTTCTACTGTACTTAAAAAATAATTAACTCTTTTACATGACTTAGCTTTATTAGCTTAATGTTATCTAATTTTTAATAAAGACTAGTAATTAATTTATTAAGCATTGTTTTACTCAATTTATTTTATTTTTTCAAATTAGAAATGCTTTTAATCAGGATATGTACTGCCCTTTTTAAGAAATACTATGCCCTTTTCCTACCTAGAATGAGCTCTGTCATACCCAAATCACAAATCAAGCATAAAACTTGGAAAGGGCTCTTTTTGGCTAAAAAATTCATAGCCATGGGCAAAAGTTCTTTATCCACAGAACATATGAAATTAAAAGCTATGTGGGTTTCATCTTCACTTAATTTTTTCCCACAATATCTGTGGTCCTACATATATGCAGCTAAATGTGCCGGTGATAATGCCATTTCTGTATCGGAATCTGAAAGATCAGACCAAGAATCGCCACTATCCTTGTTCATAAGCTCTACAATTTCTTCAATTGTGTAAGAATTCTTTTGTGATCACTATTGTTCTGTGCATCCCTTTTCTTCTGAACACCACTAGTAGATTCTTCTTCATTCAGTATGTAGGCAAGATCTGTAATAAATCCTATTATCTCATTCTCACAAGGAATGTTAAAAAAAATAAATACATAATAAAGTGGATATTTTATTAGTTGAAATTATTTGGTCAAATAAAGGCTTGCGTACATTGTGCATCCATGGGAATCTGTTTCCAGGGCCTGAGGGGCATGAAGGGAGATTTTTAATGGTCAATCAGCATGTGCAGATCGTAAATTTTAAAGACACCAGAAAGCGGGGTTACTATATTTGGCTTGATACCTCGGTTACATTCGTCTCCATCCTATTCTTTTGCAAAAATTTGGCTGAAACTTTTAGCAACGGCTCTGAAAAGTTTTGTACCATGCCCGTGAGAAAAATTTCAGCGTTCCGCGTGTCACCCAACAAAGGATAATTGGTTATCATTTGTCATTCTGTGATTTTCAAGCTGGTGTAGCTCAATGGACGAGCAGCGGAAGACTTGATCTCGCAATATGGAAAGCGGATGTGGGAAAAATACATTGACTTGCTATGAAAACTGATCCCATAAATGCACAATGTACATCAGCCTTAAAAGTACAAAAAATAAAATTAATACTTCTGTATAAAATAGAGGAACAAACTCTTTTAAAATTAGGCCTATATATAACAGCAAACTAAATAAGTTCAAAATATGTTAGCACTATCACTTTAAAATAACACATATCAAGAAAAAAACAAATAATTTTGCTGAAAAAGTGGAGAAAAAACTCACATTTTAACCAATAAAAACTATCGTTGCCCACTTAAAAATACAAAATTCTAATCTACTGAACATATGGCTGTGACAGTTAGAAAAATAACCAGTTTTTAAATAAACACTTTTTAGAGCCGATAATAGATGGCACTGTGTGTCCAGGAATGATTTCTTTTAAGAACTGTTATCCTACAGTGCACTTACAAACATAGTCATTGCTGAAGTGCTCAGGAAATTTTATTTTACATAATATGAAATGATACCAGTGACCCATGGGTGATGCTCAAAGCACATAAAGAGAGTGAGACCCACCAGTGATGTTCATGGCAGTGAGTGTGTTAAGCTAAGAATGAATGAAAACGCAGATGTTCAATTGTGCCCAACATGATTTTCTTAGGTTCGCAACGGTTCACATAAAACTTAGTTTTATCATTCATTTTTTTTTTAATTTTTAAAATAATTATATTTTAAACTTGTATAGAATAAAGAAAAAAAAATGTAAATTTGTACTTTTCCCCCCCCCTTAAACTGTAATCTATCATTAGATGTAAATTTTTATCAAAATCTCATGAAATTTTTAAGGAATGCTGGACCAGAAAATGTTGATGGATTAAAATAATGTTTCAGCTTTTTTTTTTTTTTTTTTTTTTTTTTTCTTCGTGGTTCAAAAATATAAAAATTTGAGCTGTTACATTTAGAAACAGGGTAACTGTATAAATGTGATTTTTTTTTTTCAAATTTTGCTAAACTTAGGAGCAAATGCACTATTGGAAGATATAAACCGATTTTATTTCTTTTTTGACATCTTTTTAGTCCCAAATTTGCAATTTTTCGGCGATATTAGGAGTTGGAAAAAATAATTTCAGTTTTTTTCTACCCACCCTGGTATATATATATATATATATATATATATATATATATATATATATATATATATATATATTATACGAAGGCGAATCATTATTCTATAAACTTCTGATTATTTGGAAACCAAATAATTGGAATCTATTATATGGTTTACTCCCAGAAATCTGCTATCTCCATAAATTCTAACAAATACACAAACGTAAGCAGCTAACAAAGATTTAAATTAAACAATGAATGTGATGTTATTCATCATGTTGGTGAATTATTTTTATGTTAGTGAGTCGCTGACTTTCCATATTTATTCCCATTCCTCTTTATTTTAAATAATAACCAGAGGGAATTTTGGCAATCAAGCCTCTCCTACTATAACAAAGCCAGGGTAGTTATATCTTGGCACAATTTATTTCCATCTTCTCTATTTACTGACACTGAAAATGATGGCTATGAATGGTCTGGATTTAGGAGAAATTCTAAAGAAGACAGAGACAGGTAGTTACGTCTATAAGCCTAGAAAAAATTTGAGATAAAGCCATTGTATGAAGAAGAAACCATTTTAGATTAATCCTCATTAAAGATAAACCCCTGTCAAATGGCAGATGTAGAAATCATTTAAAGAATTTTGAAACAAATAATTGAAAAAGATTATGATGCAGAAACTGATAAAATTCTCTTTGATTGAAGGCTTAGAATTGGAGTAGAAATAATTAAAATTCCTGGAACACAACAGGAATTTGCTACTGACCAGAAGTTATGGTGTTGTACAATGTTAAAAAATAATCTCTCATCAAAGCATCCTAAAGCTTTAAAACAAACAACATTAACACAAATGTTTGTAAATAAATAATTTATGTAAATATATCATGAATTGAATTATATTTTTCAACTTTTTATTTTGTTTATTCGTAAATCAGTTTGATTTTATGAAATTTAAATTTTTTTGGTAAAATTGTTCTGTTCAAAATTTATACTCTGAAATCCACACAATCCCTTCCCTTGTACTGTAAGGATTTCTGGGAGTTAACTGTATTTTTTGTTTTTCACACACATCACAGGGTTGGGTTTTCGACGTCAATAACTGGTTTTTGACAAGACAAGCATCAAAAACTGGTTTAAATCATCAAAAATTGTCAAAAGCTAATCTATTAAAGAAAGAAAACAAAATGTCGAAGTATGCAGTATATTTTCATTTTGCATGAAACTAAATACATAATTAAAATTAATTATATTAAAAAATATCAATTATGCTAACACACAAATTGAACTCATTATTATGAGCTAATAATAGTTAGTTAATATGACTGCCCATACAGTGTAATGTATTGGATTTTTTTTTCTCCTGTAAAAGAACTATAAATGATACATATAAATCATTTTCAATAGGGCACAAGGTACTGTATATAGTTAGATAAATAATGGTCTGCAATTTTTTTAACTTTTCAAATTAAGGTACGGCTAAACATTTCCTTAAAGCAAATATTAAGTCTATTTTTTATTTAATCCAAAAACCTAAATTGAAAGGGTTTTAAGCAACAGGCAATAACATAGTGATTTCAGTCATTTAAATAAAACAAAGATCAACACCCTGTTAATTATCAGTATACTAAAGCTTTTGCATTTAAAATAGAATTAGTAAAAAATTTCAGTACTTAAATGTAATGCGTAAAAAAGCACACATTTTATTTTTCTAAATATTGATTGATTAATTAATTACAGATACAGAGAACAAAATATTTTACAATAAAATAATAAACTTATTAGTTTTGATCATTTTTTTTTCCACAAAGCATTCTATAAGCATAACTAACTTTTTATTGAAATTGATAGTTTATAATTTTAATATATTAGCAAGAATATTGTTTTGACTATATTGGATACATAATTAAATTTCTTTCCACTTTCTTTTCCTTTTTAGACAATGTTTTATAAAAAATATGTAAAAGATGACCATATTTCTTAAAAACTATTATTAACATTTCACACATATTCATAGCTTATACAATGCAATGCATGCAATGTTAAAGACATCAATTAATATTTGTAATACTACAAGTGCAATATTTGAGGTTTTTGACGTGACAGTTTAAGCCATGGTTAAAACCGTCAAAAACTTGCCAACCCTGGTCAATATTTATGCCCAGTGATGTCAGTCATTTATCCAAAAATAATGATATCACTGGGTTGCAATTAATAGTAGTCCATCCTTGAAATTAATATATGTTATAAAATACTGCACCTTATCTAATTTTTTATCTTTCTGCCTTTTCAGATCGTGAAGCTCTTACAGCTGTAAAGATGGCATTGAAATTTAAGATGAATAACTTAGATAAAGCAAGAAAACTGTTTCAACATGCCATAGCACTTAGTCCTGATCATCATGATGTTCTTTTACATTATGGTGAATTTTTAGAGTCTGGTAATGACTTTATTAATGCTGATCATTTTTATTTAAAAGCATTAATGTTAAGGCCAAAAAATTCTCGAGCTTTGATCAATCGGAAACGAGTTTTACCTGTTGTAAATCAGTTAGATCTGGAAGAACTAAATCGAATAGATTCAAAGCGATCAGAATTAATCAACCTAAATAAAAAAGATCTAACCTTAAAGCGATTAAAGAAAGAAATATATTTTCAACATATTTATCATACAGTTGCAATTGAAGGTAACACAATGACTCTTGATGAAACACGAACTATTGTGGAGACTCGTATGGCAGTTTCAGGTAAATCCATTATGGAACATAATGAAATTTTGGGTATAGAGAATGCATTTCGATATATAAATCAAACATTGGTTAATAAAGATGATATAACCGTTAAAGATATACTAGAGATTCACCGGAGAGTTTTGGGACATGTTGATCCATTGGTTGCTGGAACTTTTAGAACAACTCAAGTATTTGTTGGTCAACACACTCCACCACCTGCTGATGAAGTAGAAGGTTTAATGGATGAGCTTGTTGCATTACTTCAGGCACCTCATGTTAAAAACATGCATCCAACACAAGTAGCTGCATTTGCACATCATAAATTAGTATATATTCATCCATTTCTTGATGGTAATGGTAGAACTGCAAGATTACTTATGAATTTGATTTTTCTAAAATATGGATACCCACCAATTCTAATAAAGAAAGAACAGAGAGGTCAATATTATAAACTCTTACAAATTGCAAATGAAGGCGACATTCGTCCATTTTATCGATTCATTGCATGTGCAACTGAATGTACCATTGATGCCTTTTTACTTGCTTCTAAAAATCTTAGACGAAGAGCTCTAGAATCTTCAAGTAATATAAAAGATGTAATACCTTTAGGAAGTTAAATTTTAATTGATATTTAAATAAAAGAAGTACTTATTGAAGTCAATGAAAGGAAATTAGTGATGTAGAGAGGGTTGTCAGATTTGCTGCCTGGGTAGCTCCTCATTTTCCCTACTGGGGTGGGTTTTGGGGGTAAAATAAATTTTTTTAAGATAAAACTTATTTTACCCCCATTTTAAAAGAAATATCTGATTAATAATTTAATTTATTGTAGAAGAATTTAATTTCATACAAAATTTTACAGTTCTATTTCAATTCAAGATGATTTTTATCACAAATGAAACTGTAAATCCCAATTCCATTCTGCTGCTTTTATGAAAAATAAAAATATTTGTTTTCTGCTAGTCATAATATTGTTTAAAAGTTACTTTTAATAATTTTTGATAGTTGAAATTTGTCATAAAATTTTCTATGACCAGACAAGCAGTATTCTGTAAAATGGTAGTTGTTTAAAGAATATATAATCGTAAAGAATACAAATGCATCAGTTAATTTATATTGAAAGGAAAATATCTTCATGCAGACATAATATCCAATATTTCCTCTTTAGAATATTTAGAATTAAAACAACCATTCAAATATGTGGTAATAATTTCTTGGCTGCATAATAAAAGCAGGTCTGGTTGCACTGTATTGCACTAACTGTTGAAATTAGCTATCATTGGATTAATAAAGCAATACCACAATATAAAGAAGCATATACATTATTGAATGAAAGAAATCATAACGAATTACAACTTAACTCTGTGCTATTCATTAACTATTTAAGTATTAAAAAGAACTGTGCAGGTAGGTTTTTGACATTCTTTTTTTATATTCCTTCAAAGAAAATTAAATAATTTGAGAAATTCTATGTAAAGTTATTGTGCTATATTGCTAACATTTTCTTTCATATTTAAATCACTTAAATTTCTTTATTATTTTTTACAATAAATTTATAAATAACAATAATATAATTTCTTAAATTACAAAATAAGAAGATAAACCTTTGACTAAAGCAGTAAAAATTATCCATATGCTTTGTTTTATTATACCCACTCAAAAAACTATTCAAGTAAAAGCAAAATTTCTCACTTCAGTTTAGTGAGTAACTAATGAGTTTTTGAAATATGCACAGCTTGAAATATAAGAAGTCATTATTATTTGTTGCATAATTCTCTTTTTATGAAGTGCAATGCTTTCCAAATGAAAGTGATAAAGTAAATTTGACTTATATTCACATACTTTTTTGGGAGGGTGTGCATTGTTTGTGCAATTTTGTACATTAACTTTATTTTCCTATATAGATATATTTTAATAAAAAAATATTACTTTTATCACCTTTTTTAGGAGGGGAGGGTAAAACAGTTACATGGATAATGTGTTTTTGTTTACTGTATTTCGTTTTGTACATTGGATATATATATATATATACAGGGTGAATCTAAACTCTTGGACAAAACTTTAAGAGATGATAGGGCACATAATAAGGAATCGGAATCACATAGCAATGTGGGGTCGGCAACATCGTCTTCATGTATCTGTTAATAATCACTTTGGAAAAAGTGCTGAAACAACAGTGCACTTTCTAAACCATTGTTTGTCAAAAATTAATGCATTTTTCTCCGAAAACAGAAGACTAATATTCATAGTTTAAAAATTCTATTTTATTTCATGGATGAAATTTTTGGAGACGAGCCTATTGTTTATGAAACTTGGTTAAGAAATTGCACGAACACTTCAATACTTTTCACAAAGTGATTATTACCAGGTAAGTGAAAACTGTGTTTTAAACCCCACATTGCTGTGTGATTCTGATTCCTTATTATGTGCCCTATCACCCCTTAAGTTTTGCCCCAGAGTTTAGATTCACCCTGTGTATATGTATATATATATCCCCATGCAAAAACCCTCAACTGGTTAAAAATTTGTGACGCAACATTTTACTTTATAGATCTATGAATTTTAAATACGGGTCTTAAAAGTAATGATATCAAATTTTGAGTGACGCCCTGCTGAGAATTTTAAAGATTTGTTTTTAAATTCCATTACAGTTACTTTCGTTTTATTTTCTAAAGAAGATGTACGCATTTAAGCAATGCTTTTAATTATGAAATACACTGTCAAATATATCACACTTTCACTGAGTCTGTATAATGTATTCAAATGAATTTATTTCAATAATTTAATTTATCTTTTGCGTCACGCTATCCAAAAGGGCAAGCAAAATTTTCATATACATTGCACTTAGTTTGGTTACTATGACACTAACTAAATATTTACGTAAATTTTACTTGCCCTTTTGGATAGTGTGACGCAAAAGATTAATTAAATTATTGAAATAAATTCATTTGAATACATTATACAGACTCAGTGAAAGTGTGATATATTTGACAGTGTATTTCATAATTAAAAGCATTGCTTAAATGCGTACATCTTCTTTAGAAAATAAAACGAAAGTAACTGTAATGGAATTTAAAAACAAATCTTTAAAATTCTCAGCAGGGCGTCACTCAAAATTTGATATCATTACTTTTAAGACCCGTATTTAAAATTCATAGATCTATAAATTAAAATGCTGCGTCACAAATTTTTAAGCAGTTGAGGGTTTTTGCATGGGGATATCATTACTTTTTAAGGGTATGCAGGGATGTTAACTCCAACATTCGATTTGGGAGCACCCCGGGAGCAGAAAAAATTTCATTTTGGAGCACCTCGGGGGCAGAAAAATTCCATTTGGGAGCAGAAAAATTCTATTTGGGAGCATGTAATTAGCAAAAAATTTAGCTTCTGCGAGGAAAACTAAGATTTGGGATCAGAATTAACATGATTTTGGAGTATAAAATTGAAGATTTCACTGTGTTGACTCTAAAAAAAAAAGGGTCGCCTGGGGAGAAATTTCAAAAAGGACACCCTGTTCTCAAAAAGGGCACTTTGGGGTTCCACAAGAATGTACAGGTAGATAACATATCTAGAAACTGGTTTGAAACTATCTGATCTCCGAAAATTTAACATGTAGAGTTGCAATATGTGTTCTGACTTACAATGCATAGTTAGATTTTTTCCAATTTGTCTTTAGTCTCCTCCCCCCCCCCCTTCTTTTGGAGAAAATATCCTGTAGAAGTAAGTGTAAATGAAATAGGAAAAATGATTTGTTGATAATATTTTGCTCTAAACATAACATAAATATGTGAATTAAATCTGTACATAACTACAAGTTTTTGATAAAAAAAAAAAAAAAAAAGTTTTAATCTAAGTAATTTTGAATTTTCTGCTTAATTATTTTTTCTCAAAATTACGTGATGTAGATGTTTATTATTTAAGAGAATAGTACATTTATTGAAGAAGGTTTCAGAAATTTTTAGCCAGACATGATTTGTTGGGCAGTAGGGGAAGGCAGAGGGACTGTTAATTTTTGTTCCTCAATTTTATCACACTATCACTACTGGACCACAATTACTGGATCACATTCATATATGATATTTCACCTATATTGGTAGAAACTTTTAAACTGAAAAGGACTGTCAGTGTAAGTGGATTAGGATAGATGTGTTTAGCATGTAATAAAAATAATAAAATTTCTGCAGTGCAGGATGTATAAAATTTAATAATATAAATTATAATTTTATTTAAATTCTTTTGTTTGCAATAATTATTGAATGATTACCAAGTAAAGATACTATTAGACATTATTTGGAATTGCATCAAAGAAGATTGTTAGAATAAATAACATAGTCAAGCAAATTTTGTATTACATCCAATGGTTGGAATATACAACACCATATCAAATCACTGAAATATATTTGTTCTTCCTCTTTCACTTCTAATTTAATGTTTGCTCGTTCATGAAAAGTGAATATAAGATTTTTAAAAAGCACTCTATATATTCTTTAAAATAAATAAAAATAATTACTACATGTAAGTTTTTTAGCAGGTATAAAATATTTTTTTTTAACTCACAGAATTGTCCAAAAGTATGGAATACAGTTAAAATTTTTTATTTGGGAATACCTTATTCCCCCGTACACGATATATATTTCGGTTACACACATAACCATCTTCAGTCGTATCTGGATCTCTCACTAATGGCGGCTTCTTTTTATATCTTCTTCGTTCTTCTTCTTGAAAGTTCGATGCATGACGTCATCCCATGATTGGTCAATTGTATGAAGCGTATCGTTGATGCTGCCCTCTGTCGTTAATATTTCTAAGCTCTCACGAATGTAGGCATATATACTATTTTTAAAGTTGGCTATTTTTTAAATATTTTTAAAATCAATGGTAATGGGCTCTTTCAAAGCAAGACGGGCTAGAGCGGTACTTTGTTTCTGGAGGTTAATGTCTTTAAAATGTTCGTTTTTTCGCTCTTTAATTTTCCTTTTTGTAACGCCGATGTAGCAATTTTCTTTATTAGTATCGTTTGACATAAAATTAATTTTATAGATCCCTGCGGTTTCGATGGGGTTGATTGGGTCTTTTTCCGATCTAATGCGCTGAAAGATTGTTTTATTAGGTTTAATTGGAATACGGAAGTTCTTTTTACTGGCGATATTAGAAAGTTTATTGGCTATCCCTCGGCTAAAGGGGATAGCGGTAGTAAAACGTGGTTTATCTTTTTGACGGTTGTCTATAACATTTAATTTACGTTGCCTAGCTTTGAAAACTTTGTCGAAAATTTCTCGAGGGTAGTGGGCGTCTTGACATTGTTTCTTTATGAAAGCAATTTCTTTTTGAAGGAGTTCGTTGTTAGAACACACTTTGAAAGCGCGGTCGATATAGGAACGAATAGCAGCAATTTTATAGTTGAAAGGGGTTTTAGATTTAAAATTTACTATATTAGTATTACAAGTAGGTTTTCGAAAAATGGTGGTCTCAATGAGATTATTGTTTCTGGTTATGTTCACATCTAAGTAATTGAGGCTATTATTGATTTCTTTTTCGTAGGTAAATTTAATGTTCGGGTCTATGGCATTAAGTTGATTGATCAAATTATTTTCTTCATTATTGTGGGTGGTAAGGATAGCGAAGATATCGTCGACATAGCGAAGCCAAAGTTTGATGGTATTATTGTGTGTCTGTTTAATCTGTTCTTCAAGGATTCTCATTTTCCAGTCGGCAATTATTCCGGATATGGGGGAGCCCATGGGGACTCCTTTTATTTGTTGGTAGAAGTGATTATTATATTGAAAATATGAGTTATTTAAAATTAGATTTATTGCACTAGTTAGGGTGTTAATTATGTCTATATCTTTAAAACTACTTTGAATTTGTTTGTTAATAATTTGGTTCATTTCCTTAATATCTATTGACGGGTATAGATTTACAACATCGAAACTTACCATAATATCGTTTTCATCAAGTTTATAATCGCGGATGTTTTTAATGAAATCGTCGGTGGAAGTTAGAGTGCTGTTAGATGGGGGTATAATTTCTTGCAGTATATCTTTCATATATTTTTCAAGAGTGTAGGTGGGGCCTTCACATTTGCTCACGATTGGGCGAAGGGAGGGGGGATTTTTATGATCTTTAAATTTAGCGAAAATCCGTGGGGCGAAATTAGCGGTATTGTTATAGTTCGGACCTTTCTGATCCGGCCAGGTACCATTTTTTATTAAAGTTTTTAGTTTATTATTGATTTTCGTGGTGGGGTCTTTGGGAAGATGTAAAACGTTTAGACTATTGATGGTTTGTTCCATTTTTTCATGGTAATCTTTTTTATCTAGGATAACAATCTTTCCTGTCTTGTCAGAGCTTAAGCAAACGATCGTGTTATTTTTCTTTAGGTCGCTGAGGCATTTACGGTCTTCATGATCTTTAACAGTAGTTTTAAGTTTTTTATTCATTTCTTGTTGGGCATGCATACGGATAGCTTGTTTATCTGAGGGGGGTAATGAGATAATGGCGGCCTCAATGCTCGCAACGGTATCATTGATATCTATTTTGTCATCAAGAATGAATTTGGGACCTAGGTTTAGAGTGGCTTTTTGCTGTTGAGTAAGAGTTTAGGAGGATAGATTAATGAATTGATCTTCTTTTTTAGTTTGACCTTGTTTATAGCATTTATTATTTCTCATCCAAAAGTTAAGTTTTTTATAGTGGTTATTGTGGTAAATCTCTTTTTCTTTCTTGCAACAAACAAGCCCAACAAGAAAATTAATTAGCCCAACAAGAAAACTAATTTTAAATAACTCATATTTTCAATATAATAATCACTTCTACCAACAAATAAAAGGAGTCCCCATGGGCTCCCCCATATCCGGAATAATTGCCGACTGGAAAATGAGAATCCTTGAAGAACAGATTAAACAGACACACAATAATACCATCAAACTTTGGCTTCGCTATGTCGACGATATCTTCGCTATCCTTACCACCCACAATAATGAAGAAAATAATTTGATCAATCAACTTAATGCCATAGACCCGAACATTAAATTTACATACGAAAAAGAAATCAATAATAGCCTCAATTACTTAGATGTGAACATAACCAGAAACAATAATCTCATTGAGACAACCATTTTTCGAAAACCTACTTGTAATACTAATATAGTAAATTTTAAATCTAAAACCCCTTTCAACTATAAAATTGCTGCTATTCGTTCCTATATCGACCGCGCTTTCAAAGTGTGTTCTAACAACGACCTCCTTCAAAAAGAAATTGCTTTCATAAAGAAACAATGTCAAGACGCCAACTACCCTCGAGAAATTTTCGATAAAGTTTTCAAAGCAAGGCAACGTAAATTAAATATTATAGACAACCGTCAAAAAGATAAACCATGTTTTACTACCGCTATCCCCTTTAGCTGAGGGATAGCCAATAAACTTTCTAATATCGCCAGTAAAAAGAACTTCCGTATTCCAATTAAACCTAGTAAAACAATTTTTCAGCGCATTAGATCGGAAAAAGACCCAATCAACCCCATCGAAACCGCAGGGATCTATAAAATTAATTTTATGTCAAACGATACTAATAAAGAAAATTGCTACATCGGCGTTACAAAAAGGAAAATTAAAGAACGAAAAAACGAACATTTTAAGGACATTAACCTCCAGAAACAAAGTACCGCTCTAGCCCGTCTTGCTTTGAAAGAGCCCATTACCATTGATTTTAAAAATATTAAAAAAATAGCCAACTTTAAAAATAGTATATATGCCTACATTCGTGAGAGCTTAGAAATATTAACGACAGAGGGCAGCATCAACGATACGCTTCATACAATCGACCAATCATGGGATGACGTCATGCATCGAACTTTCAAGAAGAAGAACGAAGAAGATATAAAAAGAAGCCGCCATTAGTGAGAGATCCAGACACGACTGAAGATGGTTATGTGTGTAACCGAAATATATATCGTGTACGGGGGAATAAGGTATTCCCAAATAAAAAATTTTAACTAATTAATCCGCCGTATTAAATAATGTTTTATGTGTTTTTAGTATGGAATACAGTTTAACATATCTTAAATAATTTATTTTTCATAAAGCTTTATTTTTAATTTTTTGTAACATACTTAAAAAGGTCTCTAAAAATTTTTCTTTCTTAAACCTTGCTTTAATCTTTTGAAAATGAAAAAAGCATTAATATTTTATTTTAACTATATCAAATGTTTTTAATCAGCTTAAAATAATAAAAATAATTAACATCCTTTTGCCAGAAGTACTCAAACAAATTATATATTAAAAAACCTTCCAGAATTATTTCGATTTTTTTTTTTTTTTAGTTTTTAAAAACTGAAAATAAGCTTAAATTGATTACAGTTTGTTTTATGAATAACCTAGCTGTTAACTTATGACACAGTTTGTTTTCTTAAGACATCCTTTCCCAGAACTTGTTATCTTTTGCTTTTAATATTTTTTCTTCATTCATTAAAATGTTGAGAATTAAAAAAAAAAAAAAAAAAAAACAGAAAATATATGATATGAATATTTAGAATACCAAATCTTGTCAGTAATCTGATTTACTAAATTCTGCAGTCACTCTAATTTTATATAATTAAAACTGTGGCTAATAAGAGGTGGGGGGGGCACCTGGGTGGCAAGATTTAAAAAAAAAAAAAAAAAAAAGATGGTGGCCGGCAGGTCACTTAAAAATAATATGGTGGAAAACTAAAGGACCAAAAATGGGGGCAGAATGCTGAAACTTAGAATGAATGGGGCGGCAAACTGAAGGACTGCACCGGGCGCCAATAACTTTAGCGCTACACTGCTAAAGCAAAAGATCATTATTATGCTCCTTTTTTGGCAAAAGTATAATGTCTTTCAATTGCTTTATTCGCAAAACGTCGCAAATCGCATGTTTTTTAGATCGATTTGAGTGGATAAAGCCACTGAACATAGTAGACGCCGGAAGTGTTGAAGTGCGGCCGCGCGACTGTCGGTCTGGAGTTTTTGTCGGTTTCATCAAATGTAATGTCAATACACATTAGAACTCTTTAAAAAGTCACCCAACCAAGGCACCCCCCTTACGAGATATCCCTTGTCTAGGCTTGCCATAACAAACAAGCAAATCCCGCAAAATTTTCGAATCGCAAAACGTCGTTTTGCTATGGCATACTTTCTGTATCATCCTTAATTATGTATAGTAAGTAAATAGCTGTTATACATTAAGAGTAATATGTTCTAAGAAAGCCGATTAAAAAGAGGAAATCGTTTAGGGGGAAATTAAAAAAAAAACTTGCTAGTGCACAAAACTATTAAAAACATAGAAAGCAATAACTATATACAGCTGGCGACGAACTCTGGAATAATGATTGTTTGATAATTCGCAACTACTTATTTATCAAACGTAGTTACCGATATTTGAGGATTGACAGATGGAATCGCAAATTTTTAGATATCTTAAGAAAATTTTGATTTTCCCAACTGTATTTTCTTTCCCCAACTCCTAAGTGAAATGCCCAGGTAGTTCTGCCCGGCCGATCGGGCTTCTCATTGAGTCTGCAAAAACAAAACATACTAGAGAGGCCCTAAAAAGCCAGTAGCAGTATATCGATCTGAAAGAATAGAATATTTGAAAAAGGCATTTGTGAGAAAGATCCGATTTCATAGACGGTTTTCGTGAAAGGGCCGCTTTCAATCGAACCTATTTTTATGATGGAATTATTGTACTCAATCGTATTTTTGTGAAGGAGCCATTTTAATTAACGTATTTTCGTGAAGGGCCGCAAATGGTATGTAAGAAACAAAAACTGGTGATTGCTGACTAATAATAATAAAAATGTAAAAGCAGGAGGGTGCATAAAGAAGAGAAATAGGGCCGCCGGCCGCTAAAACGGCCGTCGGGCCCTGCGCCCTGTAAAATCAATCTAGAGTCAACACTTACAATAAATGCAGATAAGAAAAACAAAGTTTGCGTTTTGGAGCAATCGGCGCAGAATTAACATCCCTGGGTATGGTCAGAAGATAATAAATTAGTTTCAAGGGCGAATTTCGGAAGTTTGCTTGACACTAAGTTATGTAAATAAATATACAAACCTGTTTTCATGCAGTATCAGAGTATTTTATTAAAAAAGTCACAGCAAGTTCTTTTGTAACATGTAACAGAAAATTGACATATTTTTGTTAGATTTTTATAATAAGAGACATAATACTGATTATAATCAATAATTTTTTGAGTAATTTTCTATTTATAATTTGGGTCGAGTACAGATTAGTATCCCTGCCACCACCTTTGATTTTATTTCATAAATTTACATTCAGTTTAATGCTAAACGTAAGTTAACTTTTTTACTATAATTATATAACTATTGGGCCCCATCAGTGGCCGAGCGCATAGCGCTCTGAACTGGGAGACGGAAGGTGCCTGGTTCGAAACCAGGTTGTGTCCGACAACCTAATCGTTCGGAGTTTCCGTGGTTTCCTCCATAACAGCGCAAATACGGGTTAGGACCCCTTAGAAAGACCCCCACGGAGGGCACCCCACGTCTCGGCTTAGAACCTACGTGTAGCTATAATCGGCCGTAATTCTAGAATAACAACGACAATATATAACTATTCGTTCTATTGTTTTAATGCATTGTGATTCATTAATTTGCATTCAGTTTAACGATCACCGTAAGTTAAGTTTCGTTAAAATTATTAATTTAATAATCTCGTTCTTAATTAATGATAATCTAGTTACTCGTTCTATTATTTTAATGCAATGTAATCTATTAATGCAATGTTTGCTTTCAGTTTAAAGCTATCTCTAAGTTAAATTTTTAACTATATTATGATATACTAAGTTTTTATTAATGACTATAATCATTAATAAAATCGAAAATTACTCAAAAAAATATTGTTTATAATTGGTTTTATGGCGCTTTTTAGAAAACTACATACTATGTTTGTTTGTTTTTTTTATTAGTTGATAATTTCATTTTTTTAGAGATCGTTTAGATGAACTACCAGTGTAAGAATAAGGGTCTTGCGCAGTTGACTTTCTCAGTGCTTCTGAAGCGTATTTACGTTACATTGTCAGAAAAAACGTCCAAAACTCCGAATTTTTAGATTATCAGCCATCCAGCACACCAAAACCCTGGACATTTACACTTCAGTTATCTACCATCTTCGGCTCGGGTGGGCACAACATCTTGTTTTAGATGCCATCTCCGGCCTTCAAATGTCTAATACAAAATATAGTGCATGTATAAATTTAGATTAATTAATCAAATTTCTATCTGAAAAGTATTGAACAAAATTTTAAATCTGGTATTTAAAGGAAAACAAAATAAAAGTGAGAAAAACCTAAGATTTGGAAAAAATATTGGTTTTAAAATTATAATTAAATAATTTCAATAAATTTTATATATACATGAAGAGTAAAAGAATTATTATTAAAACTAGTTAGTATGTAAAACTACTATTTATTCTCCTTTGAATACTAAATAATTATTGTTAATTAATTATGTGAGCTTTCTGAAGAGAAAAAAAAATTCATTGAAATATTAATTACATATTGAATTTTCCAAATAGAATTAATAATATTAGAAAAATAAAGACTTAATTTAATTAGAAATAGCTATCAAAATACTAGGGAAACGAAATACTTAAAGAAAAAGTTAGGAAGGAGTTTTACCAAAAAATATGTAAATTAATTATTTTTTAAATTCAAAGTCTTAACTATTTTTAATTATTAATTATAGCAAAATAAATTACAGAAAAAATAAGTAAAGTATATAATAATCTGTTATTTTTTAAAATGAAGTAAAAGAAAAACGACAGTAACACAAAGCTCATCTCGCAAAAGTGCGACGTCGAGGACAGAACTCAAGTCATTTGCTCAGGAAGAGGGAGCGAAAGGTACCAGCTGTCTAGGACCAAACTGGTTTACGATATAAGGTAACTTGTACAAATCTTGTCACGGATCTACAGCACTGTATTCCTACTCCCTGCCTTGTTTACCGCCTTTAAAACGAGATCATCTTCTGTATTTCCTTACGCAGGTTAAATAGTTCCCTCTTTGAACTGGATTAAATAAAAAAAACGAGTTTTCCTAGCTTAACAGGCGATGTCACTCATCGAATTTGGCACCGATTAAAATCATATATTAATTGTAAAAAATTCGTTAGAGCGGATTCCGAGATCCAGATGAGACACTTTTGAAAATAGAAAAGTTAGCTGTATATATAAGTGCCACGAAATTTTACGGTTGGTTGGTTGGGGCTGGCTGCATCACTAGTAGAACTGTCGTTCTACATGATATATATATATATATATAGCTTGATATATTTTAGTGGTATGTCACTTCAGTTTCAATTACTTATAATTTACTAAGCTAATAATTATTTATTCAAAAGAATATGCAATGAAAGTTTTCAGAAGCAATTGAGCAGTGCCAAGTTCCCTTTGTGATTTAAACCTTCATTTTATGTTTGTCTATGGTTTGAAGTTATTTCTTAACTTAATTTTTATTCCAAGACAGTTATTTATTGTGAAATGTCAAGTATTTATTTTATTCTTATCTAAGTCATGAGTAAATAAAAAATTATTTCAAGGGAAATTTTAATTCAATTTCTTAATAATTACTGTATTACAATATTTAATTTTATAAATATGTATGTCTATACACTGAGTTTCCACAGAAATGGAATGTCAGTAGAAATCAGAGAAATCACATAAAGATCTAGAAACATGTTTCAGATAAACACAATTCAAACGTTTTCTTGTTTTTCCTGTGCAGAACATTCAAGTATATTTCCTTTTCATAAGTCCCTAGATTCCACACTAGTAGTATTGAATACCTAGATTTTTCAAAAGGACCTGTAAAACAAAACAAAACAAAAACACTGTTACTGCCAGGGTTGTCAAATTTGCTGCCGAGGTAACTCCTCATTTTCCCCACTGAGGTGGGGGGGTTTTAAACTGATTTGCTGCTTTTTTAAAAAGAAGTATCTGCAAAATAATTTAATTTATTCTAAAATTTATTTATTTTTATTTTCCGAATGCCAATCATTTGACAACTAGGCCATTAGACCACCAGGTCTCCAATATTTCTGCACTTGAGTAAAAAAAACTCTTGCAAAATTTTAGAAGTTGTAGTTTAATTTATTGTTTTTATCATTAATGAAACTATAAATCTAAAATCCATTTGGTTGCTTTTATGAAAAATAACAAACTTTGTTTTCTAGCAGTCTGAATAATGTTCAATAGTTATTTTTTTATTTTAGAAATTGAAATTTATATCATGAAATTTTCTATGTCCAAATAAATAGTTTTTGTAAAATAGATGCTGTTTAAAGATAAACTGTCCTCCAAAAGTTAAGGAACATGTTTTTTGAAGCTTACCATATGTTGAGTCCTAAATGGTTTATGTATCCCTACCCACGCATTTGACGTGAATTTATTTGGCACCGTCCTTGGCGCAGTTTGTGTGAGCGCCTCTTTAATGTAACCCGATCATTTGTTTCTTCGCTTCGCCCTCAGCGGCACGCAGTTTGAGTAATTAAAAACTTATTTTGAAAACGCATCAACTTATTCTCATTTTATTTTGAATACTTTACGCTCGCACCCGCATCATCAACCTTCACATCATTTATTGGACACCATAAAGAAAATGACACTAAAATTAAAATTTATATAAATGATAAAAATGAACTTTATGGAAATTTATGAAAAAATGGTAGCTACCATTTATAGAAAAGAATAGGTGTATATGATCGAAAAAAAAAATATGCAAATATCAGGTTTTCGTAATTATGCGTGTAACTTTTGTTAGCAGATTTGTTGACAATAGGCAGTAGGGTCCCGCATGTCTGAGAGAAGCCGTTTGCCCATTTCGTTATGGTGTGGCAATCAGTTAGATGGATGGAAATGGAGTTGTCACAGGCTGATGCTGCTAGGCGTCTTAATGTGTCTCGCAGTGTGGTCCACCGTCTATGGAATCAGTATCAAACTGAAGCTTCTGTGTCCAGAAGACATGTTCCAGGCCGACTGCAGGCTACAACACCTGCAGAAGATAATTTTATAGGACTTTCAGCCCAAAGGAGAAGAAGCATTTCTGTGCCGCAGCTTGTTGCAGACCACTTTGTCGCATCAGGGAGAAGAACACTATCTGCTAGTATGGTGCAAAGGCGTCTTCACAATACAGGTTTTTATGCAAGGCGACCAGTTGTGTGTATCCCCTCAGTGGACGACAGAAAAGGGCCTGCTTATCTTGAGCAAGAGAACACATTTCCTGGACCAGGCAGCGATGGGCTTCTGCATTCTTCATAGATGAGTCCAGATTCACACGGGAGAGTGTTTCAGGATGTGTGCTAATCTGGAGGGAACAAAGCACCAGATGCCATCAATCTAACAGTATTGAAAGACACAGCTACCAAGGTGGTGAAATAATGGTTTGGGCTGGGATCTCACTCGGTGGTCACACTGACCTGCATGTGTATGAGGGAGGAACTGCGACTGGTGTGAGAAATCGTGATGAGATCCTTGATCCATATGCCAGTGATTTCATTCTTATGGATGATAATGCACAACCTCACCGAGCTGTAGTTCTTGAAAAATATTTTTTTTTTTTTGGGGGGGGGGTCTTGGTTTAGAGCTAATGGAATGGCCAGCTCAATCTCCAGACCTGAATCTGATACAGCATCTTTGGGACTATCTTGATACACAGGTTGCTGCTTCAAGGTCTTGGTACTGGCTGAAACAAAGCTTACTCAGTGTCTGGTCTTCACTTCCCATTTTGGTAATTGACAGCTTAATTGTCACCATGGAAAGCCGATGCCACCAATGCATTCAAGCTAGGGATGGGTATATCCCTTATTAAAGTTCATTTTTGTTATGTTTCTATAACATTTTACCACATAAAAGTGAGAGATATCATTTTTTTTCAAACTAGATTGCTTTTTGTTGTTGTTGTTGCTGTAAATCATTTATGCATTTTTCTTATGTAAACTTCTATATTGCAGTCAATACATAACTGTTTTGTACACATGTCATCTAAATTTGGTGTTTCTACATTAATTCATTTGCAAATTAGGTGCAAAAAAACAAACTGTTTTTTAATTTTTGGAGACCAGTATACTATGTAATTGTAATCATAACTATGAACTACGAATTAAAATAAGCTATGCAAATGCATAAGTAAATTTTTATTAAAAGAAAATATTATTTATGCAAACATAACCTCATTAGAATAGTTAGAAATTTAACAACCTTTCAAATAAGTTATCATAATTTCTTGGATATGTGATAAATGCAGTTCTAGTTCCACTGACTGTCGAAATTACATTATACCACTTGATAAATAGATCAGTGTCATAAAAAAAAATATATTGGGCAATTCTATATAAAGTTATTGCTAGCAATTTCTTTTGTGTTAAAAATTACCTGTTTTTTTAAATAATAATTTTATAAATCAATTTACTGTTACATGCTCTATAAAAATATTTTTAGATAAATGTAAAAAATGTGGTATTTTGATGTCTAGAATGAACTATTTTAAATTATATTTTATGCAACTCAGTTTCTGGTATTGGGAAAACAAATTTCAATACACTGACAAATGTTAATTTTAAATATAAGAGTAAAGTGTATGAGAGCCATTAATATATCAGACATAAGAAGGAAAGGAAGTTTATTGACAGTGGCACATCCAGGAGAGGATCTAGAAGGCTTTAGCTCTCCCACCAAACACAAACAGATACATGAAAGAAAAAGATGAAGCTTCAGGGTGACATTTTGCTTTATTGTACATTTTGTCTAGTTCAGATATTTTTTCTTATCCTCCCCCCCCCCCCCCCCCACACACACACACACCAAAAAAAAAAAAAAAAATTGGTGTTACATTATGCTATTTTGTTTATGCCAAATAAGTTTTTTCTTTTTATTTAGACCCTACCCTAGTAAAATCAGAGTAGTATCTTGTTTTATTGTGCATTTTGTGAGGTCAAACACAATCTTTTTCTCCTTTAAAAAAAAAAAAAAGTTACTGTATCACCCCATATTACATATGCGCTTGTATATGAACTTAGACAATTCTAGCCGACCAGTGGCTGAGCGCATTTGTGTTCTCAACTGGAAGACAGAAGGTGCCTGGTTCAAAACCAAGTCGCATCCACTGACTTAACCGTTCGGAGTTTTCCACGGTTTTCTCCGAAACCTCGCGTAAATACGGGTTAGGATTCCTTTGAAAGACCCCAACAGAGGCCACCCACCCCCCTCGGCATAGATCCCTCATGCATATGATTGGCTGTAACACCACGCTTCCATTTTCATTAGACAATTCTAATAATGCAGACTTTTTTTTTTAATAAAAAAAGGTAAAAATCTTACCAAGTTAATTTTCTTAAGCACAATATGAATTTAGAATAATTTATTTTAATGAAAGAGAAGATATTCTGAACTTTACTCTAAAAGATTTTATTGTTAGATAGTTAATTTGTGTTAAATATAATCCTGAAATTATTATGCAAATGAAGCATATACATATATGCAATGCTGTTATTTGTTATAAATTTGCCTTGCACAAATGTATACACAAATATGCAAAATATATTTATCACAAAGACATGCATATAAACTATGCATTGTACCTGGAAGTACCCAAAACATTATTTGCAATAATACAAATAAAAATTACTGCATATTCCCCCTTTTTTTCCCTCCTCAAGGGGAGAGAAAGGTAAAAATTACATTAATAATGTATTTTTTTAATTACAAAATAAGAAGATAAACATTTGTACAAGAAATAAAAAAATACATTGTGTTTTGTTTTACTTAATTTCTGAGTGTACAGTTTTGTCAGTGGTCGGAAAAACTACTTTTTTCGTAGTGAACTACAACTACTTTTTCACAAGTAGTTTGCTACAACTACTTTTGAAATGTAGTCGCTACTTCGCTATGTTTTCACTACTTTTAGGAGACAAACTTTGCTAAAAGATTCAAGTTACATTCAGATATTAGGATATTGATATACTATTTAGGGAAAACTAATGATATCATAATTAGAGAAAGCTATTGCTCTAATGAACAACTACTGCTAATCATTAAGGAATAGCTGAAACTAATTAAGTTTTAAAATAACTGTGAAATCAAAAGAAGTCAATTTTCATGGTCTAAATTTGATTCATTTGATTGGGCACGTGCACTGGCATAGCCAGTTGGGGTGGCCCTGCAAGACACCACCCCCCCGAAATGTTTTCAGTTGATATATATATATATTGCAATTTGTAAAAATGGATCGTCTCAGAATCCTTGTAGTGTGATACTTTTCTAATCTTTCAGATAAACGTTTTCTAGATCCTTTCACGTTCAGAACAGAAAAAAAATCAATAAAAAGATTAAAAAGTGCCTTTAATCACTAACCTGAGGTGACTTTCGACACGCCTGCACACCAGAAAAATACACATCTGGGCATTACCCACTCCCGGGATAGTAAAAATTTCCCCTATAACCTCAGCTCGTTTCTGTTGTACCCTGTGAAGTATGTATCCCCAAGTTTTATCTGCTTTCATGCTCACCTGTGATATTTTTAAACTGTGGTGTATACAAAACTATTTCTAGTAACGATAAAATTTCAAGGAGGGGCACAAGCTGGCCCTTTCCCCACAATTCCCAGGGTCCAGATGCTCGTGTTTTTTACTAGTGTGTTGCTCTGTCGCGTTGGTAGGTTCAAATAGAGATTATGGTATCAAAAAAGCACACGTTAAGTAGAAGTATTGGAGAATTTTTTTACTAAAATTCCAAAAATTATACGTAGTTTGCCTTCTAACAATGACGACTGAAATCTTCAGAAAGCTCATCAGGAAAAGAAACTAAAGTAAATACTCAATATTCCATTGTGTGTTTTTAAATGGTAATAAAAACAATGATATAATACATACTACATAATATTTTCTTAAGTGTGTTGAAAAATTTGTATTTATCCTATTTTCATTGTTATGTAATTTAAGAAATATTTCCTTTAAACTCTTTCAACTAACAAGAGGCTAAATCTGTAATTTTTTTTCTGCTCCAAAATTTTTTAAAACTTTATAAATACTATTTTATATGCTCTGGTAAAGAATAAATGAATATTTGAAATATCTAGGAATACACATGATATCTGGCTGATTTATCAATATCCGAAATATCATTGCATATCCGAATCACAATCACCGGATATCCGACTTCTCTTCCGGATATCTGGCTCGCGACTAAATAAGGTCTATCAACAGTCCACTAAGTCTGTACCCTTAGAAATAAAAATTACTCTCATTAATGTTTTTACTACTCACAGTTAAGTTTTTTTTAAAGTATTAAGTGCTCTCCTTTGAAATTTTAAACCGCAACCAATGAGAACAGCAGTTTTGCTTTGAAATTAATCTGAAAAATTGGAGCTTAATACCTTTATTTTCTGATTCTAAAATATGACATTAAGTTCAGTGGCAGCTCGTGGGTTATTCAAATGGAGGCTCACAAAACCAATTGTGAAAATTAAATTTGCAAATACGATGCAACTTACAAATTAAAATATATTTGTGTTTCCAGCAGTTAAAGGGAAACAATGCACGCAACTAAAGAAAACAAGTAATATTTTGTCCTACATTTCGTCACCAAGGTAAGTTTTAGCAAAGGAGTTGTCTTGATAAATTTTATTTCAATTTTTTTTTCAAAGGATAATATTGAAAATCGCCATTGCTTTAGCTCCGAAACACTTCTTTTACACTCATCTTAATTATTTACACTAGTTTGTAAAAAAAAAAAAATAATGTAGCGAAAAGTGATAGAAATAAAGAAAATGAAATAAAAATGAATTATTTAACCGAACGTAACAAACCAAGGGAAAATCTGGAAGATACCACAATAAATAAATAAATAAATGGCCCTGTGTGCACAGTAAAAGTGTGTGAACGGAATAATATCAGCAGCGCCATACTTCTTTTCAGCTGTCTCCGCTTCTGTTCCCAGAGAGCGGTTCAGAAGGAAAATTTTCCGTTCGCACCTGCGATTGATTAAAGACTGTACTGTAGTAACCTACATTACAGTGCGTTAGTCATAATAAGCGTATTTTAGTTTTTTTTTTTTTTTTTTTTTTTTTTTTAAAGAAAAATATCAGGTGTATTGTTACCATTTAATCTTTCCAGCATTATGTAAGATGTACTTTGAAGAGATTTGATTAATAACTCAGCACTTATTCAAGTCGAAAATTTGCAGTTAATTATATTTTTTTAAGACTGCTTAAGTAGAAAAATTCTCTATTTTGAACCATCTTTATTGCAAAAACCAGAATTTTGGAACATTTTCTTCTAATGACGTCTGTGTAGTTTTAATACATATTTTGTCAGCAATTTGCAGAAAATTTTAATCTTGTGATCAACCTTATTCCAAAGGCAGAGTTTCGAAAATTTTTTGCAAGTGATGTCTGGGTTATTTTAATATTGTGTCTACATTGTATGTAATTTTTAGTCCTGTCACCAACTTTATACAGAAGGGCAGAGTTTTGGAAGATTCTCCTTAAGTCATATCTTTGTTATTTTAGTATTGTATTTGTATTGTGTAGGGTATTGTAGTCTTTTGATCAACTTTATTCTAGAAACTAGAGTTATGGAAGATTTTTTAAAGCTATATCTTTTATATTTTAATATTGTGTCTGCATTATTTAGAGTATTGTAAGTTTGTGAGCAACATTATATTAAAAACAAGTGTTTTGAAAAAATAAAAAGATCTAGTCATTAAGATTTTCTGAGGGAATTATGTGTTTCTGCATAAAGCTGTACATTGTGACTTATTAATTGCAATAAGAAACTGGGTTGGTACAGCCTGTGCTTTATAACTAAAGGTTGTTTTTTTTTAATTAGTGTTGTTCTTCTACTGTTAATTTTAAAAATATTAATAGATTTGTAATGGCGTGTTTTTCATTATAAAATAACTTCCTCTTTGATTGCTTTTTTAAGCCCTTGAAGTGTTCTTACTTAACGTCTATTTGTTTTTTTAACAATCCAGATAAAAAATAATTGCAAGGACCACCATCAGGGGATGATTGTAGCCATTTCTCAGGAGGAACAATTTTTTTTTAAATCTTTCAGCCATTTTATAGTTGATTTTGCAGTTGGACTTGCAGCAGAATCTTGGTGAAAAACAAACTTCCCTTGAGTGTGAAGACATTTACTTTCTTTAATCATGTGCTTCAAAACTTTATTCTAATAGTATTTAGCATCAATTTTAGTCTTTGGTTCTACAGAAAATGGTTTTGTTAAGCCTTCAGAGGACATTCCCATCCATACCATAACACCTGACGGTCAACTTGCTATTTGCAAAACAGCTGCGTCTTTGCCACCCTGTTCTCATGAAATATATTGTATCTTCGTTTTGCCAGTTGTGGATGACAGATAAAACAATGCTTCATCCGAGGTTATCCATGTTTTGTATCTACCTTTGTGTAACATTAAATACAGAGGCCAAGAACATTTTCTTCGTTTTTCTACAATCTTTGCAGATATTTGATGACAGACTAGTTTCTTCAATTTTTAAAGCCAATTTTCTTTATCTGATCACAAATTGTCGATTGCGATACCTGTAGTTTCTTTTCTAAAGTTCTTTGAGGTAGAGGATTTTCTACAGCAATAAGTCTTTTGAACTTCTTTTCTTTTTCACCAAGGACTTCTTTTCGTCCACATTTTTCCCCTGGAGCTTTTGATTGCTAGGCAAATTTTATTTCTTTACGGAGTTTAGATAGTTATCCATTAGGAAAATGCCTTTTCTGAATTTTAAATGCTTTATTTATGACAGAATTTGAGCAACCATCCTTCAAAAGCTTCAAAATTTTGTTTCGGGACCATAATTTACTCCCACTAATAAAAATTGTTTGATTGGTAATTTAAACTTTTAATTTTTTAAATAAATCTGATGGTGAAGTGATTAAATTTACCACAAATAAGCTTTTAAAATTGGTCACACTTTAGTTAAAGTTTTTTATTTGGGAATATCTTATTCCCCCGTAAACAATATATATTTCGGTTACACACATAACCATCATCAGTCGTTTCTGGATCTCACACTAATGGCGGCTTCCTCTTCTCTCTTCTTCTGGAATTTTCGATGAATGACGTCATCCCATGATCGGTCGATTGTATGAAGCGCATCGTTGATGCTGCCATCTGTCGTCGCTATTTCCAAGCTCTCACGAATGTAGGCGTATATACTATTTTTAAAGTTGGCTATTTTTTTAATATTTTTAAAATCAATGGTAATGGGCTCTTTCAAAGCAAAACGGGCCAGAGCGGTACTTTGTTTCTGGAGGTTAATGTCTTGAAAATGTTCGTTTTTTCGCTCTTTAATTTTCCTCTTTGTAATGCCGATGTAGCAATTTTCTTTATTAGTATCGTTTGACAAAAAATTAATTTTATAGCCAAAGTTTGCCAAACCATCAAACAGAACCATCAAACTTTGGCTTCGCTATGTCGACGATATCTTCGCTATCCTTACCACCCACAATAATGAAGAAAATGATTTGATCAATCAACTTAATGCCATGGACCCGAACATTAAATTTACCTACGAAAAAGAAATCAATAATAGCCTCAATTACTTAGATGTGAACATAACAAGAAACAATAATCTCATTGAGACCACCATTTTTCGAAAACCTACTTGTAATACTAATATAGTAAATTTTAAATCTAAAACCCCTTTCAACTATAAAATTGCAGCTATTCGTTCCTATATCGACCGCACTTTCAAAGTTTGTTCTAACACCGACCTCCTTCAAAAAGAAATTGCTTTCATTAGGAAACAATGTCAAGACGCCAACTACCCTCGAGAAATTTTCGATAAAGTTTTCAAAGCAAGGCAACGTAAATTAAATATTATAGACAACCGTCAAAAAGATAAACCACGTTTTACTACCGCTATCCCCTTTAGCCGAGGGATAGCCAATAAACTTTCTAATATCGCCAGTAAAAAGAACTTCCGTATTCCAATTAAACCTAGTAAAACAATTTTTCAGCGCATTAGATCGGAAAAAGACCCAATCAACCCCATCGAAACCACAGGGATCTATAAAATTAATTTTTTGTCAAACGATACTAATAAAGAAAATTGCTACATCGGCGTTACAAAGAGGAAAATTAAAGAGCGAAAAAACGAACATTTTCAAGACATTAACCTCCAGAAACAAAGTACCGCTCTGGCCCGTTTTGCTTTGAAAGAGCCCATTACCATTGATTTTAAAAATATTAAAAAAATAGCCAACTTTAAAAATAGTATATATGCCTACATTCGTGAGAGCTTGGAAATAGCGACGACAGATGGCAGCATCAACGATGCGCTTCATACAATCGACCGATCATGGGATGACGTCATTCATCGAAAATTCCAGAAGAAGAGAGAAGAGATAGAAGAGGAAGCCGCCATTAGTGTGAGATCCAGAAACGACTGATGATGGTTATGTGTGTAACCGAAATATATATCGTTTACGGGGGAATAAGGTATTCCCAAATAAAAAACTTTAACTGATTAATCCGCCGTATTAAATAATGTTTTATATGTTTTTATTTGGTCACACTTATTTGAATCAACCTGTATGTATTAGTTATATGCATCCAGTAGCGGATCCAGGGGAGGGGCTAGGGGGCTTCAGCCCCCCCTCTAAAAGAGATTGCTAAAGGGTAACATTCTGCTTTATTATACACTTTAAATAGCTAAAATGATCATATTTTATTACTTTTTCTGAAAGCATGCACATTGGTTTAGACTAAAATTTTGATTTATAGTACATTTTAATTGGGTGAAATAAGCTTTTTTAAAAATTTAGCCCCTCCCAAAAAAAATTTCTGGATCCACCACTGTATGCAGCTATGTATGAGCTGATTGAAAATCAGGGATAGATTGATATATTTCCTGTTTATAACCAGAAAATTTTACATAGAAATATTTTTTACTGCAGCCGTTTATCGAAATTTAAAAAGCATTTATTTAGTTTTCTTTTCAGTATCTTTCTTTGGATACCTTTATTATAGAGTAAGATTATTAGTAGTAGATATGGGCCTGTGTGTGGTTAAAAAAAAAAAAAAAAATCTTGTTGAGATAATCGGCAGACTGAACTGGTACATAAGCATCTATATACAGAGATAAATATATTGAAGAAATGCACATATTTACAAAATTTAACTTCATTTCTGTATCGGTTGCAAAACATAGTTTTTTTTATGTATTTTGAGTTGCTGATTCTGAATACACTTAAAGTTTTTCTCTGGTACCCACAGATTTCGAGATACTTGCTATTTATTAATGTAGCATATTTATTTATTTATAAACGAAACGTTTCTTTATTAGATAACTTTATTTAAACATTTTAAAGGAGAAAATTACATGTCCTCAACTTTTTTTTAATCATAATGTTGTTCATTGAGTAACATTCACTGAACAACATTTGTATATATACATTTATTGTACCCAATTGCACTTTTACAATTTAACACATGAACAATATTTATGGAAATGCGACAGCTTTTGATTTACATGTATAAATGTCTTGTGGTGCTTCCCTAACGAGTCCCCAACAGTAGTCGGCCAGCATATTTGGATTCCATCTACCTTGATATCTTTTCTCCATCGTCGCTATGTCTTGGTGAAACATCTCTCAGTGTTCATCACTGTCGGCGCCTAAATTTACAGAGAAGAAGTCGAGGGGAGAGTCAAGAAAGTAGATTTTAAGGGACATGTTACAAGTGTCAACCATGGTCTTGTAACATGGGCTTCTGTAAGACCCAAGAAAGTTTGTGACTATATCTTTGAATGCAGACCAGGCAGCTAATTCTGTTCTGTTTAGACATTGAACTAATTTTTCATCCTTTAAGAGATTTCAAATTTGAGGACCAGCAATAACACCTTCCTTAATTTTAGAATCACTTATTCGAGGGAATTTTAGCACAATGTATTTGAATCCTTTGCCTTCTCTGTCCATACTTATAAGAAAATTCTTGGTAAGTCCAAGTTTTATGTGAGGAGGGGGGAGAAGTACATCCTTAGGGTCAAGTAACTGTTTGAATTTAATATTTTTTTGACTAGCGATGAAATGTTCATGAGCTGGCCAAACCTTTCTTATGTAATGTTCATCCTTATTCAGGGTTGCTACGCAACCGGGAAAACTCAGGGAATTTAGAAATCGCGAAAAAAAACGGGAAAACTCAGCGAAAATGAGGAATTTTCATGAAAACCGGGAAAGTACAGGGAAAAATATATTTGCAGCGAAAAATTCATTTATATATTTTAATTAATACAAATTTTAAATTTTTGTTTGGGAAAGATTATGCCTGTATTTCGTATTTCAGTAAAAAGTGAGATTGCGAACCATAACCTGCGCCTAGTTTATTGAAAAGCCGTAGTCACGCCAGTCGAAGCGATTGATTGGCGCCAGTGGTATGCCTATGCATCTAAGAGAGCTCGCTAGAGAAAGGGTATTCCCCTTTTCCCCTCTCGGCTCCGTTCTGTCGTATAATCTCTCTACGGAACGTTCCTTTAGAAAGGGCGATATTCTCTTTTGCGCTTCCTCCTGGTGGAATTTCCCCTTCTAGTTCTTCCCCATCTGCTTGTATGTGGGCACTGCTAGACACATGTCGCGTGTTTGTTTTTACTGTTTCTCGCTGTTTAGTCTTGCTGTCACCTCGTGTGTACTCTGTTTTTTGTTTTTGTTGTTGTTGATTGCTTTGGAGACAAATCCATATTTAAAAGAATTGTTTGTTTTTTATTATTTAATATGAGTGCATCTAAATATACGAAGTCGACATTTAACCTAGATTGGACTGATCCGTCCATTCAACCCGAAATTTCAAAGTGGATTGAAGAATTACCAAAGGATCCATTTTCAGCTTATTGCAAGTTATGCAAAAAAAAATTTAGCCTCAGCAATATGGGGAAGCAAGCGGTAACGAGCCACGCTGACAGTGCGAAGCATAAGAAAGTGCTCTCGCAGACAGTTTCTGTCCTCAGCTTTTTTCCCAAGCCGAATGCCGGAAATGAAAATTCGACTGCCACTGTGGATTCATCAAAACCAACATCATCGTTGTCGAAAGAAGTAAGATTGCCATATTTTATTGTGCAAGATGATTGCTTAAAAGCAGAAATTATCTGGGCTATGAAACTTGTTATGTCCCACACTTCTTTTAATGCTTTTTCTGATGCAGCTGGACTCTTTTCTGTAATGTTCAGTGATAGCGAAATAGCAAAGAAATGCACACTAGGACGTGCTAAAATGTCCTATTTGATTTGTCATGGGCTAGCCCCATATTTTAACATTGCATTACAGAAAGCAGTCAAAGAAACACCTTTTGTTTTATGTTTTGATGAGGCCTTGAATCGGGTTGCCCAGAAATGTCAAATGGGCATAATCATTAGATACTGGTGTGATAACACAAATAGAGTATCAACTAGATACTGGAATTCAGTGTTTTTAGGTCGAACTACAGCAGAACTTTTTGAAAAATTCAAGGAAGGAACTGCAAATTTAGACTTTAAATTATTGTTGCAAATTAGCATGGATGGACCCCATGTGAATTTGAAATTTTTAAGACATATTAAAGATGAACTCTTATCAGAAAGTAATTGCGAGTTACTTGATTTAGGCACCTGTGGATTGCACATTATACACGGAGCTTTTCAATATGGACATAAGTTCACAAACTGGAAGCTAGATGCTATCTTAAGAGCAATCTATGGTCTGTTTAAAGACAGTCCCACTAGGTGGGCAAATTATATTTCTATTACTGGCTGCTCAAAGTTTCCTTTGAAGTTTTGTGCCATTCGCTGGGTAGAAAATGTCAGCGTATGCGAACGGGCTCTTGAAGTCTTTGAACATGTAAAGCAATATGTTGAAGACAGTAAAAAGTCTTTGCCTGGCACTATCACATGTGATAATGTCACTAAAGCTTGCTTGGATAAACTGATACTAGCAAAAATCAGCTTTTTTTCTTCCGTAGCATATATTTTGGAACCTTTTTTGAAGAAATTTCAAACATCCAAGCCTATGGTACCTTTTTTATATGAAAATTTGTTCCAACTTGTTAGGCAGTTGATGAAGAAAGTTGTTAAGGATCGCGTCTTAGAAGATATTAGCTCATTGGAAAATCTTTTTTCCATTGATATGGAAGATCCTAATAATCTTCGACTCAGAAGAAATATTGATGTTGGGGTGGTTACCTTAAGGTATCTTAATATGAGTGGAGGTTCAGAAGGTCTTTTGAAAGCAGACTTTTTGAATGACTGCTTAAAGTTTGTAAAAGAGGTGATAAAAAAAATTTTTGAAAGGACTTCAAAAAAGTATGCTGTTGTGAGAGCAGCCTCATGCTTCAACCCTACTCTTCTGCAAAGTAACCCTGTATTGTGTGGAAAGCACATGAAAGAATTGCTTGAAATTTTATTTTCAAATGAGAAGATTTCCCCAGCTTGTGCTGAACGGACTAATGTGCAATTTGAAGCTTTTCTTCACAAATTAAAAAATGATGACAAATACAAATCTGCAATAGCCACTTTCACAGAAGAAATGAGGTTGGATGATTTTTTTTTTCTCTTTTCTAAACAATGAAGAATTTCCAGATCTCTGGACAGTTTTAAAATTAGTTTTGACATTGTCGCATGGTAATGCTTCTGTTGAGAGTGGCTTTAGCATCAACAAAGACATGCTAGTAGAAAACTTAAAAGAAGATTTCTTAATAGGATTGAGGACTGTTTATGATGCTGTCAAATCACATGAAGGTGTTTTAAATGTTCCTTTATCTAGAGACTTGCTTCAGTATGCAAAATCTGCAAGGAGTCGATACCATGATGCCTTGCAGAGAAAGAAAGATGCTCAACAAAAGTTGCAAGATGAAGAAACAAATAAACGAAAAGTTTCTGAGCAAATCAAAATTTTACAAAAGAAAAAACAGAAAATTATGGAGGAACAATCTGCTGAATTGTCCAACATCAACCAACAGATTTTGGAATTAAAAAAAATTAATAAATAAATCTTTAGATTTACTAGTGAAAGTGTTTATTTTATTAAAAATTTATTTTTTTTTTCCAATGAGCAGGCACTTGTTCATCAATCATTTTGCTATTACTGACAAGTTATTTACCAAACTGCTGGCAATATAAGTAATAATTTTAATTTACAGGGATAAAAATCTTCCACGGATTCACGGAATTCTGCATTTTAATTATTTCCATTTTTATTTAAAAACAATATGTAGATTATATAATCACGGCAGAATTCCGAATCTCGTATCTGCCAACTCAAGTTCAATCTTTTTGGTAAATGAGTATTTCCTTTTCAGTATTTCTTTATAAACATTTCTAATGCAACTACAAAATACTTAAATGCTTATTTAAATTTATGTTTATAAATTTCTTGAATTTTAAATGCTTCTGAAACTTCGTATGTTAAGTTAAAAAATCATGACAGAGATTTAAATAAGACATTGATTTGCATAGATTGACTATGAGAAAAAGAACTGCTTTTCTTTTAAGTAAAGGTAAATGCAGTTTTTAATATTTATTTTTTAATTAAATTAAGACTTTTTGTCAATGAAACTAATTACACTGCAATATAATTTTTACTCTATTTCTGATGGAAGTTTTGCAAAAAAAAAAAGTAAATAATATTAAACCTTCCAAATCAGCCTTTTTATGTTATTTTATTCGTACATAAAAAGTTATTGTCTGAAATCCATTCATGAAATTGTTTATCTTGACCTTAGATTTATGGGGAATTTGCTTAAAATCCTCTTAAAATAATGATAGAGAGTGTTCAATAGAAAAACAGGCTATCTAAAATTGATTATTAAATACTTATTTATGCATGAGTACTGGGAATTATTTTAATCAAGATAAAAATAATTAATTTGGTGTGTGATTGATATTTTATGAAAAAAAGTGTGTGATGCTCATCGAAATATTTTAAATTAAATTCAAGCTTATGCACTTTCCTCTTTTTTTCTCTTCATACATTCTCATCCCTAAATTTAATTAAGTTGATAATTTTAATTTAGTTAAGCTAATAATCAATGTGATATTATTAAAGATGCACAACTATTTAAAATATTAGGAGATGATACTATATTGCGTTATATGCCGTTATTGCGCTATGTCGTGTTTGTCCCCTTTTTTGATCATGAAAAGGACAGGGAATTTCATTTCAGGATTTGAGTAGCAACCCTGTTATTTCGTCTGTCCCATTCACATAGAAAGCATGGATACTTTGTGTAACCCACTTGTAAGTCTAACATAAGTCCAATTATACTTTAAAATCACCCTACTGAATTTTATCCAAAAGAAAATCCATGCTTTCATAAGACTCTTACATGTGTACTGCATGTGCGATGGGAATAGATGGATGAATGCTACCAATGTGTAGTTGTACAGCCTTTAAACTTAAGACAGATGCATCAACAAACAGTCTCCACTCTTCTGAGTTGTGTTCGTGGGCAAGGGCTTGCATCAATCCATCAATATTGCTGCAGTAACTAAGTGGTTGTCATTTTAAAATATTACATGAAGTTCTTATGACGATTGCAAAAATAGGTTAACATGAGTACCTGAAGCAACAAATTCCAGCCTTGTAAATGAGAAGCAAGCTATTCAGACTTTTCTTTAGACAGGCCTAAGTTTCTAGCAAGATCATTCAACTCTGGTTGGCTGATCATGTGAGGTCATCTTGAAATGTGTATGGTTTGCAGTCTACATCAGTTGTATTGTCCACTTGCATTTCCACACTATCTCCTACGGTTTCAGGTGGTTTGGGAATAGGCAAAGTTTTATTATGTAGTATTGGCCTTCTTGCAGAAGGAAGATTTGGGTATACTATTTTTTCCTTTGCTTTCCTGTCATACCAGAAATATTTGTTTTACAAAAGTAGCAATCCGTTACATGATCTACTTGAACTCTCCAAACCATAGGAACTGCAAAAGGCATGCATCTGTTCTCTCCATTTAACCAACACCTAAGTAATACAGCACATATATCACAGCAAATGTGGGAAGCCCAGTTTTTATACTGGTCCCCTATTTTGCAACTAAATTAATGTTCATAAGCATATTTTATCAAAGGAGTCTCAGTTCTTTCCTGGGATTTCAAAGTGTACTCACCACATATGTAACAGAACAAATCAGGTGAATTTACATACCTCCTACTTGTTGCCATTACTGCACAAACTAAAAAGCACGATAAATTTATGATACTGGAATTAATGAAAACAAACAAAGGTATGAATCACACGTGTTTGAACTAGGTGGTTTAAAACCATAATGCTCTGGCTGCTTCAACGGATTTAATCGGCGACTCCCACTATAACAAAGCGCCACCTTGCGGTGACCTACATTCTCTGTTTTGAAAACTAAGTTAGGATACAACGTTCCACACTCACATTATGATAAAATTATGTTTTCCATTTCATATCTCTTTTATTATAACATAAATTTTATATCATTATTACGCATAGAAAATATTCTGAGTCATTTATAAAATGTTGTCGATATCTCAAAATCCGAGAGTCCTAGGCACAAACTGATTGCATTTTCAAAATTAGCGACCTAAATTACTTAAGAAATACCCGATTTTATACAGGATACAAAACCTTGTAAATACGTGTTATCGAACTTTCACTGGTCCGCAGCAATAAAAATGATGGGGAGCACTGGTGTTTAGTCTATGGTAGCATAGACTAAAATTAATCGTCCATTTAAAAAAAAAAAAAAAAAAAAAAAAGCCAAAATTTGTATCTTGTAGCATACAGGTCAGTTAGCTAGTTTAGCAAGATTGATCACTAAATTCTAATTTATTACTATGGGATTCAATGGTAGGGCAAATTCATATGATATTTCTATCATAGTCAAATAATATAAATGCATGCCACACACAGATACATTTAAATGTCTGGTAGATAGTTTTGTAGGGATTCTGGTTTTTTGGAGAAATATTTTTTAAGCTATAGTATGTGTATACATATATGCTTGTTCATGTAAGCACTACATATTCTGCTATCATGGGCTATTATGAATTTGCAGATAATTTTAGATTATATGTGCAGATAGTTTATTTTATTTTTTATCTCACGGTAATTACTACCCAAAAACCAGTTTTGCAGACATTTTTAGTGCCAAATTTGGCAATAAACCATTAAGTCACAAATATGTTGATCATTTAGGCACAACCTATTTTTTATTACTTTTATTTCCTATACTGTGATTTCTCAAACTATATTGATTAGGCAATAACTTATCATTCTTTCATAAAATCACTAAAAATTTAAGCAAGATAATCATAACTGATTTCATCTTTTTCAGAATTGAAAGAACTCTGATGCAAATATAAAATGTGTAAAGTCAGCAGTTAGGAAGATAAGTGTCGATTTGTATGACAAAACACAATTTTTGGAATCGAATATTCAATAATTTGAAAAAAAAGGGTGCATCAAAAAATTAAAAAGAGCAGCACTCAGCATGATTGGAGTTTTGTGAAGTTTCAGCTTGATTGGATGATAAGTAGATTAAAATTCATTCACAAATTTTGAACTAGAACAAATGCAGACCAAGCTAATAAAAACACTTAAAATAAAAAATGTTTGAGTTGCTTGAATTTGTAATGGACAAATAAATAAAATTATGATTACTGTATTCGGGAGTGCTGCTCCTACCAAGTATTAATAATTAAATCAGGACACTTGTTTGTTATAGCAGCTACTGAAATTCATTCATAAGCAATCAAAATATATTGTCAAAATGGTCTTTTGCTAAACTAACTACCGTAATTTATGGAAGAAATGCCACGGCGTTTTTGAGTATAAAGTAAAAGACTAGTAAGTGCGGCGTTTACAATATTTTTAATTTTTTTCAGCCGATCTTTGACGAAAAATCGTAAAATTCGTTTAGTGATAATTGTCTCAAAAGACGGTGTCACCACCGACACGTACTCTTTAGCGTGCACAGAGCACAGTGTAGCAAATCAGAATGCGAACCTACCCCTGTAGAAAAGCAGTTTGATCCAGTTTTGGAGAAAGTGAGACATCAGAGCGCCCTGAGAAGGGTCCATGTCCCGTGCTCTGAAGTGGATGGCTTCATAGATCCAACCGATGTCTCCTCAATCAAGGAAAAAGAAAAAAAAAATAGAAGTAAATCTTTTACATATACATTTTAGAACTATAATTAAATATTAAAGAAGGTTTGAATAGATATTTTGAAGGGTTAAAGTTCTGTAAAATAATGCAAAAGTGCACTACCCTCTATTAAATGCACCCGTTTTTTACATGAACCTCTATTGTTCTTAAAATACTGAGTTTCAGCCAAAATTAGGCTATGTTGCGCCCGGTGCGAGTTTAACCCTTCCCCCTCACCCCCCAAAAAAAGTTAATCTTTTTTTTTTTTGTTTTTTTTTTTCGCCATGCAGCTTTGCGTGCTGTGCAGGAGCACTCTACGGAATAAACACTGCCAACTACTTGGTATGCTCAAGAAATGCTGAGTGCTTTTAAAATAAATCCCAATGTTATAAATATCAAAATAAATAAATAAATAGAAACATAGAGCTATTACACAACATTCAGTTTAAAACAAACAATTTGCTGAAGCAAGCTCATTACGTAATCAACAGCTGGCCATCCAGGGGGGGGGGGGAAATGTTTACTTTTAACTGGAGCTTCTTCTTGCACATCGATCGCTGTTTTCATTTTAATGGCACATGGTAGTCCGTCCAAACTTATTGCGAATGAAGTTTTATAGAAGTTATTTTTTTATTTCTATAAATTCACCTTTGTGAATATAAACATTGATATCTTTGATTATTTGAAAATAGAGATCGTAAGCTACGTAAAATAGCGGTAAATACTTTAACACATTCTATGGGAAAGGGGGAGAAAAAAGGAGATTTTTTACCGTTTATCCAATTTCTCCCAAAATATATCCCATTAACTTAATAGCTTTTTTAATAAATTAGGTCTAATAAGTAATGCAACATATTTTATTTATTTTTGGTTAATTAAGAAATTATTGAATTTTATCTGGCATTGACTTCTTCTGACCACGATCACCCCTCTCTCACCAACGATCGTGGCTGAGGCGTTTCTGTTGATTTTCTAGTTAACTAAGCTCATTTTCGTGGGTGCGGCATTTCTTCCATAAATTACGGTAATAAAAATATTCTTAGGAAATGTGTAAGTGTTATTGATTATTTCAATCGGGGGCCTACTTTAAGGGCAGACAACCTGAACATTTGTACAGAGCACCAAAATTTGAGGATGGTATTTTTGCTGTGAGTGTGAAAAAAAGATCGATATGTTAAACTAACATACATTTTTCTTTTGCTAAGAATTTACAGTTGGATTGTCCGAGGTGGCATTTTGGCCAAACCAGTTAAATAATTTTTTTATCAGCAAATAGTGAGGCAGCATTTGATATTTATGTCTGTAGCGACAAAATAGCTAAAGCAGAACTCCAATTTCATCATTCATGCTTCATGAGTTTGCTAAAATCATAGCTGTGTTCTTGTCATTATCCAAATGTTGCCAAGGAAGCTCAGTGGCCACTATGACAAACAAGTATCAAAATTAATACATTATTAGGTTACATTGCATTTAAATGTTTTGTAAGTAGCTAAGTGAAGTTAACTTATGATACTTTGGTAAAACCATATAAATTTTGATTCTGTTATTGCTAACATAATTAACCTCAACTTCAGAGGAAGGTAAATTGCACACCATATTTAACACTAGGTTCCAAAGTCATTATTATTGTAAACCTGATTGTTTAATTTGTTTTTGTGTGATATTTTTCATTAAATTAATAACATCAGTGTGTTTTTAATAAAATTAATTGGACAAACATCTATATCTTTCTGGTCCAACGCTTTTTGTTTGATGAACAACAAACCACAAGATAAAACAAAATCCCCCTTTTCTGCCTTCAAGCTATTAATTTATGTCAGTATCCCCTTTTCTCCAATAATAATTGTTTTTCTTGTGCCATTATCCAAAATCGGATGTTTACCAGTTCAACAGTCAGTGGCCTACTAAAGATGATATAAATAAATAATCAACATTGATTTTTCAACAGGATATATTTATTTTTCTTATCGATATACACTTTTCTCATATGTGTATATATATATTTATATATAATATAACCAACATTTCAGTTGTAATACTATAGAACCATTGAACATTTGTACTATTTACTGTAATCGTTCTTCACACCAAAACAATATAGGCACTGACTACATTAATTATCTGTACAGAATGAAATATTCCATTACATTATGCAAATTAACCTGTCAAATTTAAAACATCATAAATTGAAAAAGTAGTATGCCTACAGTGAAAGAATACCAGTGACATTTCATAATCTAGTTTTTAATACTTAAATATACAGTTTAGTTCTGCAGCAGCTCCACTACCACCCTACTGCAAATATCGCTATGAAGTACATAAAATTATTAGAATTTTAAGATGTTACTTGCACAATAGTTGATTCTTTATCAATTCTAATGTTTGAATATTATGTATATATATATTTTGTATGAACTGACAGTTTATGAGAAAGAGTAATTTAGCAATGTCAGCCTGATATGTGTTTGATTTTAATGAAGTAGAGATGATTTTATGTATACTTACATAATGACCCCAAAAAAAAAAAAAAAAAAAAAAAAAAAAAAAATCACACAAATATAGAGAATACATGGAATGTAAAATAAAATGTCAAAGTCAAGTAAATATTAAATATTTGCAAAAGTGAGCTGATAGTGGTTTAAAATTTTTCTCAGAAGTAAAAGTAGCACTGTTCAATAGAGAACACATTCCACCAAACGGGAACTATACAGCATTACTTTGAAAATGGAACAGTTATTCTATGGTCAAATACCCTGAATTTTTATCTATGCTATAACTAGTTCTACTTTATAAACTACTCGATGTTCTCAATAAACAGCACATATTTAAATTCTGGATAAATTATAACACAATGAAGCCTCTCTAAAGTGACGATTGTTTGGACCACAAAAAATGTCTTAATAGGAATGTGGTCTCTAAATAGAGGTAATGAATAAAGATAAGTTTCATACAATATCACAAATATATTATTACTATTTTAGCTCAAGCTTTCAATCAATTTGGTCAGTTTTAACTAGTGTGTTTTTACTTCAACCTGTGTTACCAATTCTCCAGAAATAAATTTTAAGAAAATTTTGTTTTTGTGATTAAAATTCAAATGCCTCCCACTGTTTGAACGACAATCTCTCCCTGATAGTTTTTCAGTTTGAATGGCCTTTCTCAAACAAAGTTATACTCAAGGAATATTTTGACCACTACAATACAACTTTGTTCAGTGACTTAAAATTTTAGTTCCTTCTACCACACCCGGCAGCCTTTTGGTCTCACACTGCCGCATTCTGAAGTTTTGGTTTACTTGCTTGCGATCCAGCTTTGTGATGCACTTATAATCTGTGCTGATGTGCTATAATCAAAAGAGAGAGAATTAATTATCTTCTTTTTTATTACACTCGCCTAAACTCTCAAGCATACGGCACCTAGCAGTCTAATATATAAAAGAAACTGCCCAGTGGTAGGGAGAATCTTAAAAAACTCAGAAGAAAGGCCATCTTACAAGGCAGGACAAGAAAAAAATGTGCCCTCCATTTTTTGCAGAAGTACAAAAAACACAATCGGGGGAATCAGTAAGACCAAATCTAAATAGGTGGGATTGCAAATAATCATGTTCTGTTTTGAATCTGAAGCAAGCCACACCAATAACTCTTGGTAAAGAGGCACCAATCTGTCTTAAATAAAGATGACTTTTTCGTAGTGGCAAAATCTCTGTAATGACAGAGTCCAGCTTTATAGATGTGCTCTTTGAGTCTGTTTGATGTTTCTAAGTAGAACATATGTATAAGGTTTGTCAAGACCACAGGCTTCTTTAGTGAGAGCATCAGCTTGTTCATTACCAGGTACATTGCAATGGCTGAGAATCCATTATAAAATGATATTCTTCGCTATCTCCATTAGGGAGCTAATCAGTAATTTGCACTCAGACTCAAGGAATGTAGGATCAAAACTGTGTAATTGTATACATAACAGTCTGGGAATCCACTAATAAAACAAACATACATCTTAGCATCAAAATTATCACAAAAATACCCAGAAGCCTCCGAGTTGAAATAAGTTATAAAATACATTAGCACCTGCCCTTTCATCTACTGCAGAGCCATCAGTATAGACATGGATTCAATGTTTAATAGGATATCTTTTTCATAGATAGTAGTTAATGTTAATGTCTTAAGCTCAGCATGAATAGAACCCTTTGTAATAGGGGCAACGAAGTATAAAGCTGCTCTCGCATACTGTATAAAGCCAAGAAAAACATAACATTTAAAAATAGATTAACAATTCAAGGGAAGCCCTATATTTCTCGAAAGTTGATTTATCCTTCATAAGAGATATTATGTGTCTTTAATTTGGGTTGAGAAGCCATATACTTACAAGGACGAGGCACGGCTTCAGGGAAACTGATTTCAATGATCTTTGGCACATTGGTAGTATACCATGTGAATATACTACGTGTAAAATACTAAGATGCAATACTCAAAAACAGTCAAGAAAAATTAATATCTATTTTCGAACCACTTCACCAAAACTTTAAATATAAGCTATGCGCAAATATGACTGAGCGTCGTGGTGAAATGGTTCAAACGGTGGACTTCTGCTCCGGCATCCCAGGTTTGAATCTAGCACAGCACAAGCACTTTTTATTGCTCTCTCTTTTTTAAATACATAAATACTGGTAATTAATTCTTTTTTTTTGTCAAGTAAATAGTTTACTTATTTTTCATTCATTTATTTACAATTTATTTATATTTACTACTTATTGATATTTTTACTATTATTTACATTTTATTTCTACTTGTAAAATTTTTACTTTGGAATCAAAATTTTACACATTCAAAATAACTCACTTTTAACATTCCCAAAACTAGATATTTATTTAAGGTTATTAGACTTAACTAGATATTTATTTTCTTTTTGTCACAATAGTAAGAGAGACTTGTTTTCTAATTTTCACCTGTTTGTGATGCCACAGCCACAGCATAATTTCTTTTACTCGTCTGTCATCTGTTGATGGGTTGACAAATTTAAAATATCAGATGTGAACATTTTGAATAGACGTATTTAAGCAGTGAAACTTATTTTGAAGAATTATACTAGTTACAAAATATTTCATCAAGCCAAGCAAGTTCTTATTGTTGTTTTGAAAAAGCTATACTGATAGTTCTACATACAGTGATGTTTTCAAGCAGTGATTAAAAAATGGAGTATTGTATAACAAAAGTTTACTTCGAAAAAAAAAATAATAATAATTGCTACGACGGCTTCTGATACACTATCTAAAGAAGCTATAATGATAGCCATAGAATTGTACAATAATACATTGAATGTGCTGAGTGAAAACAAGTTTGTAACTGATGAGGGATTGATTAATGCTCAAGAAGAGTGTATAGAAGAAAATTTTGAATCAGTTAAAGATAACTCATCTGATGACTATGTACCAGATAGGAAAAAAAGAAATTCAAATAGTCATAACTATATCCCAGACAGCACAGCAAACTTGCAGCAAGCTTGATTTATCAAGTCAATAAGCTTGAAAATTTCAAGCGTGTAAGCTTAATGCAAGCTTGAATCAAGTGTTCTAGTTTACACTTGCCCAGTTTGCATTAAGTTTGACATTTCAAGCTTAAAAAATTTTCCTAAAAAAAAATTTCCTAAATACACGGGTCGCCGGTCGGCAAACTCGCCCCACATATTTTACTTTGCCACGCATTTTCCCCCTCTACACTGAAATTTCAATTTAATTTAATCTGTTTCCATCAAGTGTTCGTGGCTGGAATAGAACCCGGGACCTTTCGGTTGGGAGTCCAGCTCGCTATCCGTTCAGCTACTAAGCTTCACGCAGATGTGACTAAAGTTTGAAGTGACTTATCACACCGTTTTCTCACCAGATTGATAAGTGGGCAATGTGTTATTTGTTTCTTTTATTTTTCCATGGGATGCATCAAAATTAAAATAATGTTATGTGTGATTTAGAGACTCTACTAATAGGGAAATAAACATAATATAAACTTAAGAGCAGCACACGTTTTAAAACTTTCAGTACCGCAACACTCATGAGCAATACTTCTGGCCAAAATCGAGACAAACGACTGATTTTGAAATCAATTTCGTAGTATAATTGTATTTTATTTTGAAGAGTTTCCATATTTGGAAATATAGAATGGGTTTACTTACTTAACACAAATTTTGTGTTAAGTAATCTGAAATCAAAGGAACAGATAGTTAAACATTACTTCGAAATGTTATATCACAGTTTGCTAACATGTATGGAATACAAACACTTTAGTCATTTTTGTAAATATTTCTTAAAATAACAAATAATTGAAAAATTTTGCTATTTTTTAATGCTAAAAATTCTCCTTACAAATGTGGTTAGTTATAATAAAAACATAAAACATTATTTAATACGGCGGATTAATCAGTTAAAGTTTTTTATTTGGGAATATTCCCCCGTAAACGATATATATTTCAGTTACACACATAACCATCATCAGTCGTTTCTGGATCTCACTAGAAGCCGCCATTAGTGTGAGATCCAGAAACGACTGATGATGGTTATGTGTGTAACCGAAATATATATCGTTTACGGGGGAATAAGGTATTCCCAAATAAAAAACTTTAAATGTGGTTAGTTATTTTCCTACATATTGGTATGCTATATCGATATAGAGCATTTCGAAGAATTAAAAATAAATTTAAATTAATTTATACAAATGTAAATTGGAATTATTTTCATTGTTCATACTTTATAATTAAAAAATTATTTAACTTCTGAATTTTTATTTTATCCTTTGTAATTTTATTTTAAAACTACAAAAGTGTAAGATGTAAGATTTTTGGGCCCTAAAATCTGTAGGCCCTGGGCAGTTGCCCCGTTTGCCCTGCCGGTAATATGGTACTGGTAATAAAATAAAACACATCTTTTACGAACTTTCAGCAAATTTGAGGACGCTAGACAATTAATGTCCATTCTCTTTCACAGATGGCGCCATCACTGCGCACTTTGAAAGCTAAAATCAAGCTAGTATCACTTGTCAAGCTTAAATCAAGCTGTATTTAAGCTTGACAATTCAACTTGACTCCTGCAAGCTTGCTGCCAGCTTAAAATGAGTTGAACTGTCAAGCTTGCATCAATACATCAAATTCAAGGAAATGTCAAGCTTGATTTAAGCTTATGTGCTGTCTGGGATTATTGATTATAGTTATTATATTCAAATAATCATAACTATAATCAATTGTAAAAATAGACTTCGAATTACAGAAATAAAATTTGTAAAAATATATAAATAAGTAATAAAAAAAATTAAGTAGTAAAAATAAATAAATGAAAAAGTAAATAAATATTAACTGGAGTTGAAAAAATGAATTAATTAGAAGTATTGATGTATTTTTAAAAAAGATAGAATGGGAAAAAATGCTTGCACAGCACGAGATTCGAACCTGGGACGCCAGAGTAGAAGTTCACCGTTTGAACCATTTCGCCGCACAGCTCAGTCTCAATTGCACGTAACTTATATTTAAAGTTTTGGTGAAGTGGTTCAGAAATAAATATTAATTTTTCTCGACTATTTTTCAGTATTACGTCTTAGTATTTAACACATAGTATAATCACGTGGTATACTACCAATGTGCCAAAGATCATTGAAATCCGTTTCCTTGAAGTCATGCCTCCTCCGTGTTAGATCAAAAGATGTCTTAACAAAGAAGTCTTTCACGCAAAATTGCAGCAGCTACCAGTTGACGAACAGTAAAATTATGAATACCAGTCTGCAGCTCCAGGGGTTAAAAAAGCTGCACCAGTAATAAAGCAAAACACACAGTTTTGGACAATATTCAATTTAGATAAAGCAGAATGTGATGCTTAAAGTATGATTAAATGTTTGATTCCCAAACCAAAAACTTTATAACTTATTAAGTGTACTTAATGAAGTGGTGGTATTATTAGATTAAGAGGGGCGGTATTGTATTTATTTTATTAAAATAAGAGCACATCAAATACCCAATTTCCCCAAGTTATAATCAATTGAATGAAAGACGGAAAAAATCTCCCACTAAGCTCAAAAGTCCTTGTTTAGAATTGGCAGAAATGCAGAGCCAAACACCTTCTTTGCAGAGTTGTGGAGTTTTACCAATTTTGCGAAGAAACTCCACAAGTTGGCAACCTTGCTATAGCTACATTGCAAAAATTATAGACTAGAGATTAACAATCTTTATGAGAGGTGATTTCTATAGATGTGGTCTTTCAGAGGGATTTCACCATATTGGAAAGCTTTCAATATCAAAGATTTTGTCTTATTAAATACATATAACAAATAAAATTGTAACAATAATGTTTTATATATTAGAGTTTAAGAAGACACTTTGTTAATTCTTAGTGAAAGACATATACTGCATATATATATATATATGAAATAACAATAAATATACTTTCAATTTTGTAAAATGTATAGAAAGAAACATTTTTAAAAATAGCTAATGTTAACAAATAATTTATATTATTATCCAGCTGGGGAAAATTCATTAATACTCAATAGTAAATGAATTAACAAATAAATATAACAGAAAAATCACTGCCTCAGACTTACACAAATAATTGAACATACTTAACCACTTGACTACGGCTACATACGATGTGTATGTAGTTCATACTATGTGCGTAACGACATCTACGTATGTTCTATACATAGTGTCCTTTTTCACTATACACAAAAGAGAATCATCCTTGCAAGGGCAATAAAGTTTTCTTATGTCTTATTGGGGAGATATGATGCCTTTTTGCACAAGGGATCACGTAGACACTTTGAACCAATAGCATATTGGAAATGTTTATTCCAAGAAGGAGTGGCGATAGAACTGATTACGTACAAGGATATTTTAATTCTTTTTGTTGGTTTGTTAGTGTTTAGAGTAAGTGCATTTTTTTCATTAGTGATTTATAAATTTTAGGCCACATGAGTATTTTTGTTTTGAATTTTATTTAAGAATTGGAATGAAACATGGATGATGAAAATAGTATGGGTTGGAATTTATTCCAGATGAAGATGAAAATGAGTTGAGTGATTCTGAGTTCTCAGATATAAGTGATATCAAAATCGAAACAAGATTGGAAGATGATGATTATTAAATTTGATTAACATATACTGCGACTATCAATATTATTTTGCACTTTGTTTCTGCACGTCTCCCTGAACTGACTTTGCTTTCCTGCAAAGCCTGGCAGTGGGAAGCCGTCCACTTCTTTCAACGAAGTACTCAAGTGGTTAAAAATGAATCCTGAGCTCCAAAATACATTAATAGCTAACTATTTGATGCTGCACATTTACTTTATAAGAAGCAGAAGTTTATAATAGTGATCTATTATTAAAAAAATAATTTACTTGTAAATTAATATATAATTTAAATATCTGCATCATCTTAACAACTCTAATCTACACACTTTTTAATATTGCATAGAAAAAATATGTAACAGCAAGTATCTAAAATGTCTTTAATTAAAGTTAATTTCAAGGGCTGTTTAAAAAGCAACTTATGGAGAGGCATTTAAAAGTTGAACTGTTACATGCAAAAACACCTATGTAACATTTAAGCACATCCACTATTTCATTTGTAGCATTCTTGGAGGTAGAGAGTAACACTTTGTCTCACATCAAATGCTGGAAGTTGTACTGGCGCTTTATTTTAATAAACTTTCTTAACAGAAAAATATGAAAGAAACTAAACATGCCTGAAGAATTATAAAGTTTTAGCCAGTTAAAATACAGGCTGTCTAAAACATACACAACAGCATTGACATAAAAAAAATAGTTAATCAAAATAGTCTCAACAAACATATACCAAAATAAAGTAACATTAACATTTAGTGAGATATTTTTTGTAAATACAGTTATTATACAGTGCAATTCATAAAATATTCCTCAAAATTTAAAGAAATAAGGAATACTTATTTCCTCCTAAATATATTTCGGCTGCAGTCCGCAGCCATCATCAGACATTGTTCTTGAATGGTGTCATTAAGTTAAATGAAAAAAAATTAAATAAATTAGACCCTAATATCAAATTTACATGTGAAAAAAAGCAACAGTATTAGAAGCAAACCAAACGAATTTCAAGCTACTATTTACCAAAAAAGTACTAGCAATACAGCAATTGTCAATTTTACGTCTAAAACTCTTTATAATTATAAAATAACCGCTATTTGATCAGATATCAATAGAGATTTAAATACTTGCTCATGTTCATTCATAATCAATGCCACACTGCAAAGTATCCTCAAGATATTATTAAGAAAATCCTAAAAGAAAGAAACAAAAAACTAAATAAAATTAACAGTGAACAAAAAGAAAAATTAAATTTTAGTACAGCTATTCTCTTCAGCAGAGGCATGAAAATAAAAATTTCCAATACTGCAATAGGGAAAAATATCTGGATACCTATAAAACCTAACCAAACCATTTTTCAACATGCAAGATCTGAAAAGATGCTATTGATGCAGGAGACACTGCCGGCATCTATAAAATAGATATAACATTTGAAGAAACTAAAACTAAAGATTGCTACATCGGAGCAATCAAGCGAAAAATAAACATAAAAAAGAACATATTAACGACATTAAATTTAATAAACAGAGCACAGCTTTATCTCATGTTTAGTGTCAAATAACCCCATTACAATAAACTTTGAAGGAATAGCTAAAATTGCCAATTTTAATAATAAATCCTATAAATACCTTCGATAATCCTTAGAAATCTATTTAACAGAGGGCAGAATCAACCATATGATGCATGCAGGAATAAGCAAAATCTGGGATGACATAACTAGGCAGCAGGTTTAATGTGGAAGAGTGGGGAGATCCCGATCAATGCCATTTAAGAACAATGACTGGATGAATGACTGATCCTCCGTATTTCATTTTAATATTCCTCAAAATTTAATTTTCAAACAAATCTACTGCCTTAAATCATAAATAAAGGAATTGGCTATTCAATAACTAACTGGTATTTTCATATAAATTAATCATGTTAATATGACAATACCAGTAAATCAGTTAGTCACACTGACATGAAAGTTAAAATTTCATATAACTTAACATAAAACTTTCACATTTTTAGTTTTACTCACCATGATAGAAAAATTTTGAGAATATGATACAAATTATTAAAATGTCAAAGTAGTTTTATGTCATTTATACAGGCATCACAGTCGGTCCTATTTTTAAAAAAATTCCTACCTCTATAAATAATAGAGTAAAATGTTCTGCTGCTTCAACAGTTGTTAAATGTTCTTTTAGATGTTAAGGTTTCACCTATCAAACCATTAAGATACCAGGCTATATAAATAAAACTTTGATGAAGGTAGGAATTTAAAAGAAATAGGACCGACTGTGATGCCTGTTTATAGCATTTTGCCTTATTTTTTCAATTTAAAATAGCACTTGATGTGTGAACATCTATAAATATACATAATATTAAATACTCTCTTTTGCAATGGTAAGAATTTTTCTGTATTAATGCATACTACTTACCGTAAATTCCGGCGTATAATGCGCACTTTTCATACAAAAAATAAGGTCGAAATTTAAGGGTGTGCGTTATACGCCGGCTATAAAAATGATAAATTTAAAAATAAGGAAAAAATGAGATTTCTACATGCACCTAAATGTTGTTTATTTAAAAGAAATGACATACCCTATGAACTTCAATTTTCATTATCGGACAGCATAAAAAGTTCATCATATTCCTCTTCCGTTATATTTTCAGGCACATGATCAAATTCAGTTTCATTTTCACTATCACTATTACTCTGATCCATAAATGAATAGTTATCTTGCATTCCATCAAAATTGTTCGATATACTACATTTTTAAATAACTTTTTAATTATGTCAAGTTTAATTTCATCCCATGCTTGTATTATCCACTCACACACTATATCTAGACTGACATGACGCATTTCACCTCCTTTCGTAAATGTTTTACCTCCTTCCAGCATCCACGTATTCCAAAATTGTTTCAAAATTCCTTTGAATGGTTTATTAATACACACATCTGGCGTTAATCCGCCTGGAATAACTGCCATGTCTGTGTTACACTCTTTCATTAATTTATTTGTATTATACGTTAAATGGGATCTGAGCATATCCCAAACTAAAATATCTTCTTGATTCCATAGGACAAGTCTGCCATTGCAAAGTAAAGGGTACGCGTTATACGGAGGATATACATAAAAATTAAAAAATGAAGTTTAAAACTATAGGTGCGCGTTATACGCCGACATTTATGGTAATTAAAAGAAAAATTCAAAACTAGGAAGACTTATGAAACTACCAAATTTCATATGAAAAGGTAACATGTTTGTGAATATGAAGAATTAAATGGTAGGAGAAGCACACATATAATCACAGATTTTAATTATTTTCATTACTAGGACACATATCAACATTTAAATGTATGCATAAACTAAAATAATGTAAATATCTTACCAATAATTTAAAAAAAAAAAATTACCTACATAAGTTTATTTTCAAACAACCTTTTTTCTGTTACATTTTTGTATGACAAATATGAAAAAAATAGCCAGTTGATTTTTAATGTATATTACAAACAAAAATTTAAATCTTTATATATATATATATATTCATAATATAAATAGAACAATAAATGCACAACACAAATACAAGGTCTGTTCATATAATTCTCAGATATCATTTTTTTAATCAAACATTTCTTCTACTGCCATCTTCTTGATAATTGTTAGCTAAGAAATCTGAAACCGGTGTTGATAAAGACATACAGCATTTTTATTATTGTGTGAACTTTTTTGGCCCTTTCTTACAAACAATATTATACAAGTAGTATAGGATATCCTAGTAAATTTCTCGAGTTACATTTTGACCAGGAATTAAATTTATTTTGGATCAGGTTTCTTATTCCACACGTTAATAAATTATAAAACCACTTTTTGCACTACTGCATCTCATGCAATAAAAAAGATTGTTTCAAAACTATAACAATATAATAAGGTGTTTCGGAAAATACGAATGTCTGAAAATGTTTCCTCCCCAGGGTTTTTCTGTTTCCTTTTGGCATGAAATTACAATGTTCGAAATTTGAAGTCTCTAGGTCAACGTTTGAGTTTGCCTCTAAGGGCATAAAGATTTAATTTTTTTGTGAAAATACGTCCTTTTAGGATTTATTGATTTTTTTAAACATTTTCTCAGCATTTGAATTAAGTTTTCATGAGTTTGTACATATTAATAATATAATTCACACTGAAAGTATTAGAACATTGTTATATATTTTGGCAACACTATCTGAAAAAAACCAACAAAAAATATACATTTTATGAATATTGATAAATTTTAAGCGGAGTAAAAATTCAAGTAAAATTTATTTAAAATTCAAGTAATCTAATTTATGAAAAATGAAATTCCTATGTAAGTGCACTTAGATTAATTTCCTATTATTCCTTGTACATGTAATTAATAAAATTATATTACACCAGAAATATAGAAGATTATTTAAAATCTTACAAATGTTTTAAACAGGATTTATTGAGGGTTGGTGCCGATTTCAGAGATTGCTCAACCGACTGTAGCAAACAATGCCTCTGTTCTTCATCCTTCATAATTTTCTGAGAAAAATCCTGCACCCGCTTGAGTCCACGTTCTGCTATATCATTAATGACTAAGTTTTTTACAAATCCTTTTATTTCATTATAGCCAAGCATCCTCTTCCCATGTAATGGACATTTTTTTCAGCCAGGAACGATTCTGCTTAAATATTTCAAAAAGTAGCCATGAATTGGGCCCTACTAGCTGAAATAATTTTGTTTGTAAATTTAAATTTCCAAATACAGGAACGCCCTTTGGTAACATTATCGATTTATTCTTCAATTTTAACAATAAAGAGGCAATTTTTTTTCTTCTCAGTTTCAGAAATCTTTTTTTTTTTTAAAAAAGGCCTTTTCTCCTCTGCCTAGTACCACAAGTGTCGATTTGAGGCTGCCAGAGCAACCTCAGTATCGATAGCTTTGTAGCTGTTCAAACTATACCAAAGCATAATGTCATTTACAGGAGCATCTGCAGCTTTTGGAGCATTCAACCAGCATTTAATATAAATAAGGGAATTAAAAAGGCAGATTCTATGCAGCTTTTCAACTTTTTTCTGGATCATAACCCAATTGCTCAATAAATGCGTACATTTTTGCCCCATAAATTGCTGTTGACATCCATCATGCTTTATGGAAAGCTCCAGGCTTCTGCCAGTAAATTCCTTGAGGTGGAATTTCACCTAATGTTGTAAGTAAGACTTCAAAACAAGTTTTAAGAATGTAATAGCTTCCTCTTTTAAAGATTTTAGCTTTCTGTCACAAACTTCAATCTTTTTGACATTATCTAAATTGTTTGAAATAGTTTCCCATTGGGATTGAAACTCTTTAAATTCTAAATTATTTGGACTCATAGACTGTCCAAAAATAGACTTTCACACTAAGACTCAATTAACTCAAACACACGGTGATGACAAGTGTGGTAAAATAATTTGTTTTCCAAAAGTGTTTCTAGCCTTACACATGTTCCATTTATCCATCCATTATTTGATGCAGTTGTGTCAAAGGAAAGATCAATTATATTTTCTGATACATCCCATTCTTGAGTCAATTGAAAAACTCTTTCTCTTTGTACTTAGGCAGTTCCTTCAGGTATATTTGGCACCCCTACAACTTTCCCTCCACATACCCGGGTATTCCCAAGATTGAGATAGCCAGTCTTTCGTAAAACTTTCCATTTTGAATTTTTAATACTTTGCTGTCCCAATGTAGCACACAGTATTTAGGAGGTTTAAAGTCTTCTCAAAAGTTACTGGCACTCTTTGATCGGAGAATATTGCTAGCTTTTCTAGTGGTCTCCCTACTTAAGTCATCAAGGCTCACTCTACCTTCTACTGTAATAGACGCTACCATAGCAGTTCTTTGGTTTAGTGAAAGTCCTAGATGATCAGCCATTTGAGATATTTTTGGACTCTTGAAAGGGTATTTTGGAGTTTAATAGTAACTTCATTAGGTTTATGAAATGATGTTGAAGGGACAGAAAAGTCTGGGTCTCAAACAGTTTCATAATTTGTTTTACATACATCTTGTACATTAATGTCACCATTACTCTCACCTCCGTTGTCATGACATGAAGCAGATTCTTGATTATATTTCAGCTTTCTTTTCAAAGCGAACTCACCCCATTTAATCTTATTCACCATTTTTTTGGTATAAATTGTATATTCAGTGCCAATGTAAACTTTTTTACCTTCTCTGATAGCATTAAGGAATTCTAGATCTTCAGATTTCTGCTGATTATTCCTAAGTTTATCACTTTTAATTTTCTTTTCCACTCTATGAACTGCTATTAAAAAGTACTCTGGGAGTATCTCATGAAAATCATTTTCCTTATCAGTGTTAAAGCTTGCTCCTTTATTCTTTTGCAAAGATTTGTATTCATCATAAAGAGCAATCACTTTAGCTTTGATTTTTTTTCCCTTTTGCTGAGTAAGTATTCCTGCTTTCAGCCATTGCTTTGTAATTTCTCCAACAATTGCATCAGCAATTGCACCATTACCACTCACATGTTTACTAGTTTTGAAATCATTGTTTCAGAAAGCAGAAATACCTTAATACATCGCCTTTTGTGATAAATGTAGTTTTTCTACCAAATTTCCAAGAAGCCATACACTTGATTCAGATCGCAGTTTTGGTTTATCACCGAATTTCACTGTTATTATAAACTTATAATTTACTCATAATGCGCAATCTGGTTGTAGAGCACTCTGGTCAAGCTTTCAACGAGAACTGCACGAATTTACTTGATTCCCGTACTTTTAATGCAATAACAAGTGCTGACACATTTGTAATGGTTTACATGTTCTTGTGCTATAAATGTCCTTGAACTGAAAGTAGGGGCTAAAAGGTATAATTAACTGACGGGTTAAAGCAGAAGTCTCCAAAGTGGGGTAAACAAAAAAGAAAATTATTAGGGTATGCAGAAAATTGTAGGGGGTATGCACACAACACAAAACACACACAATATATATGTATATATATATATAAATATAAATAATTACAGGGTACATTTTATGATTAAATAATCATAAAAAGTATGTGGTCAAAAATGTTTGGAGACTGGTTTAAATGCATGGTAGTATTCTTTGTTTTTCTTCAATTTCCGCATGAATTAACTATTTCTTGTTGTGACAGGGTGGCTACAGAAACTGAGAAAAAAAGTTCCCTGATTTTTCCCTGACTATCTTTATCAAATTTCCAGAACTAATTATATACATACCATAATCTTTCATGTAAAATCACCATTGTGTATCATGCACCAACAGGTGAATGCTTCATATAGGGAAATAAATAAGAGAAAACCACAAAAATACTTAATATTAATAAAACTGTAGTTCAATTTCATAACTCCAAACATAAAATTTAGTTGAACACTAAAAGACAATATATAGCAGAAAGTTTCCTTGTTTTATAAATAAATAAATTTTTAAATAAATTCTAAATAAATTGGCCACCTAATAACTTATTTTATTTTAATCAATGTATCGTTTCAAATTTTAAAAAATATGTATAAAGCTTCAAAATGAGCACTATCTATAAAAAAAAAAAAAAAAGAAAGACGACATCTAGTCATCTGAATATAAAGACTAGTTTGTGTGAAATCTGAAAACTTTATCATGTGCACCTTGTTTTTAAAAAAAGTTTTGGAGGAAAATTGTACAGCATACATGAAATAATAGTATATCTATAAAAAATAAAGTACCATTTTCCTTTATTGAGGAAGCAATTCACATGCGAAATTTATTCACAAACCAATTTGCAGATCCGGTTTCTAGTATGATCCATATCTTAGAACGAGTCTGAATGCATGCGCTTTTTCGGATTTGTATAGTGATAGTGCCTACATCACTTGAGTCTCGGATTCATATTTCTATGTTCTCGTATGATCTGTATTCTGGTTTCGGATTCCTAAAATGTCTGCATCAGTTGAGTATCGTGTGATCGGAGCCGTGAGTCAGACTCTGATTGACAACTAAAAACGATCCAGTTCACTAGGCAAAAACGAAAGTTCCCTGATTTTTAAATATTTTTACAAAATTGCCTGATATTTCCATGATTCTTCAGGATCGATAAAGTACCTTGATTTTTTCATGATTTCCCTGATCTGTCGACACCCTGTGTGATTGCACTTGATATGCACTATACTTTTATACATAGATATTATTTTTTTTCACTATGATGAGTAAAAAACTATTTCCTAAGTTGAAAGAACATATTTATAAAACTTTTTAAATTATTATGAAATTTATGTTTTTCACATTTAAAAAAAAACAAAAACTTTAAGGTTTTAGAGGCAAACTCAAACGTTGATCTAGAGACTTCAAATTTCACACCAAAAGGAACCAGAAAAACCCCGGGGAGCAAACATTTTCAAACATTCGTATTTTCCGAGACATCATATAATATAATTTTGATATGCACATATGCCGAGCAATGTTAAAACTGTTGATGAATTACACAAAAAGCTGTCAGACTTCTAAATAAATAAACAAATAGGAATGTTAGATATTCATTAACAGAAAAAGACAACAAGAAATGAGATTCTTTCAGTGGATAACATTTTTTTATAAAACAATAAACCTTCTTACAGATAAAGAAAACTGCAACAACTATAACAAAATTGTATAAAATATTAAAATACTCTTAAAGAATATCAGTCAAAGTTCATCTACAAGAAACACTAAACATAAGAAAATATATATGAGTGTGTGTATATATATATATATATATATATATAATGCTCTATGAATAATACTTAAAAAATATGGAAGCAGAACAAATAAGAGCTTGTCATGATGACTAGATTTATGTTTTACCTTTTCCCTAGAAAATATTTTCAGGAAGGCCACGTGTCCTTGAAAACCTAAAAAGTATTTGTATGCTTGAATTATTTTTAAAAAATTCAAGGCCTGGAATGAACTTTGATTTTGAAATTAGTCTGGAATGCTATTGAATTTCTCTATCTCTCAGCTGAAAACTGATCAGATGGAAGAAATGCTTGAATTTTTTTTATTTTATAAAACAGTAAAACCTCCTTTAATGACTACCCCTGAACAACAAAAATCTCCGAATAGCAGCCACATATGAATGGTACCAAACATGCTCCATAGGATTCACATTAGAGCTAACCTCTGAACAACAGTCACTTGCTGGCATCACAAAAAAGTTTTAACAGCTACCCAAAATGTGCTTTTCAATAATTTTTTTTTTTCAACCCAAAGCATGAACAATGCATAACGTTAATTTTCCACAGCCACAAGATACATATACTACTACTTATATCGTATTTGGATGTTCTTAGAAATTTTTACACTATATTAAAGTTTGTTTTAATAAAAAATGACGGGAAAATAACAAATATTTTACATGTAAATCATAATTTAGGTTATTTATTGAAACTTAAATAACGTATTTGTGTCTCTATTGTTGTTTGTTTATTTTGATTTTCTTTAAATCCTGAACATCTAAACAACAGCGACTACCAAAGGATGGTCACTTTTGGACAGTCCCACAGGTGACCGCTTCAGAGGTTTCACTGTATATTATTTCTGACCAATCATCATAACTACTGCATATGTGCTTTGAGATTTTAAATTTGGTAGATGGCATTAATGCTTCATATGCTGCTTCTGTTTCAAACTAACAGAAGATCTTGTAATCTCCTTGTACTAATATCTAAGTAAATATGAACTGATTTGTAAATGCCTTGGAATTTTTTTTTTTTTTTACTTATTAAAATTTTATATAAAGTTAATTTAAAGAGAATCTGCTGCATCATGAGCTGTAAGATATAACAATAAGGCAGAGATTCCCAACCAGTGGGGTGTGCCCATCTTGGAGCACACAGAGCATTTGGTGGGAGGGGGTGAGAAAAACAGGCAAAGAGCAAGTGGTAATATGCATGCTTAAAAAATCATCTTCTTATTTCTTATTTTTACTTCAAAGCATATCTATTTTCATTTAAAATGTTTAATGGAACTTTACTGATAACATTACTTTGCAGAAAAATAAACTAAATATTCATTGTTGAAGAATAAAAACTATGTACGCTGAGAAATATGAGGAAGGGGGATACCTTACCAAATTATCCTTTGTTGAGGGGGTGCAGTGTTAAAAGGTTAGGAACCGCTGCAATAAGGTATATGTAATTAAAATATCAACATGGAAACAGTGTTACCTAAATACTTACAAGAAGCAATATTTGTTCTAATTTTTACAAACAATACAGAATTATAAAATAAGTTAAAAATATTATTTACATATTAAGAATTTTAATCAAGCACAAAGTACTTAAGGGAATCATCTGAGGTCATATGAAAATAAAAAGAATAATATTGCCTCAGCTTGTGAAAATATATACAGGATGTCCAGTGCTAATGGTGCCTATTGGCTATTTCCTAAACCATTAGTCAGAGACACATAGTTCCGGTTGCAAAAATGCTTTAAATTATATAATCTATTATACCAGACAATCAAAATCAATAAATCAATTCCTATAACAATTACAAAATATTAGTTTTTATACGGTCCCCCAGTACTACCAGTTATATTTAAAAAAAAATTCTTTATACAATTTCATGCACACACACAAAAAAAAAAAAAAAGAATTGTTCTTCTACAATCAAAATTCACAGAGTTACAGCTGCTTAAAGTTAGAGCACTTTTCAAGCAGCGAAATAGGGGTTGTATACAAAATGAATTTGAGAAAAATTCATATACATGTTTTTGAACCTTGTAATATTTACTAGCAATTTCATTAACTATTTTATGAATGTAGATTGCAATAAAGAAGATTAGCATTTAACTATGTGCATCCAATAAATTAACATAAAAATATAGCTTATACTGAAAATAGAATTTTTTAAAGAGTTTTTTAAAATGAGAACTGGTGTTAAATAACTTACAAAAAAGGAAATAAAACACTTCATTAAACATTAAATTAGAAAATAAAACATTTAAAAATACAAATACATGCATTTTAGAAACTTAAAATAATATTACAAATTCTGTTAGCGTAACATTTGCTCCAAAGTAGCTTCCTTCGGCTGCAATACAAATGTGCACCCGTCTAGAAAACTCTTCCTTTACTTTGTGTAGCATACTCGGTGCTACCCATCTCCATGCTACACATATATGATGTAGTAAGTCTGACCCCGGGTTGATTTTTATGTTCTATAAAAATCAACCCGGTTTGACTATAACCTTCTGCTTAAAGATTAGAATTCTAAAATTAGTTTATTTTCTTTCTCTGCATTATGCCAGAAAATGAAATTAAAACCTAAAATTTAAAATTTCAATATTTATATGGTCCCGTAATGGTTTACTGTAACGGGACATTTTTAAATGTGGAAAAGTGAATTAAGTCAAAATATTTGCTGCTTTTTAACTCAGTAAATTTTGGTCATAGAAGGACACATTTTTTGTATTGTGCATCAAATTGTATAATTTTTTTTTTCTAATAACTGATAGGACCGGGGGACTGTATAAAAATTTAAATTCCATAATTTTTATAGGAATTGAGTTATTGACTTCAATTGTTTCTGATATAACAAATTATAAAATTTAAAGCATTTTTGCAATTGGAACTTGTATCTCTGACTAACGTTTTAGGAAACAGCTATTGGGCACCGTTAGCACTAGACACCTTGTATATACTCATCATACTTTTTAGTGATTAATTGGTCCTTGAATTTTTTAAAAAGCATTATCCATGAAATTTTTCTTCCGACAGAGTGGCCCACCTTAAATTTTGAAGAATTTGATTAATGCTAAAACATGCATTTTTCTTTTCATAGTTGTATGAATAAATAAACTAAACTCTTGCTAAAAATACTTGTAAGATAGATCTTTTCAAAAATGAGAAAAGGTGTACATATGCAAGGGTTGTGTTAGCTTCTAAAATTTGTGGCACCGATGAACTCATAAGATAAAATATATAGGGTTCCTTGCTGAATTTTCTGTTTTTTTTGTTTTTTGTTTTTTGTTTTTTTCATTTTCATAACAATACAAAATAATGAAAATATTTATAAGCTTAATACAGAAATGTAATACTCCTAAGTACACCTAGGTCTGTCTTAAAAAAGAAGTCCTACAGACCTGGTGATTTAAAAAATATGAGTCCTTTTTGGAAAAATGAGGTGCAATTTCTGTTCGTATTTGATTTTTACCAAAATTAAAGCAGGCTATGTATAATATACCTATATATAAATATAACAAGAAAAATAATCAAAGCTGTCAGTATACATAAAATATCTGTATATAACTAAAAAACAAAGAGAAATGGCTTTGGCTTGGAAAAATTATAAGACTAGGCATCTCATTGGCAGCAATAGAAAAGCAACAGCATCATGCAGATTGGGGGAGAAATATATATATGCATAATTTATGTATCATATAGATTCAATGCTTCTTGTAACTTCTCAGCAATCTGAAAAGAAAAAAAATGATGCCAATAAAAACATTCATAAATATAACAAAGCTATATTTACCCCCACTAAAAAAAGATTCAAACACTAATATAATGAAATTTGGCAGGAATCATTATACAAATGTGACACTGTATCCATTTGATACTTTTTTTAGTCTTTTTATTTGCATTACAATTAAACTTGATTACAATGAATTTCAAGATATCAAAAGTTAGCCAGATCACAAAGCTGAGCTGTGCTGATTCTTATACAGGTACATCTGTTTTCATAACATTAATTTATAATTTCCTTCACTACAACAGTGGAAATTTCATCCTCTTGCAGTTTATATTTGTTACTTTCTGCAAGATAACTTTTTGGTCATAATTTTTAGGATCATTTTTTCAATACTCTTCTGAGCCTATTCTGAACTAGAGATGTAACAAATACTTGGCATTCGGCTCATTTGCCAAATACTTTGTCTGGTCAAATATTTCCACATATTCAGCCAAATACTTTAGGGATAATGAAAGAAAACAGTTTTACTTAAAAAAGAATGATACTGTATTTATTTGAGTACACTAATTATTTTTAAAAACTCTTAACATTTAATCAATTTTAAGTTGTACAGGGTTGCTACTCAAAATGATATTCCCCGTCTTTTCCATGATCAGAAGGGTAGAAAACATGGTGTAGTGCAATTAAGAAGCATTGCAAGGGTAAATCGGGCAGGGCGTTCCCATCACCATCTCAGAATTTAATGATTTTTTTTTTCTTGTGTTGCCTTACCCAAAGAAAGAACAAATCTGAAAACTTTTGATTTACTTCTTTTAGTTTTGGAGTCATGGGGTGTCAAAGTACCCCAGACGAGTGATTTAGGATTAATTTAGGACCATTTTTGCCACTTCATTGTCTCGACTGCAACTGGCTCAGAGGTGCTTCAGAGAATTTTTTCATTTTATCCTATAATATACCTTGTATACTAACATCTCAAATTGAAAATTCATTCGAAAATTGTCAGAGCCCCAAATAAGGGCCCCCCAAAATACCCCCAATTTCATAAAAAAATACAGTTTTAAGAATGCTTTAAATCTTGGCTCTGATGTGATACAGAAAAAATGTTTGCTAAGTGCAGTTATATATCTTCATATAAAGTGAATCCAATGTTAAAAATTTTTGAAAGCCTCCAGGGCCCCCCGGTAAGGGTCCCCAAACATGAAGCTGACTTCCCACAGGATAACTATTGACATGGAGATGTAGTACCAACATAGTAGTTTGATATTATGAAAAAACATTTTTTGAAGGTACAACTGTTTCCAAGAAAAATCCCCAAAAGTACCTCCCTATTTGGTACATTCCACTGCCCCGCATGGGGGAATTTCGGCGTTACTTTTAGAAGTTTAATCGACAGTGGCAATACAGTTGAACACCAGAAATCCGCCGACCTAAAATCCGCAAACGTCTGAAATCCGCACACCTTCTCTGATGTAAATAATGAAATTTGCAGTATTCCGCCAATGATGAAATTGTTGAAAAGTTTCTTGAATCCAGATAAATATGATTCTGATGATGATGATAAAAACTTGGGTAATGTTAATAATAAAATCCATTTGATAAAAGTTTAAAGTTAAGAGAAGAAACCTTAAATTTTTACAACAGCTAAGTTCTGTAACAAAACAAGAATTAATGATAATTCTGTTTAAATATTCTGATGAAAATATGCAGTTTAAAGTTATTTTTTAAACTGCATATTTAAAAAGTTATTGTTTAAACAGTTATACAATTAGCAAAATTAAATAAATAAAAGAAAGAAAGAAACTGAAAGTAGAAAAAAATATTTTAAAACAAATCACCATAGAACATGTTTTCAAAATTAGAGAAAGGAAATTTTGAAACCATTTGCTTTGCTAGTCTTCGTGTAATTTCTTTTTTCTCCTATGCTTTTGTATTTAAAGTGAAAATATAAGTGAAATACTTTTGACTGTGTTTTTATTTCATTGTAATTATATTCTTCTTTTCTTAAATAGAAATGTAAATGTAATATGATTTATATTTTATGGCCTGAAATCCGCACAAGCCTTGGTCCCAAGCTGTGCAGATTTCTGGCTCTCTACTGTATTGAAAATTAACTTATTCCTCATATATCTCAAATATGTCCTCTATATATCACAAATAGCTCTTTTACAGCGGCACTCATAAGAATTACATTATGCTGTATGGGGATCACTGTAAATACTGAACTGATTTGAAAATTTTTTTCACTGATAGAATGCTACACTATTCCTGAGTATATAGGCTACCTTTCAGCGTGCAGCATAACTAGTTCTTTTACAGGGACACTCAAAAGAATTCTAGCACATGATGCTATATGGACATCTCTGTAACTACTGAAACGATTCTAAAGATCTTTTCACTGAAAGCTACACTATTCCTGAGTAACATTAGGCTAAACTTCCTAACCTAGGCTAAAATTCATGCATGCAGCATAATTTGCAGGAACACTCAAAATAATTCGTAAACACTGCCGTAACTGTCTCCATTCGCCACTGATATTTATTCAAATTTTATTAAACTCCAATCAAATTTTTGAACAGTGATTCTAAAGTAACTGTACTGTTCAAAAATTTCAATGGAGGGAATGAATTCCAAATAGGGAGGTACTTTTTGGGATTTTTCTTGGAATCAGTTCTACCTTCAAAAAATGTTTTTTCATAATATCAAACTACTATGTTGATACTACATCTCCATATCAATAATTATACTGTGGCAAGTCGGCTTCAGCTGTAGGAATGCTTCAAAATTGCGTAAATTAGTGTTAAGGACCATGTTTGGGGCCCCTTACCAGGGGGCCTTCAAAAATTTTTAACATTGGATTAACTTTATATGAAGATATATAACTGCACTGTGCAAAATTTTTTTCTGTATCATGTCAGAGCCAAGATTTAAAGCATTCTTAAAACTGTTTTATGAAATTGGGGTATTTTGGGAGACCCTTATTTGGGGCTCTGACAATTTGAATGAATTTTCAATTTGAGATGTTAATAAACAAGGTATATTATAGGATAAAATGAAAAAATTCTCTGAAGCATCTCTGAGTCAGTCGCAGTTGAGACAAAGTGGCAAAAATGGCCCTTAATTAATTCTACGTCACTTGTCTGGGGTACTTTGACTCCCCATAACTCCAAAACTAAAAGAGGTAAATCAAAAGTATTTCAGCTTTGTTCTTTTCTTGGGTAAGACAACACAAGAAAAAAAAAATCATGAAATTCTGAGATGGTGATGGGAACTTTTTTCTATTGACTTGCCCGATTTGCTCTTGCAAGGGCTCTTAATGGCATCTCTTCATCATGTATGAAACAGTTGTACTCATTAACCAATGCTTCACTTGAATTATCAAGTTTAAATTAAAATGATTTCTTATATGAATGTTCATTACCCATTATTAAACATAAATAAATAAAAATAAGCTGATGAATTACTTCTATAAATCATTTATAACTAATAAGGCATTTATAAATAACTGCATTTTTTTTAATGGGGGGGGGGGGTGAGAACATTGTTAACTTGTATATTTTAACTTTCATTAAAAAGTTTATAAATGCCATATTTGCATTTTAGAGAACTTGTTTAATCAATACTATTAAAATTGCAACCATTTCTGCTACGTTCTATATAGGGTGTCCCAGCATTATGGGACAAACTTAAGTGCTTGTCTAATTTCTTAACAAAGTTTTACAAACAATGGGCTTTTCTCCAAAAATTTCATCCATGAAATGAAATACAATTTTTAAACTATCCCAACAAACACACACAGGTTCTCTGAACTAGGGAATGCAATCCCGATCCTGCGGAAACGGGATCCTGTGGGATCCCACACAATTTTTTGTGGGACTTGTCCCGGATTTTAGTTTAAGAGGGGGCTGGGCTACAAATATTGCTGAACTCGGTTATAATGACATGTATTATAGTTTACAACTCTCTAATAATGTCGAAATATTCGGTACTACAGTCGACTTGCGTTATAACGACCCTGTGTTATAACGACCCAACACGATATAACGACCTTTTGAAAAATCCCAATTGACTACCCATTAAAATAACACTATTTCGCATTCGATATAACGACCATGAAAGGACTAAGACTCTTAATATAGCAACCCACATTTCGATCTGAACTGGACAGGACTTGCAGCGATTTCCGGGCTTCGAGTTTGGCGAAGAGGGAAAAAAATGTTGACCTTGATCTAAAAATAGTTCTTTACTTCCCAGGCTATCGTTCTTATCAGTAGAGGAAAAAAAATCTCTTGAGAGAGCTCGGCCCAGCAGTTGGGGGTCCATCGTAGGCTGCAACCTAGGACAATACAGAATGAAAAAAGATAGACACCCCCGCTTTTACAAATGGAATACTCTCTCCTCACTGACCCAAAGACATGTGAATGAAAAGAGTCAATCCTGTCTTTGTGATTTCCATCGTTTGAAGCATATTTGTGCTCTTGATTCGTTTTTCTTTGCATGCTTAGTTTTTTTTCCGTTGCTCTTTTTTGTGTGTGATTGTTAAGTATGCCACACTTAGGCGTAAAACGTTTTGCTTTGTCCATCGACACAAAAATAAAGATTTTAAAATCTATCGATGAAAAGTGTCTTCCGAAAACTGCAATTGCAAAAAAATGTGGAATACCTAAAAGTACACTATTCACAATATTGAAGAATAGGGATTCCATTGAAAGTGCTACACCGGATAGAATGAGAATCAGGGAAGGGAAATTTCCTCTTCTGGAGAAAGGACTTTTAGACTGGCTGAAGAGCATATGTGCAAAAAACATTCCTGATGATGGAAATGACTTAAAAGAGAAAGCTACTCTATTCTTCAAAAAGCTTCATCCTACTGATACATTCAAAGCATCTGATGGTTGGATTCAAAACTTTAAACTCCGGCATGAAATTAAGTTAAAAAAAATATGTGGTGAGAGTTCATCTGTGAATAAAGACACAGTGAAATTATTTAAGGAAGAAACGATGAAAAAACTGCTGGAGAATTACATTGAGGATGACGTTTTTAATGCAGATGAAACTGCGCTTTTCTACAAACTTTTGCCTGACCGATCGCTGGTTTTTAAAGATGAAATGTGCAAAACAAAGGGTTACACTAGTTCTTGGAGCAAACATGTCGGGTAATGAAAAATTACCATTATTCGTTATTGGGAATTCTCAGCGTCCTCAATGTTTCAAGGGAGTGAAATCATTACCCATCACTTATAGATCTAATAAGAAAGCATGGATGACTGGCACGCTATTTGAAGAATGGATTCAAGCTCTAGATAAGAAAATGAATCTGCAGAACCGAAAAATTTTATTAATCGTTGATAATTGCACTGCACACACGAAAGAAATTAAAAATTTAAAAGCTATAAATATTCGATATTTTCCACCCAATGCAACTTCAGAACTTCAGCCAATGGATCAAGGTGTAATCCATAGTTTTAAAAAACAATACAGAAAAAAACTTATTCGACAAATTTTATTCATTTATGAAAACAACACATCATTCCATGTCAACCTACTTATCGCAGTCCGAACCGCAGAAGCTGCGTGGCAAGAGGTTTCCAAAGAAACCATCAAGCACTGTTTTCAGCGAGCTGGTTTTCAAAAATTCAGTAATCCTGAAGAAAATCTAATAGCCTTTCCTCACAGTGAAGATGTAGACGGTGAGTGTGACGGTATGCTTCAAGAACTGTCAAAACAGTTATCATTACCGCATGTCATTAATTTTTGTGATTATACCAAGATAGATGATAGTGAACAATGTACTGAAGAAGTAACAGAGGAAGATATAATAAACAGGTTAGTGAATGTGGACAATGAAGATGTTCAATGCTCTTCCGATGAGGACAGCAATTACATTCCCCGAAAAACACCTACAATAAAACAGGCTGCGGAAGCACTCAGAACACTTCGTGAGTTTTTTGAAAACCAAAATAATGGGTATGAAGTGTCAGAAAACATTAATCGTTTAGAGAATGCACTTTTTCAGTATCCAAAATTACACCAGAGCTCAATTACTGATTTCTTCAAAAAAAGTTAAATACATACATATTCATTGTTCTTATGTTAACTTTTTCATTCATATAAATTAAAATTTTATTTTCTTGCCCAATTTATATTTTTATATGTACAATTTATTATGTACACACTATAATTGTTGATTCAAGTCGTCATCTAAAATCTTTTTTTTTTTTCAAATTAAAAAAGTATTCTGTCTCTTATTTGTTATTTTTAATTAATTTAAAGTTAAAACAAACTTATTTTAACTATTACAATTGAGTCTCTCCCGACATTAAAATTTCTTGCATACTCCAAAATGCTACAGAAGAAGATACAAATGGTGACAGCGGTTGTGGACATGGGCACCGACTTGTAAAAATTATTGGGGGGCTCGTATCCTTACGGGTGGGGGTGGGACACAAAATCCTTCCCTCCATCAGTAGAATAAAGGGATTCAGAAATTTTAGAATTGAGATTTCAAAATGTGCTTTTTTAACATAACACTTTCATTAAAATAAAAAGAATTCCATTTAATAAATTTTTCAAAAATATTTTGAACTCATTTTTTAAATTAAGTATTTGAACTCAAGATCTCGAATCAGTCTTCAGTACACATACAGAGAAAGCAAATCTTCCTTCTGAAAGAACAAGTGAAGTTTAATTAACTTAATAATAGAAAAATGAATAAAATCTTTCTCGAAATGTATTTAATGATAATTTCATAGGAGAGAAGAAAATGCATGCAGTCAAATGTGAAAAACTGTTCTGCAAAACATTTCTCCAGTTAATATTTCAAAATATCCTAGAAGTACAAACAAGACGAATGACTAAAATCCGGATTATTTTATTTACTTGCAAACATTCATCAGAGATAATTTCTACTAATATGAAATAGTATTTTTTATTTTACTACATGATGAAATACCCATAAATTGAATCGACTTTTAATTAAATGCCGCACAACTTTAAGACAGAAAAACTGATCACGTTTAAATTACATTTCTTTGACAACTTTTTACAGATTACATTTAAAATTATTTAAAATAAAACATAAGCAACAAAGTAATAAATACCTCCTTTCCCTGTATTAAAACAAATCAAACAAATATACACACAAACCATCATACAAAGTTACAAGTCCTCACTTTTAATATACATATATTAAACGGATTTCTGTGATTTAAATTGTAAAAACAAATAAATAAACAAAATATACTTTTAAATTTATTCTCATAGTATTTGCACAGCAGGAAAAAAATTAACTTTTCAATAATATCATCCTTGTTAACATTTAAAAATGATTTAACAAAGAAATCCAAGTGCGACAATATATCAAAATTCAGAGTCTACATTATTTTAGGTCTTCATAAACATGTTAATACTGAAAACTTTCATTCTACATTAAACTAAGAATACTCATATCATCTTTCAATAACAATAAAAATGAAAAGAAATGTTCAAATGTGGTGTTATAGCCAATTATCTGAACGAGGGATCTAGGCCAAGAGGGGGGGGGGGTAGCCCTTCGTGTGGGACTTAGCAGAGAAAACTCGACATATAAAAACTTCATTGCACTTTAAATCACACTTCTTTTTGGAAAACCGTTCCAGATTACCTTAACAATTATGAAAACAAATTAAACTAGCACATAAGCAATTGGTAAGTCAGAGATGCTCCGGGTTAAATGGACACATAGTAATCATTTTATAAACTAAAACCATAATGAATTATGCTATTTCAAATATATTTTGATGATATTTGTGCAACAATATATGAAAATTAATTTTTATTTAGTACGGAAAAAGTCGTATAAAATATAATCGTGTTTTACATTTAAAAGTGGAAAAACTCAATTCACCCTTATCTTAATCAAGCTCGCTGTGACTCCCCCCTTCCTTTGCCCTCCATGTATGGATGGTAGGGATTGACCGATACCACATTTTTGCCGATGACCGATACTGATACTTTACCTATAAATTCATTTTCAGAAATAGCTGATACCGATACTTTAAGTTATGGTATCGGCCAATACCAATACTTTACATAATTGAATGTCATTTAAACCTACATCTGTATTCAAGCAGGTTTTGTAACGAGAGTGTAGTTCTCATTAAAATGAATAACAGCATGATGAAATTTGATCCCAATAGAAAGCATTAAAAAGAAAAAGCAGTGGATACATTGAAGTGTGAATTTACAGTAGTTCTAGTCTTTCTTTTCTATTCAATCATGCCAACAAATGGCCAGATTTATAAAAAGTTGAGCACTGGGAAGCGTTTTAGTGTGCAGGTACGGAATTCTTTCTCCTCGCGTGGCTGTTGATCTAGTGGTCTAGAGCAGCGGTGTACAAACCGGGGGTCGCGAGATAATTTTTGGGGGTCGCCAAATTGAGAGATTCAAATTTATAAAAAATCTACAATTATTCATTTCAAAGAACTGAAATAATGCAAGAGAAGAAACTGACAATTATTATTTTACGAGCGCGATATTCGCGATCGCTATCACGGGGCTTCAAAACCATGTTATCATGCATAGTGATCTGCAAATTGATCATGCATAGTGATCTTCAAAATTGTTTTCCATTAAAACAAAACATCCATCTCGATTGACTTACGACTTGCGATTTCCAATACAGATCCGAACATAGAAGCAATCATGAGCTCTTTGCAATGATGATGCTCTTATGATGTTACAACTTTTATAGCATTTTTATGGTGGTTTAAGTTTGGTGCACTATTTTAAAAACGCGTTATTTCAATCGATGACGTCACGTCACTCTTTTAAAAACACCCTGTAAGAGCAACCCCCAGAAAGAATTTCAATGTAACTTCGTTTTCAATTAAACAAAATGTCTACTGTCTATCCAGGGGTCGCGACAAAATTTTATTCAAAATAGGGGGTCGCGACAAAATTTTACACAAATTAAGGGGTGGCAGATGAAAATAGTTTGCGCACCACTGGTCTAGAGTTTAGGGCGATTTTCTCCAGATGTTATGTGAATATGCGTTAGACTCCCTTAAAAAATCTTCTGCCCAAGACCCCCCCCCCTTATAGGTTGTGTGTGTGCGTGTATGATTATGGCAACGCTGCACTAGGGCGATCTGCCAAGGAGGGAGGTGCCTTGGTAGGAGGACTTTCTAAGTGGTTCTACTGCATATTCACGTTACATCTGGAGAAAACTTACCAAAACTCCAGACAGTTAGATTGACAGCCGCGCGTTGGGACCCGAACCCAGGACCATCACACTTCAGCCATCTACCATTTTCAGTGGCATAACCACTGTGCCATGGTAAGCCCCCCCCCTATAGGTAGATGACTCTCATTTAGGCTTGACAGAACACAAACACGGGGGGGGGGGTTAGTAGGGGGGAGAGTAAAAGGGATATATTAATATAAGAGAATCCATTTCCACTGCCGACTGGTGCAAATATGTAAATCAATTTTTCTCAACCTCTATTTTGTCGCCTAATTGTTGCTATGAGGCAGATACAAGGCTTCCATATTAGACCAAAAACAGCTTCCTGCTTACTCTTACTATATGTGTCTTTGTTTTTGGTTCATGCCTCGATTTTGTGCTTACTCATGAAATAGTAAACACATGAAATTTATTCAACTTCAAAGCTTGCAAGTTTTATTTAGATTTTGTTTAATTACAATTATTTCACATATGAAAATATTTTTTAGATTACTTAAACTGCATTAAATTGTGATAATGTATAAACTGTACAGTTTTATGTAAGTACATATGCATTTAGATATTGTTCATTAAATACGTATGTACATTCTGCCCTTAAAATGCATAATAAGTTCACATTAATTAATGGTTTTATTTATCTGCTCCAATTATTTAACCACTAAGTGAATTATTAAATGTTTTAGCAAGATTTCTTTTTAATATGAACTCATATGATCATTTTAAAGTTCTTTTTGAAAATCCGAATATTTTGATTCTCCGGACAGGGTTAAGTCACAATTAATTCGGATGATCCATGCATTTGATCTTTTTCGTACGAAGAACAGGTACACACCGATTATTCCTGTGTTTTCCTAATATATAATACCAAATACTATTCACAAGAAATATGTTTTTTACCCCAAAATTTGAAATAAACTAAATAATAATTAGTATTACTAATTATACTAATACAGCTTCAACTTTTTAAATTAACAATATAAATAATTATTAGATATTGATAATTATCCCACTTCTCAAAACAGAATGATACACAAATCCGATGTTCTCTCATTAATCTGATAGATAATAAAATCATTAAATGTTTGATAATTCGTACTTTTGATATTGTGTAATGTTTTAAAAATGAATCATTAACTTCTGGACCAACATAAATAATGTTCATGGGAGTCGCCAGTTTTCAAGTCACTGCCAAAAAGTTAACTTCTTTGTGACATGATAAAGGAATAAATTGTTTTTACATATAGGTTTCGTTTGTAATTTTAGTACGATTAATTTTTTCATTGAAACAGCTACAATATGAAGAAAAATATTTTTGCTCGTTTTCAAGCTGCGCCTTGGAAGGTCTACATAAGATGCTCAAAAATGACGAGATTAAATGAAGGTTAAAGAAAAATCCAAAAATGATAAACTAAATTCAATTTTCAAGCCTTAAAAAAACGTTGCTACTTAAAGTATCCATATTTAATGAAATTGATCTTCAGTGTTTTTGTTTTTATGATCATTGTTAACATGTTTTTCTGCGATTGATAACGTTACGAATTTTCGGGGCAATCCGCTGCTCTGGGGCTTTAAATGGTTTAAAATTCGTATTCTACGCTTCAAATAGATAAATTTTGCTTTTTGTTGCATAAAAATCGGCCAATTAGAACCGGAGATATGGAGGTTTCGGTTTGCCATTGTTTTTCAATGGAGGTTCTAGAAAACTCGAGAAATATTGGTCCTAGAGCTTAGATCTCTTCACTTTTGAGGACTTATTTTTGGTGCCAAATTTGGCGATATTTCGCCAAAAGTCGCCAAGATTGGCGACTTTTTGGTCATTTGGCACGATTTTCCCAATGGGGCCTGGAAGTTGTTTTTCCTGCATTAAAAATGCATAATAACCTAACATTTCTCTTCTATGACGTAATCAATATTCTCGCTTTATGTAGAATCTTCAAGAAATATACTCCTCTAGAAGCTTCCCGCAGTTTCTGCCTTCTCTTTATAAACCGGCGCGCTGCCCCGACAGTTCAGTGCGAGTTGAACGCTCAATGTGTGAAGAGCTCTCAGTACGCTTGTTTTGTGTGAATTGATAGTGCTATAGAAGCTGTGTTTTAGCTTGCTTTGTGAAGCTGTTTTTAAAGTGCTGTGTGTAAATTCTTCATTGCTGTGTCTTAAGGGATTGTGTACTATATCCCTTGAATATTTCCACGGAATTTTTGCCTGTGAAAGTGACTTATTTTGTGTGAGAAATACAGCATTTGTGAGAGCTTCTGATCCAAGCGGATTGTTAAAAGCACGTTACTGCTAGATTTTGCTTGTGAATTGTGTACAGCTGATTGTTCTACGAAGTTTTAGAAGCAATAAAGTTTGTGTTGCATCCTGACAAGTGACTTTTTACTTGAACTTTTTACACCAACAGGACTTTAGAACGACGAACCCCAGGAGTAGCAGAGTAATTCCGCAACAATATGAACGAATTTTATATGTCTTAATTCTAAGCTCTGAGCAGGGGCGGCACGGCACGGTAAGCAAGGTCTGGGTGCCATCGTCGAAAGGGGACCATTTCAAACTAAAACTGAGAAAATCTTGATCTAGAGCAGTGGTTCTCAAACGTTTTTGTCCTTCTCTTCAAAAAATCTTCAACTAGATTTTTTTTCGCGACCCGCTACTACATAACGATAACCAATATAGACTATATAAAATAGTATAGTTTACTATATATATAAAATAAAGTTTAATTTTTCCCACCCTTTTCGACCCACCGAAATTGCTCCCATGACCCAACAATGGGTTGCGGCCCATAGTTTGGGAACCACTGATCTAGAGCACAAAAGGGGCGCCTTTTTTTTAACGTTTGCAGAGGGGCACCATGGGTGGGGGTGTATGTCCGACAAACGTCATCCGGTTCAAACCCTATCCCTGTTTGCAAAAATACGATTCACTCCCAATAGTAGAATGCTACTTTCGGTTTCAAATATTTCCGGCTGACTAATAATAAAATGTCTGTATCTGAAGTTCTATAAGCTAAATAGAAACAAATTCCTCAAACATATTTCGAAGGCTGAAATATTACACTTTAACACACATATAGGCAACCGCCGCCCCGTGGGCCGGATGTGTGTTATCCCAGTACATCCCCAAACTATAACTTATATTCTTCAGTAAAGTTCACCAATGTAAACCAGCTTATGTACTGGTACTTAAAACAATATTCTAGTCACCTTTATAACTTTAAACTTAAATGAAAATCCATTACTTACTCCATATTAGTCTAAATAGTAGCTCAGCCAAAAACGCAAATCGGCAGAATCGCCCTGTTGAACAAGAGTGATGCAATCACGGACATCGAATCGCCCGCTCCTAGGTGACGTCGCGATCGGGCCGCGTCATACCGACAGCCGCACGCATCTGTGCTCAAGCATTTGCTCCGTAGCTTGTGGGCGGATCCCAGCCGGAGCATATATAAGCTGCGTGCTCGTGAGCGGAAGACAGTTTCGGGTTTCGAGTTTCGTGTTTCGTTTTGCTTCGTATCTTGTGTAGTTTTGGTGATGTCCGTATTTTTGTTTTGTTTCGTTACTCCGGAGCACCGGAGTTCGGTGCAAGTTACTATTAAATGATGCAATGTTCCATTAAAAGATGCAATGTTCCAGTTAACCGAAATTTGGCAGCGATCCTATGCTGAATGAAGCCAGCTTTACTTGAATGATACCCTACGTCGATTCTACGAGATTTAAAGGGCTGTGTCTACTTCGTGATACAAAAGAGATGAAATTCAAAGTTATATTTCTAAGTGGTAATTAAGTTCCTGATAAGCACTCCGGCATTTCTTCTTGAGAGGTATTGACTGTTATCACTGTAAAAAGCCATGGTTCATTTTTCTTCTTTCTCTAAATAAGTTAGGAGTGAAATATTTAACTAAAGGTATGAACTGTATATTTTTTTAACTTAAAACTTAATAGCGTTTTTAATCCATCCATCTAGTCATTTTTCTGTAATTGTTTTTGTTGAATATTTTTTTAATGTTAATAAACTAAAATGTTGTTAGTTAATACAAAGTCTCTTTAATGAGTTTCCAAGAAGACACCTCTTTATTTCAGGCACATAGGCTAAAATTCAGCAACGTTTCCATTCTGCATGAATTTACTCTGCTAACTAATGAATTGCTTTGATAACTAAACTTTCAATTTTTGGGTATATGGCTTTTGATCTGGCCCACGGAACATTTGAAAACTCCGTATAAACCATTCATATCCCATATAAATCCCAATTACTTCCCAATGCCTGTCACTTCGCTAAAATCCGCAAATTTGGCCCGTGTCTTTGCTAACATCCTAAAGTTTGGCACACAACTTTTCAAAAGTTGCCCATACCTGCTTTAGCACTTTAAAGGTCTTCATCCCCTGAAATATCAAACGATGTCGAGGAACTTCTCCCCCCATCAATTTTGATATCTATATCATACCTAAGCCGAATCAGATGTGCTTGCGCCAATTTTTTAAAATAAAAATTTAAAGCATGTCTCTTAAGCGTGAAATCTATATCAAGAGCTAGACTTTCTCCAACAATATCAAAAGGCTATATATACAGTAGAATCTCCCTATAACGAAGTCTCTTTACGACAAATTTCTCCCTATACCGAAATTTTTCATGGAAACCTAACTTTTGGGCTTAAATAACACTATAAACATTCTCCATATAACGAAGAGCTTATCTTCTCATAGCAAATATTTCAGATTTACCTTTGATTTTTTTGTTAGTTTTGAAGAAAATTTTAATTTTTGAACAGACCACTTTGTGGAAGAGTAACAGATGATAAAAATGGAGATCAGGAAAGTGAAACTGACTTCGATAATGAAGACACTTCACCAGTGCCCGATTATGACCAATATGGGCACCGGGCATTGATGGATTTGGGGGTCCCCATCTATGAAATTTGTTATATTTTTCATAAAATTTTGATATAAAAAAGAATATTTCAGAAAAAAACATTTAAAATTGAGGGCCCTTTCAAGTCAGAGGCCCTGGGCAAAGTCCCGATTTGCCCATATAATAATAAGGCCCTGCACTTCACGACCAAAACCACATCAAACTTTAATACTTCAACCTTTCAAAACCATTAAAAAGAGGTTTCCAAATGGAAGAAAATGTGCCTCCCCCTATTTTCAGTGGTCTTTTAAAATGTGAATATTTTTATGAAAATTTAAAATCACAGAATGCAAAACAATGTAAAATAACGGAATTTTGAAGTAAAATAAACGTAAGTGCATTACATATTTTACTCTCTAAATTCGTGGATTGTCTCTACTTTTGAACATTTCATTTATACAATGAAAAGTAAGAAACCATAAGTTTAACAAATTTATAATAAATACCAATTTATTTTTAATTGAAAGTCATAATTTAATACTTTTAAATATCGAATTAACTAAAAAGTTTGTAATATTTGCTGAAATAACTGCAAAAATCTCTAATTTCTGTACAACGAAATTTTCTCTATAGCGAATTTTTTAACTGGAACGGAGCGAGTTCGTTACAGGGTGATTCAATTGTTTGTCTATATATATATGAATGAACTCTTTTTCGAGTCCACACAGTGAGAAAAGAAATGGTTATAAAACTGAAGTAAAATTATAGCTTACCTCTCGACATTTGTTTTTTGCAATCCTTGCAGATAACGTATTTAGTGTTGGGCACCAATTCAAAATAATTTAGAAGAATAGACGATTGTCCTGTTAAACTGTCATCTAACGATTCTTCGTCCATAATTTCAACCACACTTGGTGATACGACATCCATTTAGCGATGGTTAGAATTAAAAAAAAAAACACAGTTCCAAAACACTTGCGCAAACAAATGTGCCAATGAAATGACGCCTCTCATCTCATTACCAAAATAAAGATTCTAGAATGGTGTTGCGCCTGCGTGGTTTCTTCTGAAAAACGAAGTATCGGTGAAAATGGATGAAAGCAACAGAAACCGATACTTTCCCGATACTTTTAGAATCGAAAGAACCGATACCGATACTAAAAAAATAGGAGGTATCGGCGCCGATACTATCGGTCGATCCCTAATGGATGGATATGGATGAATGCACATATTTATAAAACGGCTGCATATTTTTCTGCCAAGGAACAACGACTGAGCACATAGTCAGAATATTGTGTGCATACTTTAGTGTTGTCATAAAATAAAGTAAATTAGTCAGAGACCAATGGTTTTCTAAAGAGGAATTCTCTTTCAGCAACACAATGTGATATGTATGCACATGATCAAGGCCTCTCTGAATTTTGGGCCTTGTCCAAGTTCGGCTTGGGGCCCTTGTTTTTTTTCCTCCTTTTTTCTTGGGGGGATGGTTAATCTAGGCCCAGGGGGGGCATGACCATCGTGACACCCCCCCTCCCCTCTGGAACCGTCACTGGCACCACATGCAGCCAAGAGTAGCAAAATAATTAACCGTACAGAAATCTTGCAATTATGAAGAGGAATTCGTCCAAAACAATGAGTCTTCTTAAAGATTTAAAATTTGGTGGTTTTCAAGTGTTAGTTTCTAAATTTTCGTATTTATGTGTAAACTAACAAAAATTTTTGAAAATCGTAGGGGGGCTGGGAGACAGCTATGTAGTGCTCAGCCAGCGTAGCACCCCAACTCTGATTAAGCCCTTGGTTGTGGGAAAGAGTTTATATGCAAAGAGAGAAGATACGAGCAAACAATTATAAAATATAATCCAGAAGTTGTGCTCCTCGAAGATTTTTATGAAATCATTTTTTATATCTCTTTTAACTGTAGCTAAATCAGAAACGTTAAGCGTTCGATAGTAGTAAAGTTTTGATAAAGCGTGTAAAGAAATGAATACAGTCTATATCCGAAACTGTATTAAACATCAATTTTTCATCTATCTCACAAGGTTCTTCATGATTTAAAATCTTCAAACTTAAATTTGACAATTAATTTTCCACCTTGAATTGTCTTTAAGTCACATTTAACCGGTTTATTTTCAGCATCGAAACTTAATACTGGTGGGAAATGGGAATGTCACAATCGTTAGCAGTTTTGCACAATGGGAAAATCTCCCTTATGGTCAGATGTCTACAGAAGAGTCTGCATCTCACAATAGAACAAAAGTGAAAGCTTTTGCTGTACTGATAAAAAAAAAAAGATTATATGAGAACGACCCTCCTAAACAGTGTGAAATCTGAAGGGTTCTTGTGTGGGAAAACACCCGTTTTACTTTTTTGTGCTTATCTATCTGATAGTCATTTGTTTGTGCTTGTGATAAAGACGGTTGACATCCGTGCCTACAGGCACCCAATGAAATTCCTGAATCCCTGTGAAAGAAAAAGTGTGTGTGTGTGTGTGTGTGTGTGGAGGGGGGGGGGACAGAAGAAACCAGCGATACATTCTCTATTTTTAGAATTCTTAAGTTTAACCGATTTGGAGGAAGAAATGATGATGATTTGACAGTAAAAGTTGGAGTGAAATTTTTGAAGGGGCTCAGCCCCCCTGAATAAAAATATTGGGGGGGGGGGCTGAAGCCCCTTCAAGCCCCATGCAGGGGTGGCTCCAATGGGGGGTCGGGGGGGGGGGGGGCACGTGCCCCCCATCGGGGAACTTGTGACCCCCCATCGGGGCTATTTGATTAATTCGTCAGGGAATTTTCATAAGAAGAAATCTATTTTTTAGCTGAGTTTTAATTTTTATTTTGCGATTGAAAAATTTTAATTTTGTACTTTTTTAATATACATGAAAGGCAAATGGGTATTGGAGATTGAAGCGGAAATGTTTACATTTCTGGGAGATAGCTCATTGGGGGGAGGAGGGGGGTATATTCCTCAGAATATCTGAATAATGCTAAAACTACTTTCAGTTTTCATTCATTTCTCATCTCTGCGATCCTTTTCATGTCGAAAACAGCCACTGCCTAGATCTTCCAATACTGTGACGTGCTGACGAACGACGGGGGAGACTTCGAATAGTGTATACTTGAAATCTGTGATCCCACTCTCAGGGGGTATTTTATCGAATTTGCAGCAAGACATCAATCTTGAGTTAACTAAAGTGCCAGTCTATTCTTCAAACAACAAATTTATGAGACCACATGTGCGAGCACTTTCTATTCGAAGCTCTTTTAATTGCTGGTACTTTCTGTAGTGAAAAGATTGTGCTAAAGAGGAGTAGGTTACCCGCTGTTTGTTTAGCAGAATGACAGTTGACACCATGTTACGGCATTTTGTCGCCGACACCTTAGAAAAGTACCATATGGGTGTGGGTGGTCGGGATGGGGGAGACAGTGACCGTTAATTAGACCAGTCGGGTAGATAAAAAATTTCGAGGGAAGGGAAGCATGGCTTTGCTTACACAAGCAAATAGGGGATGTTCTTTTTTCCTGAAATACGGTTTTTGTATTTTTATTGGTCCTCAATGACAGAATGATGAGAAAGAAATGGTTCATCGAAATATCCCGTGTATTTTTATTTTTCCTTCGTAAACCCTTAGTACATCACTTTTCCAAACACTTGTTATTGTGTATTGTGCCAGTGAGTTAGACAGAGTTTAGAATAGTGGGCATATTTTTTCTTGTTACGACAGCATAGCATATTATAAATATTTAATTTCACTTTTGGCTTTATATTTCCTTAAAAGAACATCGGTGGTGCCAAAAGCACAAGATATAAAATACAGTGTGCTTTATGTCGTGATATTTTTGATAATGATTATGTAAAAAAAACATACGATAACTAAGCATTCATATCTTCATAAACAAAATCGACTGGGGCCTGTTCAATTACCTGGAGGAATTAGAGAAAGAATCCTTGGGATATTTCTTCTTGCTCTTCGAATGTATGTTTATCTACTGAATTAGAGGAAGAAAACCCTTCGTTCATCAGATCCACAAGCTTTAAGTAAGTTATAGGTAAATTACATTCATATATATATTTTAAATGTGTTGAAAAGCTTTAATTAATATATGTTATTATTAAAAATATGGTCAGTTTATTTCTCTAAAGCATTGAATTATATATTCTAAGCACTTGCTTTATGTTACGTACTTGTACAAATATACTATGCCCCTTTCCCAATGGCGGATCCAGAAATATTTTTCAGGAAGGGTGCAAAGCTTACATACCAATTCAGAATTGCATGAACAAGAATTGCATGTATACATATTTATTTCAAACGTATTTTATCTAGTGTAAATATTTTTCTATCGGGGAGCTTGCGCCCCCTGCGCCCTCACCCTAAAACCACCATTACCCCTCAACCCCCCCCCCCTTATAAAAAAGAATTGAAACTATCTTGAGCACAAATTTTGAATGACCACATTCTGCGTTATTTAAAAATAAAAATAATTTAAAAATAAGGCACATATTTCAAGAACTGAGTCACTTGTCCTGTCTCAGAAACTTTAAAATACTACTTTAAAGTTTATTTATTAACAGCATTTTAATGATACATATATATCATTAAAGGTCCTTAGATATGGATGCTCGTAATGGTTTAGAGTGCACTTTTAATCATGGCTGCGGACCCAGAGTCATAACTTTTTGAGTTGAAGCTGGAGTAGAAGTCGGACTTTTTGACCTGACATTCTGATTCTATGAAATGTTGTACAACATTATTGTATTTTAAATTATATTAACTGTCTGAGTACAATATGAATTACTCTAAATTTTCTCCTAATTGGTCTTTTAAACACTATGAGTACTTTTAAATGTGCTCTTGCTTTTAAACCCTTGATAAGTAACATGTTGTTCATCCCATTGTATGTCATTCCCACTAAATTACAGGACATGATATACATTTTAAACATATATTCTTTCGTTGCAATTTTGATTTTTTGGGTATATTTATCAAATACGATTTTGTAATTGGAGCGAGGACGAAAGGTGTGTCTTTATAAACTTTCAAATTGCATTAATGCAAATTTAAATTAAACACAGCTTTAATGTAATTTTATATAAATTAACAGTATTTTAATTTACGAGTCAAGCGCTTTTGTGCCATAAATGTAAAATAAAATTTCCCATTGTATTACTTTTATTCATAGAGCTACAAAATTTATAAGTCTTAATTGATATTTTTTAAAGAGATTTATGACTCGGGCGATTAGAAATTCCGGATTTTGTTCACTACGGAAACTTTTTAAAATGTATATTTAATTCTGTAATAATTTGACATGAAAAAATATTTATAAAATTATTTTACCGTTCATCATCTCTGGCATTCAAAATATGTATAAACCTATGAATATTTATACGCTTTCACTAAAAATGTTCATTTAATTGGAAATATTTTAAACTGGTCGTGTTTTATTTATTTATAAGTTCGTGTGTAATGCAATTTATAAAATAAGTATTCTATGTTCAAGGACGTATTTAGGGGTGGGGGTTCTAGGGGGTCCAGACACCCCCCCCCCCACCGAAATTTTCATTTTTGTTACTAAAATGATGTAGTCTTTTTGTGAAAAATTCAGCCTTTTCTTTCGTTTGGAAACCCCCCCAAAATTGTTTTTCTGGATACGTGCCTGTTTTTAAAATTATTTTATCACAGTAATCCTTACTTGAACTTTTATAACTGTTGAGAAAGTAAAAAGATATTTTTATAACTAAGTTGTTAATTAGATAATTTAATTTTTAACTTCTTCCGAATAAAATAAAAGAATTAGTACTTTTCTGTTTCTTAAAGGGCAAATTTGAATAAATTCTAAATGTACTTTTTATTTATAAATAGATTCAATCGAACACAATATGCACGATTTACTTTTTAATTTTATAAAAATTTCGCAGTAAGATTTGTTTTTATTTTTATTTTTTTGTAATTTAAGAATTAGTCCGATACATAGTTTGTTATTTGGTAACATACTTTATACATATACAACGAGTGAGAATTCGCACTATATAGAGAAATCTAACTGGATTAACCGGCCCTCTTTAGCTAAGAGTTCATAGTTATGCACACCAAGAAGATTAACAGCTGCAAGGGAATTAGAATTTATTACATTTTGCTTGGGGTAAAAAAGGAAAAAAATTAATTTAAAAAGATTAAATAATAATAATAATAATAATAAACAGCCCCTCTGATAGATCAAAGCTCTCTCCAGTCCAGTATGAAGATGGCTGTGGATAGATCTGAAAACGGAAAATAAGTGAAAGGAAACTGATTAATCTTGAATGATAATGTAATTTTTATATCATTGTGGAAAAAATAACTAACTTTTTTTAATTTTAATTCAGTTATTTTACTGCAAAGTAAATAAAAATATACGGCGTCTATATCGTCTTTCCGAAAATTTCACTTTTATGCTGTAAAATAAGTAAATAAAATAAATACAATAAAAGGTTTATATTTGCGTGTAGATTTGTATGTTTTATACAGTGGCATATCGTAAGCCACCGCAACTTCCCTTATTTTGAATCTTTATACAAATCGCTATTGAATCCATGGATGGCACCAGCATTAATATAAACTATTAAAATAAACTAATAGTATGTGTTCTAAACAGATTAATATTATGTTTGTTATTCGCCTTATTAATTAAACTCTTTTTCTGTTAATGTTTAAATTTTAAAAGTGACACTTTCACTATGAATTATTAGTAAATGAGCTTGCTTTATAAAATTATTCATCACGTTATGGAAACCTCGTTTTAAAACTATCTTGGAGTATTATAAAAAAGTGAATTTTTATCAAGGTTAGTTTCGTTAAAAATAATTATTTTTGTTGTGTCTTGGCAAATTATAAGGTGTCCGATTATATTTTGATGACGATATTTTTTATTTTATTTTATTTTAGATTTTAAGAGAAAGTGGTTAATTTTCTTCATGAGTGCTTGACTTTTTAAAAATTTTTAATAGCGCATATATTTACGTTCTCTTTCGGAGATTTTTATAATTTATTATTAACTGAAGCCTCCAGGGGTACACTTCATAACAATTCTTTTCGAAATTGAGATACGGTGCCATCTTGTAGCTTTCAATAAGTGCTATCACCACATGAATTATTATTGAAGTAGAATCATTTTAAAGCTCTAGAAACAAGCAATAAAGTTTCGGTATACCACTTTACTGCGCGCCTTCAAAATCGTTTTTCTCAAAAGAAAAAAATTTTGTTGTAAAGTGGTTCAACCTATAAACATTTCAATTGCATTTTTCTCACTTTATTGTGATTTAAAATATTAATATTACATAAATTAACAATTCGATTAATATTTTTACAGCAAAACATGTTGGCCAGAAATATTAGAGTTTTTGAGATAACGAGTTGAAATTAAAGGGAATCAGTTTGTAAATGGAAATGTAGATTACGGCCAATTATCTACACTAGGGATCTAGGCCGGCAGTGGGATTGCCCTTCGTGGGGGACTTTCTAAGGGGTCCTAACCCGTATTTATGCAAAGTTTCGGAAACAACCACGGAAAACTCCGAACGGTTAGGTCGGCGGACGTGACCTAGTTTCGAACCAGGCACTTTCCATCGCCCAGTTCAAAGCGCTAGCGCTATGCCACTGGTGGGGCGGGATTCAATTTGTAAGGAAAAATACATTTATTCGAGATATCAAGAATTTCGATGTTCGAGATATCGAAGTTAAACTGTAATTAATTTTACATATAGCTCTTAATTTTATAAAAATAACTGCATTTACGTGTAAAAGCGTTCAAATTTAGTCATGCTTAATTTATAAAATAAATTTTCAGTGAATTTACAGCAGTATTCTTGCACAAAAAACTTTTGTTTCTGATATTTTTTTTGCGGGGAAAAAAATGCGTAGAACTTTCTTCGCTGAACTTTTTTCAAGGAATTTCATTCATATGAAATGTTTTAAGCTTTAACCTGAAGAACTCTTAAAAGTATAACTTTCGAGATTTTATAGAAACGTGTAAGTCCCTAACCAGGGGGGAGGATCATATGGGTTTGATCCCCCTCCCTCTAAAATTTCAGTAAATGCATTATTAGTTTATTTGCGTTGATTCTAGAGATTTAAGTTTAGCACTACAGATCCCCTACACCCACCGAAATTTTTTGCTTGCTGAGGCCTTGGGGAAATATTTGTGTAATGTAAAAGGATTTTGAGATACGTTAATTAGGGTCAGTTTAAATAATAATCTACCAGGAAAGATTGTGCAGTGGTTTTTTAAAATATCCGGGGCCTGGGTGTCCGATCCGATGTATGTCGATCCGATTCCTGGAAATATTTCACAATACAAAACATTATATTGTCCTCCATCTCCTCTAAACTTATCTGGATCCTGGATATTTTAGTTTGGAAAATGATTTATTGTGAACAAATCACTTTCTAAAGTAAAATATTTTCAAGTGGTGCAAATAGTTGCAAAATTTCATATCATACTTGGTGACAAAAATGTCATCCAAGAGGGAGGTCAAAGTCCCCTCTTGGAAATGTCATTCAGCATATGTACATGTGTATTTGTGCACCCCCGTCGGGGAAAGTTTAGCGCCACCACTGGCCCCATGAAGTCGGCGCCTATGGTTGTGGAACGAAAGAGTAAAGAAAAATATACCCTGCCCGAAGACAAAATTATGTGACTTTAGTTCTGAAGGAAGTGTATCCGGTGACAAAAAATAATTATTATAAAGTACTGTGTCCTCCTGGACAGTGATTTCGTCAGAAAAGAACTGTGTTACTTTGGTGCTAAAGAAAGAGATTTTCCATGTGGAACATTCAGATTGCTGTACCCTCCTGGATAGTGATTTCGTCTAAAAGCAACTGTGTGTTTCTGGCGCTGAAAGAAGACCTCTAGCTGTTTGAATGGCTGACACATCAACATCGGTGTTTCGTACTAAATGCCGCAGTGGATTAGAGAATACTAAATTATTTCGGCAGAAAAATCTGGTAAGCTTGAATTTTTATTTCTATTGCAATGAAGTTATACTTTTGAGGTGAATTTATAATTTTTAAAGCAAAGTTGTAAAATTTCGATTTCAGTTCTAAAACTGAAAGAAATGAAAGAAATCCAAAATTTAAAAATCCTGGAAAATATATTACTTATTGATGGTGAAAGGTAGGAGTAAATTGAATGATGCAAAAGAAAGCAGTTTTAAGTTTTTTCACGTGTTTTTGAAGTACTATATAAATATTTGTTAAAGTAGTATATATTCAATTTTTGGGATAAAACTGTATACTGTGTTTTTGTGTATGAAAAGTTTTTTTTAATTTGAGCATTGTATATTTTGCATGTGTGTAACTAGTGGAAAAAAAAATTACTAGAATTTTCAATTGTGTACTATTTACAATGGTACTAATAAGGTATTTGATAGGTCGAAAGTGTCGGAATAAAAACAATTTAGAAAGGTAGACCTAATTTCTCTGGCAGAAGAGTTAGGGGTAGAACCAGTGATGTAAAATACCCAGGGTAAATACCCGGGTATATACCCAAAATGGGTATTTACCTGGGTATTTATTTTTGAATTAACACTATTGTTTAAAAAAGCTGAAATTGGTGGGTAAGAATATTCACACACACACACATATATTTATATCGGGTGATCCAAAAGTCAGAACAAACTTTTAAAAATATCAAATAATGATAGAAAATTGCGGTTTGCACAAATAGGTTTAGGGTATTATGGTTTTTTTTTTCTAATGACAAGAAAATTTGTAGTTCCAAATGTTACCGGTAAGGGGCGCTGACATGCAGAATGGGAACCGAATTTCCAATTTAAAAAATCCGAAATCTCTGTAATGCTTTCTATGCAAACTGCAATTTTGTATCATGATTTGTTCTTTTTTAATGAATTGTTAAACTTTGGTGCACCCAGGATGCATCAAAAGCTAGTGAAAAGTTGATAAAAAATTGCAGTTTGCATAGAAAGCATTACAGAGATTTCGGATTTTTTAAAATTGGAAATTTGTTTCCCATTGTGCACGTCAGCGCCACCTACCGGTAACATTTGGAGCTACAAACTTTCTTCCACTAAAAAAAATTCCATCATACCCAAAACGTATTTGTGCAAACCGCAATTTTCTATCATTATTTGCACTTTTTTAATGAATTTTTAAAGTTTGTCCTGACTTTTGGATCACCCAGAATATTAAGTATAAAGTAAAAAAAAAGAAAAACGAGAAGCTTAGGAACCCTTTACAACTTTTTAATTTCATAAAACTTCCAAAAATATAATTATGAAAAGAAGCTATATGATACATGTTGAATAAAATACTTGATAAAATATGGCCTCTAAACATAACTGTTGGAATAGAATTGTAAATAGGAATAATAACAAGGAGCAGTGTATTTGACAATTTGAAAAAAAGGAAAGAAATTCAACTATACTAAATATATAGAGACATTAAAATCTGAATTACGAATCTGAATCCCAGGAGACCGAAAATCAAATTTGTAATTCTGAAAAATTCATTCAACGGAAATTTTATTATAAAAAATTGGTATTAATGATTTTTTAAATAGAAATATTTTGTTCATCAATCTGAAATATTCATAAAAGTTTAAATTTACCCTAAAAAATATGTTTTTAAACTTATTACTTATAACTACTAGTTTTGTAACTATTTGCATGTAATTTTTATTTTAGTGATAAGTAAATCAATCATAAGATGCATATAATCCCCTCTCCCCTTCAATAACAAACCATAATAAACTATCACAGTTTAAAAAATAATAAACATAAAATAAGCTTTGGAATATAATAGTAAACTTAAAACAAGGTATGAGGTATATTAATCAATGTAACACATTAAAAATATTGCCAAAGCTGTCACTTGCACAAAAAATATAAGGACTACCATAAAACACCCTTCATTATTAAAGTTAGTGAAAAAAATGCGGTATGACTGATAAAGTAGTTTATGCCAAATAATCAAACGCTTAATAATAATAAAAAAACACTCATAATGAAGTCAAATTAAAACTTTGTATTAAAAAAAGGAACAATAATAGAAATCTAATTGGTATTAATCATAAATGTTGTTAAGAACAGTTATTCCATTCTAAGTTGAAAATACCCAGTTTTGGGGTATTTACCCAGGCCTTGGGTAAATACACAAAAAATATTTACCTACCCAGTGGGTATTTACCCACCCCACATCACTGGGTAGAACTCACTGCATCAGACAAAGTAGCTACAATAGCAAAAATCTGGAGTGACTCCACTCGACTTTCCGAACACTTACGATTAAGATCATTACCAAGCATATAAATAAATTTTAATCGATGAATAATTCAAATATATATACCAAATTGAAGCTCAATCGAATGTACCGTTTAAATGCTAGCGCACTTTCCAGAATTTTCCTCCATAGGCCATAATGTAAAAGAAATCTTGGTCGTAACCCTGTAGAAAAACTATAATTCCTATACACACCAAAATCAATACAGGTCTTGCGACGGTAGTTTATAACATATATACCCAATTTGAGCTCAATCGAATGCACCGTTCAAATGCTAGCGCACTTTCCAGAATTTTCTCCCATAGGCCAAAATGTAAAAGAAATCTTTGTCGTAGCCCTGTAGAAAAACTATAAGTCCTATAAACACCAAAATCAATACCGGTCTTGCGACGGTGATTTATAACATATATACCCAATTTGAGCTCAATCGCATGCCCCGTTCAGGAGCTATCGTGTTCACTCACATACACACAAACACACACACACACACATACATACATACATCTCGTAAAAAATAGCATAAATGAATTCAGAAGACCTCAAAATGTGTAAATACACCAAAATCTCGAATTAAAATTTTTTCATGATTACAATACTTTTCTTACAAGGTACATGTTCGAAAAGTAAAAATAGAAGGGTCCCCAGAATATGATATTGAATTAGCTGTTTCACAAATTAAATTGATTCAGGAGGATCATAGTACACATCATTAAGCATGCATGAGGCACTCACATTTGGGTGAGCCATATTTCTAATGAACAAACCGTATCATTTCTGAGCACTTCATATTACCCCTCCTCTCTCCCACTGCGTAAAGCATACGATCGATAATGAGAATGATTGGCCCATGTCGGGAATTATAAAAGAATATCTCTTTTGGTATTAAACACGTAAATCTGTATAATTTTTCAAATGTATTAGTGTTATCAACATGCTCGATCAGATTCCCAACCTTTTTACTACCTTAACCAGAAATGTAGACAGTTATTTAGGATAAAGATATGCATTAGTGTCCAAAATAAATAAATGTAATTTCTGAAAGACATAAAACACTAAAAGCTTACGATAACTGATCTAAAAATTTCAGCATTGAGGGGGGGATACATATCCCTCACTACATCCCTAACTTCAATTAACTTTATTTTATTTTATTAATAGGCCAACAGATAGACATTTTCAGTTGAAAAGAAAAAGTTTTTAACACAAAAAAATAATCTTCAGCCCTCAAAATGCCCGTGAAATAATAGACCCATTTAAACCTTTCATCAACACCCTTTGAAATCTCGGCTTAGATGTTTAAACCCTCCCAATACTCGCAAAATTCTATTAAACTTGGCAAAAGTAAATACCTAATTGACAAACTTGGTAAAAAATAATAATAATAATAATAATGAAACCCATTATTTTCTTTCTATTTCTGGTACACTTGGCAAAATTATGCAAACCCAGTTGGCAAAAGTAAAAAGTTGGTAATATTGTTGATAAAAAAATAGTCGTAAAAAGCGATATTTGACTTGGCAGTTTATCGAAATCTCCCCCCTCCTCTAAATAAAGTGTTAGCAATGGCTCTGTATGTACCCCTTTATATGCCCTTATATTATACAATACACCCCTTTCATACTGTCTGACTCGCGAGTCCTGGACATGGGCATTAGCAAAAAATTTTCCAAAACAGGGGTCCAAAGATTATTTCAACATATGGCTATTATATTGGAAAAAACAACAAAAAACAGAGGAAAAAAATGGCATACAATAATCTAGGAGGAGGCAAATGCTCCCCCTTTCCCTATGCTTTCGACGCCCTAGCTCCTGGACAGCCCGCATGTGTGTCCTACGTACAAAATGTGTCCGGGTGGCTCTTGCACAACACTCTTTTTTTCTCCTCTCAGCCCTGAAAGCTGCTGATTCGGATCAGAAAACTTTTATGATATTTGAACGGTTAGATCTTCTACTGTATTTAAATATATTGACAACAATTAGCTATAATTTGTAATGAATTGTTTCAATATCTTTGCATATAGTTATATGAGCTATAACTTTTATGAAAATACCATTCTGTTCCTCTAACGTTATGGTCTCATACCGCATTTAAAATGTTATTCAGCAAAACCCCATATTCTATAACTAATTGATACTGTATCGTTAAATAGTTATGTGAGTTTAACATTATAAACTAAAGGGTTAGCATGAGTAACCGAATATATTTTGTTATTTTTTGTTCAGTTTCTGAATATAACACAAAAAGGAATAATGTTATAATAAGTATACCATTGAATAATGTTATTCTGACTAACATTATTGCAATAATGTATTTCATTTCGTTCTGCTGATTTCGTTACATATGATAACGAAATACAAAATGTAATAACGAAATACAATGAAAATCACACAGTTATTTTGTACATATAAAAATTGTATAAAGAATTATTTTGTTACAAGGCCGAATAACATTATAATTTTGTTATGTTAAATTATGGATCCCTGGATTTTGGGTTTTCTATTGTAATATTAAAAAATACCTACTTTTAAATAAAAATTAACTTGTTCTTGTAAGAAACTTTGAATCATATTTTTGAATTCTCCCACTTGTTCTTGTTGAAAATGAGTGATTTCAGATAACACTGCATATGAAATTATATCAGTTCTTCGAGAAATCGCAGCAACATTGTCTGCAGGAAGTTTGCCTTCTTCCATTAATTTCTGATGTTCTTTCTTTTTTTGAATAGCACCCTAAATAAGAAAAAAATGAAAGTATAACTTTAAAAAAAATTTTTGAGAGTAGTAAAAATATTGCTAAATGATGTCAGATTTATAGTGGTGAAAAGTGGATGACGGGAACACACACACACACACACACAAAAAAAAAAAAAAAAAAAAAGGCAAAATCATGATTAATAAAATAATAATTATTAAAATTGTTTAAACTGCTAAATGATAATCTTTAAAATTTCAGTACATAAAGAATAAAATTTATGTACTAAATAACTTTTCTGTGAAATTTATGATCACAACATTACAAAATAAGTAGTACTTGTAAAATTACAATTTTAAAGACGATACAAAAACTACTGCTTTCAATGCCTGGAAAACATTTAAATATTAAACCTGGTCTGAGAGTGAATTTTATGAAATCCTCCGAAATAAAATAATAACTACTGGAAAGTAAATATAGATGCAAAATCAGTAGCAAGATGAGATGGAGATCTAGCCCTAATCACTAGAGATGAGACAGGCTCAGCCCGAGCTCTAATATTCATGATTGTGTTCCTACTTGGGCTCATGAGAAACTTATCCTTTATTGAACAGACTCCTTGTAAACAGATTTTAAAAAATGATTCATGGGAGAAATAAACTAATTTTCTTTGATAAACTTGAATATAAAGAATTAGAAAGTGAATTAAGAGTTTGCTATTAAATTTGTTGTTAATTTCTTCAAACGGCAAAATTTATGCTATTTTTGTCAAGTCAATGAAGTAATTGACTTTTACTTACCTATTAGCTGAAATTTTGGGATCGGGGTCCAATTTAAATAATTTTGCTCAGGTGAGCTTGAATTAGAAGTCCTCAGCTTGGGCTTTAAAAAATGAGCCTGAACATCTCTACTAGCTATGAGGTATTATGAAAAGCATTTACTAATAATGAAATGTGGGAAATAATAAAGATTTTAAAGGGTAGGAAATATAATTTCAATCTTAATTTTAACTATATTTTATGCAGGGACTCGAACCGGAACTGAACCGAAAAACCGGAAGAAACATTATTTTGGTAAGAAGGAAAAGTGGGAAAAAATATCAGTTTATTTTGGTTTGGTATATCTTTCAATCATTTTGTTACTGTAACCAACTTATCAATATTTTCTAATTTAACATTAACTATAATTATCATCATTACATGTACAATCTGTTTTCGCTTCTCAGACTCTCCTTCCCATTTACGCATACGTCAGGTCTGATTCGATTTCATCAAAATAGGGGTGAACGGAAGTTTAGAATGTCTTTTGTGTTTAAAACACTGCTTACACTTGAACTAGCAATAAGTACAATAGATTCTGAAATTCCAAACTGAAATAAAACATCATAAAAAGACATTGATCCAAAATAGCTTCAAAAAATACCCATCTCAAAATATCACTCCTTTTCCATGTAGAATCGTCTTGTTTGCAGTCGCTCTGCTTTAGAAAAATAGACGATACATTGCTTCTTGATTTTCTGTTTTGATGCTCACTACTACTTTTCTGTCTCAGTTTCACATGAAACTACTTGTAGAAGGCAGATTTAATTTTGATAATAGAATTATATATTTAGTACAAATAAGAATACACATAAAATGAAATTATACAATCGGAGCTGAACGGAAAACTTATTTTTGGCAAAACGAAAACCAGAACTGAACTAATATTTTCTTTTAGTTGAACCGGAACAAAAACTGGAATAAATAAAATTACGGTTCGAAGCCCTGATTTTATGCCAATCAGAATTTTTTTTCAATACAAATGTTACAGTTTTTTTCATAAAAATTTCAGCATTTTCTTAAAATTAATACAGATTTTTATGACATTTTTCTTTAGAAAAAAAGAAAGATAAGTTGCCTAAAAAAATCAAAATTGTTTTGAAAGAATCTTAAGCAAGACTTTCATTTACATTATTTTAAAATGGCTGAATAAAAGTCAAGGAAATCTAGCAAAAGGTACATATAAACAGTACATTAACTTAAAAAAATGGCAAAATACACAAATCATTTACTTTAAAGTATTTATTTTAATACTGTAAGTAGGAATATATGCATAAATACCTTTTGTATTTGAACTATTTCTGGCCATGATGCTAAAATACCTTTGTATTCATGTAAAATATCCCCAAATGGTTCCAGGTCATTCTTAGGCTATAGAAAAATTTATCAGAATTAAGTTGAAAACAGATAGATGAAATAACTAAAATGCTTTTATTATTTCACATTTTTATAATTGTATTCATCCAAAACGAACATGAAAAATATTTTAAAAACTCACTTGATCTCCATACATATTACCAAGTTCGTCATATGTTTCACCAGTTACCTTGATTGCCTTAGTCAAATCAGTAGAATCTGCAATAATTAATAATTGGTGTATTTCAATAAGCAAAAAGAAAATATGAATGTAAAGTATATTTACTGAATAGAATCTTACATGGAGATGTTTCCATTTCAAATGTATCTCCTAACTCTTTAAAAGATAAAGCCAATTTCTGAAGTTCTTTTTTATATGCTGAAAATATATAATTCATTTTAATTCAAAATAAATATAAATAATCATAAGGAGCAACTAAAAGTTTTTAAACTATCATCAGGCACAACTTTCAATAAGCACATTAGGCACATTGTATCATATTGATACCTTTACTAATTGATTGCTGTTTGAACTATTTTTGATAATAGAACTAAAAATGTTTTACTACAGATATTAATGCTAATTTTACAAGACAACAGTAGCATAGACAAGCAACCCAACCTCCCAGAAATGCGAGACAGACAAACAAGGGAAAATCTTATCCCTACTTTTTTAATTGCTATATATATATATAATATATATATAGCTATATATATAATAGTAAAATGTCTAAACTTACGAATCAAGGAATCATTCTACAGCAGTTTCGTAGTCCAGATATTCAATGAACACAAAATCATATCCAAAACAGGCATGAGTAGATATATCCAGTAAATAGAAATCGAAACAGTGGTAAAAATGAAAAATAAAATGAAATTGAATGGAGTAACAATGGGTAGCAAGCATCGGCTATGCTCGTCAGGCCCCAGGAACCGAATACTTACTACCAAGATAAAAACAAAATAACAGGATTTCAATGTAGTTACTTAGCACAAAGAAAGCTAAATATGTAACTACGGCGGGGCCTATCCTGTTAAAAAGTAATCATGAAGACATACCCTGTTAAAAAGTAATTGTGAAGACAAAAATGGAGACAAAGAGACCAAAAGCATTAAGCTGGAAAACATGGCTCAACCATGGAGCTGTTGCCAATTGAAGAGGAAAAAATATACGTTGCCAGAATATTTGAAGAAAAGTTGAACAATAAGTAAAAAATAAGTGTTAATAAATAAATAAATAAATAAAATTAGAGTAAATTAAAACAATCTGGTAAAAATTAAAAGTTAAATAAATAAAATTAGAGTATATTAAGATAAACTAGAAATATTAATATTAATAATAAAAATATTAGCATGACATATATTAGGTTTATAATATTCTAAAGGGATACATCTAACTACTTAAATAGCTCACTATTCATGTTATATACCTAGTGATATGTCAGATTATATTAATTAAAGAAGAGCATTTAAATGATACCTATGATAATTTGTTCATTTTTTTTAATTATCATTAAAACATGTACTAAAAAAGAGCCAGGATTTTATCGAACTTTTTTTTTTTTTTTTTTTTTTTAATAAGCAAGCCAGCTACCAGACCCCAACCTCTCCAACCAATAATTCCCAGAAAGGAGACATGTTTATAGAAGTGCTAATTGCAACTAGGAAATAGAATCGAATTTAGAAATTTTCTAGGGTAATTGTATCTTAAAGCAATATAATACAGTGAAAATATATTAGGGAGTTTTGCGCTACGTTTCTTCCCACGGTAAGACTAACGTTAAATGCTATCGGACAATACAGCGCATGCGCACAAATAAATTCCGAAACCTGATTGGACAAAATACTCCGAATAGCGGATAGCGTTATCGTTAACATGGGAAGAAACGTAACGCAAAAACTCCCTATTATCAGACTTATAATTACTTGTATAAAGAGACAGTACTCGATATAGATGATTAGCTATAATATTTCTAAATACAGATATATGCATGCATGAGGTAAAATCTGTGAAACTAATTACATTGAAAGCAAACTCATCTTTTTTATTGTATATATTAAATGTGAGTCTCTTGTCCTTATTTATTATTAGTTGTGAATCAAGAAAATTAATACAGTTATTAGGTAGAGGATTTTTAATTAATTCTAAATTATCAGGATAAGTAACAGGCAATTTATCTGTGTTAATATAGTTATCTGTAGCTATATTAAATAGATAAAGATCAGCTAAATAACTTGAAGTAGATCCACCTTGTAGGATACCTAAGACCTGTTTGTAAAGTTTATTATTGTGTAGTATATAGTTATTGTATATTATAAACTTAAGTAGATTTTTGAAAAAAGTAAAAAAATATTGTGATGGTCAGGGCTGGGGAGTAACGTGCTACAAGTTGCGAAGCTACAGTAGTCGTTACTTTTTTTTATAGTTTGTAGTGAAGCGCACTACTTTTTAAAAAAAGTAGTGTAGCATGTAATGCGGAACAAAAAATTGGTAGTTTGTAGTGCATTTTGGAAGCTACTTTTGCCGCGTCATCATTTCCAGTGATTGATCACGTGGTGCAATTTCTCTTTCTTCTGATTCCAAGCATAGAACTGGAACTGATGCTTGAAAGAACACCCAATCCCTCCCCCGCCCCTCCCAGGATATCTATGTATGAACCGTGACCCCTGGGATTCTCATTCTATGGGGGCAAACACCACATGAACACGAGTGAGGGGGGGAAGGGGGTTTGCTTTGCCTGAAGCCTGACCTTGTACATCTTTTTTTCTTTTTATGGTTCTCAGTATTATTTGTAGAATCACCAATCTGCCATAAAGAGGACAAAAAAAAGAAGGAAAGAGAACCCAAATCTGATCATATTTAGATTTGGCCTTGGGGTACTGTGTTACTTCGGGGCAAAGGCACACCCACGGAGGGGGCTATGGGGGCTAAATCCCTCCTAAAACTAGAGAGTTAGATCTGAAAACCTTTAAAAATTGAAAAATGTCATTAATGAATTGAAATATTTTATTATTAAAAATTATCTTCAAATTATTTCTAAAATATTTTTTACCAAAGAAGGAAAAAAAAAAAAAAAAAAAAAAAAAAAGAGACGGTTTTTAAGTAAATAGTTACAGTCAGTGCATGAAATACAGTTAAACTCTATTACAACGTCAGTGAAAAAGTCAGATAATTATTTACGACTCTATAACGAGTTATGTTGATAGTGAACTTGTGTTTTATGGGCGTGTGATACAGAATATTTTGATGTTATAAGGGAATTATTACTCTAATCGAGGTCACTATATCCAAGTTCATCAATATTTGCAGTCTTAGCCCCTCCTAAACTAAAATCTTGGGTGCGCCACTGCTTTGGGGCCCCCTTTAATATACCATACCAAGCATTTTAACATATTTTCAGAGTCTCATTATCACACGGGCGCACAGGCAATATCCCGGAGCCCCTGAAAAATAGAGGCCTTTGCAAATCTTGCTTTCATTAAAGTTAATTTCAATGGGTTGTTCTTAGGCTATTTTAGAGAGAGTAGTGCTGGGTTTATTGAATTTAATATTCTTAAAGTGTTCCCTTTTCTGTCTTTAAATTTTCTTTTAGTCATTCCTATATAGCACCCAGATTTATTTGAATTATTAAAGGTAAAATGTATTTTATAGATTCTGGCTGTTTCATTAGTATTAATTGGGTCTTTATCACTGCGAATTCGTTTGAAGATAGTTTGATTAGGTTATATAGGAATTTTGATATTTTTCTTGGTGGCTTCATTGGTTATTTTTATTGCTGCTCCCCTGCAGTAGGGGATTATTGCCAAAACTGGAGGTGATTTGCTCATTTATTATTGTATTCATTTCTTGGAGGTTAATAGAGGGATATAGGTTGGTGACATCAAAACTAACGAAACATTCTGGGCCATTTATTGTTATATCTTTAAGATGTTGAATAAAATCTTTGGTGGATAAAAGAGTATTGTTATTGGGAGGTAAAAGTTCTTGAAGAATGGGTTTTAAATATTTCTCAAACTCATAGGTAGGTCCTTCACACTTGCTTACTACGGTTCTGAGGGAGGGAGAGGTTTTATGGTCTTTGTATTTAGCAAAAATTCATGGATGACACTATCAAGAAATTAGAAGTAGTGTTATGATCTGAAAAATGTTTTGAAAATAATGTTTGTTCTAGCGATCTATGAGTAGTAAAAACAAATTATAGAGTAATATTTTGTGTAATGTTTAAGTGGTACTACTTATCTTTTGGGTTTGTTTATTATTTCTTTCACGGCACAAACTTTCCGATTTCGCAGTTTGTTTTGATTCGTTTTGCGCGCTAACGTCAAAACAGGTTGCCAGATCGAATGAACAAAACTTTTTCTTTTTGATACGTGGTATTGGTATGATTGTAACTTTTGATAAATAATTAATGTTAGAAATGTTTATATGTGTTTTTTAAAATCGAGCCGACTTTTCCTTTTCTTTATGCCTAAATTTTTGATACAAACATCATATTTTGGCTTTGTAAAGTGTTTGCTAAATTTTAAGTTTTGGTTTAAAAAGTTTTTATGCTAAAATTTTCTCTCCGTCTTTAACTTTTATTCTGCCTTTTCTGTTTTTTTTCTTTTTACCCTTTTTCCCTGCATCATTTCACATAATTCGATAGATTGGATGAAGTTTCGATACAGACATCGAAATCGGCGGAGGAACACAACCACGTGCAAGAAAAAATGTAAATGCCTCAAAATACATCAATTAACCAACGAAATAATTAAATTTCTTTTTAATGCAACGTAACTTCACCAAATAAATAAATTTCACTTAAAATTTTATGCACTAAGATATGAAAAAATTAAAGTTCATGAATGAACTTGATTATCGGATGGCTACAGAAGTGAGAAGGCTGAGAAGGGAAAAGCGAGCGTCAGGGAGCGAGCGGTCTCTCTCTCTTCCTCTTCGAGTAGCTGGTACCTACGGACGGAGATCGGAACGTGATTTTTTTTTTGGAGAGAAGCCAAGACATGATGTGGTTGACTCGAGGCATGGAACCGGCGACCTGAGACTACTGAACGATGGGGGCCCCAGATTCTTTCCCCAGACGATAAGTCATTCCCTTTTCTTTTCTTTCCCTTTCTCTATTTAATTTTTTTTTGTTTTTGTCGGCTGTTAAAAATATAAAGTTAAGTGCACTTCAACAAGGGAACTTTAAAATGTTTGTAATAATGGGTATTTTAAGTTTGAATTTTGTAAAAGAAAAATGTTTTTCCATAAATTTGTTTTGGAGTTAATTTAAAATAAATGTAAGATTTTAAAGTTTAACAGAGTGTTTTCTTCATTATTTCTTTGTCTCGTTACTGGGTCTACAATGGCGTCGTTGCGCCATTTTTCTTTTCAGTGAAATGCACAGATAGAACCTGGGTCTTTGGCGGCTTAAAACTTTTAAACTATACGATTATTTCGGCCTCTATGCCATTTGTTTTAGGAAAAGATATTGGATTATTTGATATTTTTATTTAACTTTAATTTAGGTATGTTTGCAAATTTTAACTTAAGCTTCGTGAAGTCATGGCAGTAGAAGAATTACCAAAGATCCCACTGTTAAAATTTTCAATAAAGTCAAAGAATTAACTAAAAATGGAACTTGGCCTGACAATAAGCAACCTATTTTAACTAATTTTGCCCCCATAGCTCCACGAATTTTTGCTAAAGACCATAAAACCCCACCTTCCCTCCCTCAGACCCATAGTAAGCAAGTGTGAAGGAACTACCTATGACTTTGAGAAATATTTAAAACCCATTCTTCAAGAACTTTTACCTCCCGATAACAATACTCTTTTATCCGCCGAAGATTTTATTCAACGTCTTAAAGATATAACAATAAATGGCCCTGAATGTTTGTTTAGTTTTGATGTCACCAACCTATATCCCTCTATTAACCTCCAAGAAATGAATACAATAATAAATGAGCAAATCACCTCCAGCTTTGGCAATAATCATATCTCTGCAACCTTAAACTGCACTCTCAACCTTATTCTTAATAACTCCTATTTCCAATTTAATCAAAAATTTTACACTCAAAGAAAAGGCATCCCTATGGGATCACCAATCTCTGGTATCATTGCTGATTGGAAGATGCAGCTTGTGAAGAGGGTCATCTTAAATAAATTTTCCAATAACATAAATACCTGGTTTCGCTATGTCGATGATGTCTTTGTGATAGTAAATAAAAAAGAAGCCGAAAATATCCTCAAAGAAATCAACGCAATAGACCAAAACATCCAATTCACCATGAAAATAGAAGGGAATGCCACCATAAACTTCCTTAATGTTAAAATCAATAGAGATACGAAAAACAATATCCATACGACTGTTTTTAGAAAGGCCACAAACAATAATGAATAGTAAACTTTAACTCAAAAACCCCTTACAAATTTAAAATCGTCGCCATCTGTTCCTATGTTAATCACGCCATTACAATATGCTCCGATGAAAACCTCCTCAAAAATGAATTACAGTTTATCAAAACTCAATGTAAAAATGCAATTCACAGTGATAAAGACTCAATTAATACTAATGAAACAGCCGGAATCTATAAAACAAATTTTACCTTTAATAATTCAAATAAATTTGGGTGCTATATAGGAATGACTAAAAGGAAAATTAAAGACAGAAAAAGGGAACACTTTAACGATATTAAATTCAATAAACCCAGCACTGCTCTCTCTAAAATAGCCTAAGAACAACCCATTGAAATTAACTTTAATGAAAGCAAAAAACTGGCCGATTATAAAAATATCAATTATGCACTTAACATGGAAGCCCTGCAAATCTTAACTACAGATGGTGCCGTAAATGATATGACACATGCGCAGATCGATCCGGGATGGAGCGAGGCGTTGAGGAAGAGATCAGAGAAGACAGAAAACAGCAAAGGCTGAGGAAGGTGGTGGCCGCCACCAAAAGCTGCTACCGTGGGATTTTAGATGTGTATTTTTAACTTTTTAATATTTTAATGCAAGTCCTTCTTACTACTTTTAATTAAATGTTATAAATATTTTACAGAAAAATTACCCATGCTTCATTAAATTAACATGAGAAATTTAACTATTACTCCAGGCATCTGTATAAACGAGAAAATACAATGAAAGTCCTTGTGCGGGAAAGGGTTAACCAATATTGATACTTTACGTGATTTAATGCCATTTAAATTTACATCTGTGGGCAGTTTTTGCAATGAGAGTGCAGTTCTCGTTAAAATGAAAAACACCAGGATGAGCTCATAGATAAAAATTGAAACCCAGTAGAAAGCATTAAAAAGACAAAGCAGTGAGTGTACACTATTTATAGTCCTACTTTTCTATTAAAACATGCTGATGAATGGCCGAATTTATAAAACGCTGAACATTGGTAAATGTCTGAAGTGTGCAGGTTCAGGATTCTTTCTCCTCAAGTGGCTATCGATCTAACGGTCAAGAGTTTAGGGTGGTATTCTCCAGATATATCTTGGATATGTGTTAGAACCCCCCAAAAAGTTCTCCTACCAGTGTTTTTAGAGAACTTACCTTGTCTAGATTGTCAGACTATCTCTAGAAATTGCAGTACGTCATGTTTATGAATTAGCCGGGTATAGCTAAATTCTAATTTTACACTGAGAATAAGACTTTTTTAATAAATAAAATTTATTTTTAGCATGAAACAAAGCAAAATTTAAAAAAGATAAATCATGCTAAATGCATAGATTATTAAACACTTTTTAACACAAAAATGTTTTTGCAACAAATTTGGCAATGTTTTTTCCTTAATACCGGAAAGATTTTGGAGATAAGATAATGTTGTATTATCACTATAAATGCAATTTTATGAGACCCTGTAAAAAATTTTTAATTTTTTGTCCCCAATGTTTAACTGAAGAATATAAAAATTTTATACTCATTGTCTTGTGCTAGAAATGTATTAGTATCCCTCAAATGACACAGACTATAATGTATTGGAATTCTTTTGAGTGCTCCTGTAGAAGAACTATTCATAATACAGACACTATTCTCAATGGAGAGCATTATTTGAGAGCCTTAATGATATGTATGCCAACTTTGTTTTCTTTCAAAACAACTGAATATCTCTAAAATGCGTTTTCAAGAATGTCTGCCCATAGTATACCATACCTGCCAACCTGGGAAAATTCACATCAGTAAAATTATAAGCTCATTTCAGTAAAATTGCACATCACATCAGTAAAACTGTGTTGTATCCAGATATTCCTTAAATCGTTAGTGTAGTGATTCTAAATTTACTGTATAATGCATACAAATTATCTACTTATTATTTACAGCACATTTTAAGAATTATAATTTCAGATAGCATTATATATATCAAATACAGATGAAGCTTTATGGATCATTTAAAAAAAAGTTTAAATTCAAGAATTAATAGTTTAATATTTTTTAATAACTATATTAATTTAACAGATTTTACATTAGTACACACATTACATTATTATAACAGATTTAACATTAATACAAAAGTTAAACTTCAGAATTTAAGGAAACTGAAGTAGCTTTTTTGGCTTTCTTCAAAAACTCCTCAGTGAAATGCTGATCATAACAAAGTGTTGTACGATGGGACTTTACTACCAGCAAGCTCTCACAAAGTCTCACGTGACATGGAGGACCGAAACTCTGTGTGGTTTTTTCGTACAACACTAAAAGTTCTCTCACATTCTGCATTGCTATGAGGAATCAGCAGAATGGACAGCATTATGTTTGATAGCTCACTGAACTTACGTAGTCCATCAGCACTTGTAACTTTCCCGACTTCCACCCACTGAACATCGATTCGGTGATGTTTCTTTAAAATATCAGAAATATCATCTAATTGTAACAAACAAAACTGTTTTTCTAGTACATCTAAAGCTTTGTCTTGGTTTTCATAATGTTCTTCTATCAGAAAAGGAAACTTCTGCACAAAATACTTAACACTGGCAAACTTGGAACACTCCAATTTTTGCAAATCTGCCACTTGTGCATGCAACAACACCTCATCACTCAGTGGAAATTTATTAATAATATAATCACAAGCTGTTTCAAAATATTTTATAACAGCACTGTAAAAACCTTTCCTCTCTTCCTCAGTTAAACGTGATAATGCATTTTGAGCGGAGCTCCCAATCACAATATCAGAGTACTCTTTGTGATTGGTGGATAAATGATAATTCACATCTAAAAGAGATTCCTTCTTCACCTCTGCAGGTTTGACAAACCTTGAAAAGAGCTCTTTTAACAAAGTAAAGAAGATCTCTCTCAATTTATGGATGAGCGGTGCTCCAGATTGTAAGATGGTATTTGGCCCTTCAAAAATAGGAATGACATTCAATAAAAAAAGACTGAATGCTTTATTAAGTTCAGAAGAAAGGAACATAAATATTTTTTCTTCTCGATTTAAATTTTTTTCTGCTGCTCTACATCTTTTTGCAGCAGGGTTTTCAGAACACTTACTCTTCCTTTTAAGGGACAATTTATTTTTGCCTGATTTACTACAGGACACAGTATTTTCAGACTTCTTTTTGTCTGACTGATAACTTGAAGTATCCTCAGAATTCTGTTTGCCTGATTTTTTACTAGATATATCAGACTTTTTGTCCAATTTATCACTGGAAATACATTTGGACTTTTGAGGAATTTTATATGAAACAATGCTTGGTGATAATTTGCTTTTCTGACTTCTGACTTCATCTTTGAAAAAACTAGTTAACGGATCCCACTGATCCACAAGACGATTGAGACTTCGTCCCAAAGACAGCCATCTTGTACACACGTGTTTTAAAATTTTTTGTGCTTCTGTATCGTAAAGCTCTTGGAATTTACGTAGGTTTTGTTTTCTTTTACAGCTTTTATTCAGATAGTAATAAATTTCAACTAAAATTTCATCTATTTTCACAGGCAATGTGGCAGCACATTTTTCTGAGGCTAAGTTTACGAGATGGCAAGAGCAACCAACAGAAATTAAATTTATTTGTTTTTCTTTCAAGAAAGCAATAACACCATTTTTTTGGCCTTGCATTACATTTGCATTATCAGACATGAAACTCATACAATGTTCAAAAGGAATGTGCATGCGTTCAAATTCATTTAAAATTAGCTCACTTATATTTTTTCCTGTAGAATCAACAGACAAATTAGGAATGCTTAACAGCTTACTTTGGATCTGATTTTCCGATCTGTTAAAAAAGGTGACAACAATTGGATAGAGTTTGTCATCGTTGTTATCATTGCTGCCATCGCAGGCTGCAGTAAATGGGCCTTCTTGCAAATACCTGACCACTGAAGAAGTTATGTCATTAGACATTTCTTTCATTAAAGCAGTCGTCTTAGTTCTTGCACATCCATATTTCTTCGCTATTTCGGACTTTGGGAACATTTTCCGAAATAGTGGACCGGCATGGTCGGCGGCACTTATTGGAATGTTATGTTCTATTAAAAAGGATGTGAAGAGTAATTCTGCCCTTAGCACATCAGACTGGCTGTCGCTTGCACCGAAAAAAGAGTCCATTTTGACATTCTTATCAGCACACTTCACTGTGCTGATGTGCTTGGGACCACTTACATGCCGATAAATATCGTTTCTTCCAGCATGCGAAATGTTGAAGTGAGAACAGCACACAGCGCAAAACGCAAACTTCGTGCCTTTTGTTGATGACTTTATACACGGAAATTCTTTACTATAGCTTTCCTTAAATACTTGGAAATATTTATTAGGCTTACTTAACGCCATCGGTTTGCTGTTTGCTCAGGTATAATTATATACACACTTTGATTTCGTCCAGTTTTAACGAACTCGCCTCGCCTCGTGCTGCGAGATTTCCCGTTTGTTCTAAGGCGTGTGGTTCTCCGATTTCCTCTGTCCCTAACGCGAAGCTGATTGGCTGACGAACACGCAGCGTAAGTACGTAAGGTAACTTCCCTGTAAAGCCAAACTCCGTGCGGAGCATCACGTGGTTCAAAGCCAACGGTGAGAAGGGAAGAAAGAAGAAACGAGGAGGTGGTTGAGGGGGAAAAGTGTGCTGAAAGGGGAAATTTTGAGGGGAATATCCAGCACCGAGGCTACCATCATTGCGCGCACCCGCAAACTACGATAAGCCCGGCTTCCGAACTGACCGTAAGCAGATAGAAACGACAATTTAAAACGTCATTGAAAATCGTTAAAAATCCGTAAAATTTCACCTATCATCCGTACACCCGTAAAATAATACCAAAATCCGTAAATTTTACGGATAATCCGTAAAAGTTGGCAGGTATGGTATACGGTGCTTTGGATTATTTTTCTCCTGTAAAAGAAATATAAATGCTACTTACACAATATTCAATAAGGTGCATGGTACTGTACATAGAAAAAAAACATAAATTTTGCACAAATTGATGTATGGGCAGGTGGACAACAGAACAGACAAACAAACCGAAATTATAAAGACCTCTCAAACTTGCTGGTAAATAAAAAATATAAATATTCCTTTTATACAACAAAATGGTATCGAATAAACACAGAGAGCGAGAAATTTATTCTCTTAAGGGTTAGCTGTCTAAAATTAATTTTCCCCCACGTGCTAAGATTCAAAGTTTGTTATTTTGTTCCATGTAAATAAATTAACCCATTTTGGGTTGTAACACATTAACAGGTTTTCGTCATTCGAAGAAATTCCTCCGACCGATGCAACATCCTCCCACTTCTAAGCAGATAGCCCTTAGCCATTCCTTAACAAAACACAATACACTAAATTGGTTAATTACAGCGGGAGTAGCGAATTTTCAAAATTCCCAATGAAATCATCATAGCTTAATATAATCAGATTAGATATTTTTCAAGGTATTTACGTATTATCCCAGCGGTCTGCCAAGATGAGCAATTTTTTGCCAAGATAAATGCCGGACACATGAAATTATATATGGTTCAGAATACTATTGGCGACAGTTTGCCAGCAAATTTGATTAAAAAATAGTTTGGCGTTATAGACCACCAGGATAATACTTAAGTACCTTTCTTGATTTATTGCCGAATAATGAAAATATCACTAAGTTCAGTTCCTTTTTCAAAGCATTTTTTTGCACCCTATTTGGCAATTTATTGCAAAAGTTACCAACATTGGCGACTTTTGGCACAACTTTTGAGGGAGGCAAACGATCGTCATCGGATTATTAGCTAATCATATTGTAGGATAGTATTATATGCTTTAAATAGGTGCTTGTCTCTAAACTGCCATGGACCGTATCGTATTGAAATTATTTTGAGTGCTTCTGTAGAAAAACTATTAACTATATAGACAATATTTTCAATGGAAAGCTTCATTTTGTAATCCTAAATAACATATATCAATTTTGTTTCATTTCAAACAGCAGAATATCTCTTAAATCTGGAAGTCAAAGCCTGTTGAGGAGGCAATTACAACAGGCGCTAGAAAAAAAAATTGATGAAAATTTGTCTACATTTAATATACTAAATTTTCATCCACCTAATATAAACAAGTTCATAATCAATTTTTATTATATACCCAAATGAAATTTCATACTCTTCTGGAAATGCACGGACTCTTTATGCAATTGAAAGATTTCCTTTTGTGTACACAGCTATTTTCGTAACCGTGCAGGCAATTTATTTGTGAAAAAAAAAAAATTAATAAACTGTGTAATCTGGAAAAGCTATTTTAAATGTATTAGAATCCCAATTGTATGACGTCATATTCACTTGCAATAGGTAATTTTGTCACGCAAATGACTCACTTTTTTTACTCTTGGAAATAAAATGGTGCTGAAAAAAGCGAAAAATCGCTTAAAAATGAGGGAACGAGTGAATTTTAAAATTTTTAAATTAGCGCAGATTGTTTTCTATATTTTTATACATAATTATGAAAATTTTCCAGAGGATCGTAAAAACGGTGAAGAAGTTATTAGGCTTTTTGTGTTAACTTTGCAATCTTTTTGCAGTAATGGCAGAGAAAGTTTTATCTTGAAATCAGGGATGACTGTATAACTCAGGCATAACTGTGTAGTAGGATGATACGCTTTAAAGAAAAACTTTCCACAGAGCACAATGCATTTGGAATATTTTGAGTGCTCTTGTAGAAAAACTATAAATGCTATATATACCATTTTCAATAGGGTACATGGTACAGTAGAAAAGAATAACATATTTAAATTTCGTAGAAATCTATGCATATTTTTAAGGAAGTTATGGCACGGACGGATGGACGGACAGACAGACAAACCGAAATCATAAACACTTTTCAACCTTGTTGGAAAGTGTTAAAAAGCCTCATTACACACAAAATGTATAAGCTAAAACTCCAAATTGTTTCATGAATATGACTGACAAACACACACATTGTGATGAAGCAGAGCGAATTCGGCATCAAAAGATCGCTATTGTAAAAGAAGTTTTTTTTTTTTTTTTTTTTTTTGCACAAAAATCATTAAGTACACAAATAGAATGCTGATTGAACTATTGCATGTTTAATAATATTCTATGCTAGTTTTAAAACTAATCTTAATCTAAGAAATAAAACAATTACAAAAAATGTCTTAAATAAATTACTGCTTCTAAGTTGGGACAAATCAAAGAGAAAATTAAAGCAATATAAAATAGCTCATTTTCTTAAATTTTATCGTAAGATTTATGTGTTTGAGATCAAATTTTCTAAAAATTTCAAATCATTTCGAATCTTTATTAGTTTCGTAAAAAATACTCTTGCAATAACACTATATAGTGACTGCAGACAGGCCCGTCGAGAGACAAATTCGGGCCCGGGGTGGATATCTGTCGGGCCTTCCTCCCCCCCCTCCCCCAAAAAAAAAAGTTATTCACATTGTAAAATTCAAATAAACTGCTTTTTTTTCCACTATCTGGCATTTTCAAATTTTAGTTTAAAAAAGACGTTTTCATTAAATAGTTTAATGATGGTCTTTATAATACGAATAATTGGATTTTTTCTTTACAAAATTAAAACTATTAAAAATTAGCTTTTCTCGCTTTTTTTGAGGCGAAAATATCAATAATAATTTTAAAGTCTAGTTCTTTCGCTAGTGCCGATTCAATACAAAGAGTTCTAAACTAGAAGTACGTGTTTGAGTCGAACAAGTACAGTGGAAGTTTTTTATTCTCTTCAGCACACTGAATGAACGCTCAGTACTAGCAACCGAAATGGGTAAGGTGCAAAAAATATGCAAAGCTACGCAAATGTTTGGAAAAATGGCATTGAGATCTTGAGAAGAAATAGAGTTTAGTAGTCCAAATGGTGAAAGGCTCTTCGTAAAAGAAGCTCTTCGGCTTCGTGAAAGGCTCTTCACAAACGTTCGTGCCTCCTAGGGGGACGTAGAGCATTTGCAGGGAGGGCGCCAGAAAAAGAGACAAAGAGCAAGCGATAATACATGTTTTGAAAAATCATCTTATTCATTCTCATTTTTACTCAAAAACATACCCATTTTCACTTAAAATTTTTGTTCAAACTATACTGATGTCATTTTTTAAAAACAAGCGACTAAATGTTCACTGTTGAAAAATAAAAAACTGATTATATGCTGAAAAATATGGAGAGGGGGGGGGGGGGGAAGGCATGACGTTAAAAGTTTGGGAACAACTGCTCTAATTAAATTTATTGAGCTATTACAAATATGCAAAATGAATGTTCCGAACAATTTCACTTGGATCTTAGGCAAAATTAATAGTGTGCTAAATGTAAAAGATATAAGTTTAGAAAACGATCTAATGAATTATTAATATGTAAAGTAAATACGTGAAAAGCTTTACAGAATCATTACCATAAAAAGCTTCAATGAAATGTTTCATTAGCAATAAGATAATTTTAACTGCAAAAGTTTGCTGTGAGAAATTAAGCCTATTCATGAAGCACTGATGAAATAAACATACTTAATAACTAATAATTATTTTTAAAAAATAATCACTGTGATAATAAATAAGAAGTGTAAAAGAGTAAGTAAACTCATTGAAAAAAACTGAAAAATCCACATTCCGAGAGCGATTCTGAACAATTTTATTCCAACATTTTGGGGATGAATGAATTTTCCCGCGCTTGGAAATTATGTTTGGAAAGTTTGCACCTGCCAGCCTGGAGTTGTCATGGTGATTTCCCGCGAGCACAAAGGGTGGTGTGTTTGCCCCCTCCCCTCCTCAAAAAAAATAAATAAATACAAAGCCTTATTATTGCATGGGCAATAATAAGGTAACCATAATATAAGGTAACCATACATTGAAGAAGTCTTTGCCCACCCATGAAAGAGCGTACATGATGTCAGCAATCCAGTTTCGTTTAGGACCTCGTTCTGGTCTTTACTTATTTGAGTCTGTGTTGGTTTGCACGAATTCTATTTCTGTCTATACAGAATTTTTTTTTTTTTTAAGTTTAGCCACGGGCCCGGGGTGAATCCCCCTCTTTCCCCCCCCCTCTCGACAGGCCTCCCTGCAGAGCTATCTTACTCTTTGGTAAACTATTTTGCAAGTCCTGGAGAACTTTCTTCCTTTGACTGTCTATTTTATTACATTTATCAATATCAATCATTGAGTCTCTTCATTATCATTTTTGTTACTTTTACATTACACTCTATTTCCGATCTTAAAGAAAAAGCAGTTTAGAGTTTTTTTGTACGACTCAGTACTCAGATTGTGCATCCAGGGCAAATGGGCAAGTAAAATCAGGATTTTCGTTTGGCCTTGACCGGTGTCGATTGGAAGCTAACTAAAGTATCGAGAAGGATTTTTTATTTATTTTATTTTTTTTAAACCCGGGCGGTCAGTAAAATGAGCTGGGCAGTGTGCCCTTCTTTAAAGGCCTGGGGAGAATATTCTAATATCTCTCAGTAATATTCAGAATTAAACTGAACAAAATCATACAGAAAGAGATGAATTAGTATAAAATAGCAAATTATACGAATTTTGAAAGCCTGATGAAGGCTTTAATGATATGATATCAAGAAAATTTTTTCATGAACGCAAGGTCTTATTATTCAACTATTTCTTTATTATCAACTACAGGTGGTTAAAAATGTAATCCACAAAAAAATTTAAAAAAAAACCCATTGAATTTTAGATATTTGGTGAAACTTCATGGGCCTGGCGGGGTATATATTTTAATTTCAAAAAAAAAATTTTTACAGGCATTTTATGTCAATACACAACTTTTCCCACTACAGGCAGTTTCAAATTTTAATAAAAAGTGAAAAATGACCCACCCTAGTGCACACAGCATTTATAGTTTTACAAAAGCACTTAAAAAATTCTATTACATTACACTCTATGACAATTTAGTGGACATTCATTGATTTCATGAACAATACAATAAGTATATAAAAGTTTATAATAACAAATTATTCTTAATTTAAACCATGGCTATAGCTCAGTTTTTTTAAAAATAGGATTTTGCAAAATTACATTAATAGTGATATACAGTTTTTTTGGAGCTATATACAAAATCTCAGTGATGATGATACATTGCCGAATTTAACACAAAAATGACGGCTGTGGTGGAAAGTATTTTATAATTTATGCATTTGGCATGATTTATCTGTTTCATCTGCAATGAACTGACCAACAAAATGAGACTATTCACACAAATCATAAGAAAATTGGATCGATTCCTACAAAATTGAAACTCTGAAATAGCCAATAGCTCTGAGAACCCATAATCTAAATGTTATTAGGATAATTATAGCTGTGGGGTGATCTGGCAGCATATGCTTCTGCCCCTCCAAGTCCCAAGGTTGAATACGCATGCCTCCGCATTTCAGGAATCTTGGCCCTTATACAGGATGTCACATGAAATTAGTTTATTACTGCACAGAGTTATTTTAAGAACCGTTGCAAAAGCAAATCGGGCAGGTCAATAGAAAAAAGTTCCCATCACCATCTCAGAATTTCATGATTTTCTCGTATTGTGTTGCCTTACCCAAGGAAAGAACAAATCTGAAATATTTTTGATTTACCTCTTTTAGTTTTGGAATTATGGGGGGTCAAAGCACCCCAGAGGAGCAACGTGGAATTAATTTAGGGCCATTTTTGCCACTTTATTGTCTCAACTGTGACTGGCTCAGAGGTGCTTCAGAGAATTTTTTCATTTTATCCTATAATATACCTTGTATATTAACATCTCAAATTGAAAATTTATTCGAAAATTGTCGGAGCCCCAAATTAGGGCCCCCAAAAGACCCCCAATTTCATAAAAAAAATACAGTTTTAAGAAAATCTTGGCTCTGACGTGATACAGAAAAAATTTTTGTACAGTGCAGTTATATATATCTTCACATAAAGTGAATCCAATGTTAAAAATTTTTGAAGGCACCCAGGGCCCCCTGGTACGAGGCCCCAAACATGGTCCTTAGCGCTAATTTACGCAATTTCGAAGCATCAGTACAGATGAAGCCGACTTCCCAGAGGAAAACTATTGACATGGAGATGTAGTATAAAAATAGTAGTTTGATATTATGAAAAAACATTTCTTGAAGGTACAACTGTTTCCAAGAAAAATCCCAAAAAGTACCTCCCTATTTGGGACATTCCACTGGCACGCATGGGGGCATTTCGGCGTTACTTTTAGAAGTTTAATCGACAGTGCCAATATTGAAAATTAACTTATTCTTCGTATATCTCAAATATATCCTCCATATATCACAAATAGTTATTTTACAGGGGCACTCATAAGAATTACTTTACGCTGAGTGGGGATCTCTGCAACTAGTGAACCGATTCGAAAAAATTTTTCACTGACAGAAAGCTACACTATTCCTGAGTATTATAAGCTACCTTTCAGCTAGTAGCATAGCTGGTTCTTTTACAGGGACACTCAAAAGAATTCCAGCACATGATGCTATATGGACATCTCTGTAACTACTGAACCGATTCTAAAGATCTTTTCACTGAAAGCTACACTATTCCTGAGTAACATAGCCTAAAATTCATGCATTTAGCTTAATTTACAGGAACACTCAAAATGATTCGTAAACATTGTCATAACTGTCTCCATTCGCCACTCAAATTTATTCAAATTTTATTCAACTCCATTCAAATTTTTGAACAGTTATTCTAAAGATCTTTTCACTGAAAGCTACACTATTCTTGAGTAACATAGAGTAAAATTCATGCATGTAGCATAATTTACAGGAACACTCAAAATAATTCGTAAACATTGTAGTAACTGTCTTCATTCACCCCTCAAATTTATTCAAATTTTATTAAACTCCATTCAAACTTTTTGAGCAGTGCAATTATATATCTTCATATAAAGTGAATCTAATGTTAAAAATTTTTGAAGCCCCCCCCCCCCCCCCTCCCCGGTATATTTTTTGAAAGCATTACTGTTTTCAAGAAAAATTTAACACAGTAATAAAAAATATATCTTTTCATAATATGAAACTACTATGTTGAAACTACAACTCCATACAGAGCTGCCAAGTCTCCGGCTTTTTCCCAGGAGATTTCCCACCATAATTTTTGGACAGTTTTATTTTGCATTAAATATTTGGACTTATTTTAAGCATAAATTTGTAAGTAAAGATTAGTGGTGGGAAATCTCCCGAAAAAAGCCGGAGACTTGGCACCTCTGTCCATCCCAATAGTTCTCATGTGCGAAGTCTGAGCCAGCTGTACCTATGCTTCGAAATTGGATAAATTAGCGCTAAGGACCATGTTTGGGGCTCCGTATCGAGGGACTTGGGAATTTTTATTATTTCTTTATCACGTCAGAGCCAAGATTTAAAATATTCTTTAAAAATGTATTTTTTATGGAATTGGGAATATTTGGGGGGAGGGGGCTTATTTGGGGCTCTGCTTATTTTCAAATGAATTTCCAGTTTTAGATGTTAATATTCAAGGTATGTCAAATTAAAAAAAAATTCTCTGAAGCATCTCAGAGCAAATTACAGTCGAGAGAGTAAAATGGCAAAAATGGCCCTAAATTCGTCCCTCCTCTGGGGTACTTTGACCCCCCATAAGCCCAAAACTAAAAGAGCTAAATCAAAAATATTTGAGATGAGTTCTTTTCCTTGGGTAAAGCAACACAAGAAAAAAAAATTCATGAGATTATGAGATGGTGATTGAAACTTTCTTCTTCTTTTTTACCTGATTTAGTCTTGCGATGCCTCTTAAAATGACTGGAAGGTAGAGGCTGCAAAGCTGGGGGCTTTCAAAAATATTTAACATTAGATTCACTTTATATGAAGATATATAACTGCACTGTTCAAAAATTTCAATGGAGTTTAATAAAATTTGAATAAATTTGAGTGGCAAATGGAGACAGTTATGACAATGTTTACGAATCATTTTGAGTGTTCCTGTAAATTAAGCTAAATGCATGAATTTTAGGCTATGTTACTCAGGAATAGTGTAGCTTTCAGTGAAAAGATCTTTAGAATCGGTTCAGTAGTTACAGATTACCATATAGCGTCATGTGCTGGAATTCTTTTGAGTGTCCCTGTAAAAGAACTAGCTATGCTACATGCTGAAAGGTAGCTTATAATACTCAGGAATAGTGTAGCTGTCTATCAGTGAAAAAAAATTCCGAATCGGTTCACTAGTTGAAGAGATCCCCACTCAGAGTAATGTAATTCTTATGAGTGCCCCTGTAAAATAACTATTTGTGATATATGGAGGATATATTTGAGATATATGAAGAATAAGTTAATTTTCAATATTGGCACTGTCGATTAAACTTCTAAAAGTAATGCCGAAATGCCCCCATGCGTGCCAGTGGAATGTCCCAAATAGGGAGGTACTTTTTGGGATTTTTCTTGGAAACAGTTGTACCTTCAAGAAATCTTTTTTCATAATATCAAACTACTAAGTTGATACTACATCTCCATGTCAATAGTTTTCCTCTGGGAAGTCGGCTTCAGCTGTAGCAATGCTTCGAAATTGCGTAAATTAGCGCTAAGGACCATGTTTGGGGGCTCGTACCGGGGAGCCCTGGGTGCCTTCAAAAATTTTTAACATTGGATTCACTTTATATGAAGATATATAACTGCACTGTATTAATTTTTTTCTGTATCACGTCAGAGCCAAGATTTAAAGCATTCTTAAAACTGTATTTTTTATGAAACTGGGGGTATTTTTGGGGGCCCTAGTTTGGGGCCCTGACAATTTTCGAATGAATTTTCAATTTGAGATGTTAATATACAAGGTACTGTATCTTATGGAAGAAATGCCGCGGCGTTTACGAGTATAAAAGTTTAAAAATATTAAGTGCGGCGTTTATGATAATTTTTTTATAAATTTCTTCAAAGTATCGCCGATCTTTTTAAAAAAAGTAAATAAAACACGATTTTAAAAATTACTAATAATTGTCTCAAAAGATGGCGCCACCATTCACAGTTTTAGAATCGATTATTCAAAATGACTGACCTACTATGTCAGCGGACTGAAATTAGTGTTAGGTCGAGCACACGGACTAAGAGGCTTTAGGACGATCATCGGGAAGCGGCAGACGGGCGAAACTGCGTCAGCCTCTGAAAGGAAAATATGCGACCCCCTTTTAATGATTAACGGCATGGGCGCCCTCTGACGACACAGGGCGTAAGCATCCCCTGCGGGGTGCTTCCGTTGATATTTGTTTACGCTTTAGCTACTAGCACACGATGCATGCGCTAAAAAATTAATGGGTACGACTCCCAGCGCCACCTTTTGGGCAAATTTCATTTAGTTCTTTCACAATGCTTGGATGATTGTCCTGTACCCTCTTAGTCCGTGGTCGAGCACTTGCTTGAAGTATAGTCTATAGTATAGAGTATAGTCTACAGGGTGTCTACCACAAAAAGTAAGCTTGATTTCTTGACCTTTTCTTGACTTTTTCTTGACCATAACAAATACGAAACTAATATAAAAAATACATCGTGCCAGGGATGCAGAATATTTTCTATCCGGCAATCTACGATTGGAGAAAATTTTAGCCATCTGGGGAAATTTTGCAGAAAAATATACAACTGATTTTAATTTTAACAATGAATAAAAAATTCTTCGAGTTTTTCTTTTTCCTGCCTATTTTTAAAGAGATTTTTTTTTCAATTTTTTCACTGATCAGCCGTTTGCTTTCAGTTAACTTGGACCAATTGCTATTTAAAAAAAAAGAAGATTTACCATTGATCGCCATAAAAAGATTTGCAAATGTTGCTTGTACATTGCAAATCTTTTTACATCTATAGTAACACAGAACTTATGGAAGTCTATAATATATCATAAAACTTTGGGGAAATTGAAGTTATTACCTATGAAACATGGAGATCAGTGATAATTATAATTGGAATCCAAGTTATTGTTTTTAAAAATGAAAATGTGGAAAATAATCAAAACACTGAATTTAACAGGGAATGAAGGGAGAAAAAAAAAATTACTCTTAAATCCAACAATTTTAACCTTTTTTTGAGGAGGGAAGGTGGATAACTGATATACTTTTCTCAAGATTTGAAGATACATAGTTGCCAACTTTTGAAATTCCCAAGGTGTAAAACAACACGCAGTTGACATATTGAACTATTGTCAGTTCACTATACAACTATTTGACAGACATCATTTTAGACGATTTCTGCTAAATAACATGTAAATGACATTTTAAATGAATTTTATAAATAGCAAACGAACAATATTTTAAAGTTTTCTTATGAAATAAATAAGTGAAAAACTGTTAAGTTTGTCTGTTTGCACAGTTTAAATAGTATAAAATAATAAAATTTACATAACACAACTTAATATATATTTCTTAAACAACAACAACAAAAAAAAAAAAAAAGCCACAGCGAACGGTTTTAATCCTCGCCTTAGGTCGGAAGGGAGAAGAGTGGACACTCGCAGATGCCTTCCTCCACACACACACCATTGATAAGAGGATAAACAAATCAACTTCCTTTCTCCCAGGAAATCACTCGTGAAATCAAAATACAGATTAAGGAAATTAAGAAAAGATACATAAAATAATTTCTCTGACTGAACTTAGCAGAAAAAATTAGAAACTAAGAATTTGAATGAAACGGGAAAATGTAGTTGAGTCGCAAATTGTGACCTAGTGCTTCATTTCTTGACCTTTTCTTGACTTTCGTGACCTTTTTCCCATTTCTTGACTTTTCCATGACTTTTGTGACCTTTGCATGATGGTAGACACCCTGGTCTATAGATTAACCAATAAGAGAACGGCCCGCTCCCATAAAAAAGAGGCCTGATCCAGGAAATACACACGGACACGTTCGTTTATTAACCGATTATGACTGAAGCGTCTGAAATTTTTATTCTTATTTTAAAAAGTCATCTGGCAACACTCGTCGTGAGCACGCGTGTGTCCGTCCGTCCAGCATTTATTTCACATGCAGATTTGGTAGTTTGTGCTTTGCCTCGTGTAAAATTTCCGATCTTGAATTTTTTTTTCGTTACTTTATTATTTTTTCTATCGTTGCTTTTTTGTTGTTGTTGTTGTTTTCGTTAGTTTATTTATTTATTATTATTTTTTTTTTTGATTGATTATTTTGATTTAAAATCAAATGGCTCCCAAGCGGCATAAAAGCTATACTGCAGCTTTTAAGTTGCAAGTGGTTGAGAAAGCGGAATCCATCGGGAATCGTGCAGCAGCGAGGGAGTTTGCCATCGATGAAAGATGTGTTCGTCGCTGGCGATCAGAAAAAGCGAACTACAATGTATGCCGAAAACCAAGCGAGCGAGGAGAAGTGGGGTCGCACATTGGCCTGAGCTCGAAGATAAGTTGGAGAAGTTGGTTTTGGAGAGAAGAGAGAGGAGACTTCCTGTCTCAACAGTCACCATCCGTCTCGAGGCCAGGAATATAGCATCCAGCATGGGTATTTCCAATTTTAATGGAAACCCTAACTGGTGCTTTCGATTTATGGCGTGGAAGAAATTATCTGTCCGTGCCAGAACTACAGTTGGCCAAAATCTTCCAGATGATTGGGAAGAAAAAAAAAGTTCTTTTCTGGAGTATGTGAACGCCATCGTCACAGAAAAAAAGTTCAAGGCGGCACAAATTATAAACATGGACGAAGTGCCTCTAACTTTTGATTGTCCTCCAAACAGAACAGTTTGTAAAACCGGTGAAAAAACTGTTTCTGTCGTGACGCCAGGCCATGAAAAGATGTCCTTTACATGTGTCCTCGCTTGTGCGGCTGATGGAGAAAAATTAAAGCCTCTGCTAATATTCAAAAGAAAGACGCTGCCCCACACAAACTTTCCACCTGAAGTTTTAATCCGATGTAATAAAAAAGGGTGGATGTGTGAAAAGTTCATGCTAGATTGGATCAACGAAGTCTGGCGGAAAAGAAAAGGTGCGTTTTTCCAACCTAGTGGAGTGCTTATCATGGATTCTATGAGAGCTCATCTACTAGAATCTGTGAAAGTGGCGGCAAAAAAGGCTTCTGCTACCCTTGCTGTGATTCCTGGTGGCCTCACAAAAATTTCACAGCCACTTGATTTAACCATCAACAAAAGTTTTAAAGGCAAGGTGCGTAAGCAGTGGGAAGAGTGGATAGCGCAGGAAAACCACAATTACACCAAAGGCGGCAAGATGAAAAGAGCGTCTTACGAAGAAGTCGCCAAGTAGGTTTCCGAAGCCTGGAAAGCTGTCTCTGTTAACACAGTTAAATCTGGGTTTTCTCAGGCGGAAGTAGTGCTTATGAAGAAGCCATTTTGGATGATGATGATGATGAGGAGGAGGAGGAAGATGATGATCTAGTTTTGGATGAAGAGTTACTTCGACTGTTTCAGTCAGACAGTGAAAGTAGCGATTTTGATGGTTTTGAATAGATTTTAAAGTGGATGCGACCCACTAAAAAAAGCGTGCTAAGTGGATGCGACCCACTTAAAAAAAGCGTGCCAAGTGGATGCGACCCACTTTAAAAAAGCGTGCCAAGTGGATGACAACCACGTTAAAAAACGTGGAGCGCCGTGAGGAGAAGGGTCCACGTCCCGCGCTCTGGATGGATAAATAAATCCAACCGATGTCTCCTCAAATAGTAAGTAAAAAGTTAGAGAAATGATTTAAAGTATATCGTAAAATACGGCTTAAGTGCCCCTCAATCATACCAAATGAAAAATAAAAATCGGAATGCAATAACTTCTTTTTCTTCCCTTCTCATAAATTATCTAAAAGTATTTACCACTAATTTAGGAAGGCATTTAATAAATAAAATTTCAGGCGAAAAGTGGAGGGTGGGGGACACAACTTTCGCGGTATTTAACGGTAATTAAATTTTAAGTTTTTTAGTTTGATAATACATGTAATTTAGTTTAAATAGGAGTTTAAATTCTGATGAACGATACTAGCGTTATTGTTTCAGTACGTTTAGTACAGTGTTTATAATGATATTAAGGTTGATTAAAATAATTATCGGGAGTGCGGCGTTTACGATAATTTTCTTGTCATTAAGCTGATAATCAGGAGTGCGGCGTTTATGCCGGGTGCGGCGTTTCTTCCATAAAATACGGTATATTATAGGATAAAATGAAAAAATTCTCTGAAGCACCTCTGAGCCAGTCACAGTTGAGACAATAAAGTGGCAAAAATGGCCCTAAATTAATTCGACGTTGCTCCTCTGGGGTACTTTGACCCCCCATAATTCCAAAACTAAAAGAGGTAAATCAAAAATATTTCAGATTTGTTCTTTCCTTGGGTAAGGCAACACAATAACAGAAAATCATGAAATTCTGAGATGGTGATGGGAACGCCCTGCCCGATTTGTCCCTGCAATGCCTCTTAATTGTTTTCACCATAACATTTGCATTTGTGATTAAATACCTCTTTTTATACATAATTAATGTTCTTATTAAAATGCTTAAAAGTAACATTTGCAATTGAGCATATTATTTTTTTAAACATAATGATATATATTGTATTTTAAAAATTTGAAGCTTCAGTCTTCAATTTAATAGAATTATGAATATTTTTGGCTAGCCTTAAAGTTTTAACATGCACAGTTATGCAATACAATAGTAGCATAATAGATTAAATATTGTACATACACCCAGAATATTTCTTGCATAATTCTTGAGCAGTAGCATGTAGCATTTTAACAGTGTTGTCCATTTTTGCAGAAAATTTGGCAAAGTTTTCAACTTGACTTTCCCTGGGGAAAAAAAAGAAATAAATAAAAGTATTTATACACACGGATACATATTACAGAAAGGAAGAGAGAGGATGGAGGGTATATTAAGCATGTTAAAATGAATAACAAAAAAGAAAAAATTACACTTGATTCGGATCTAATGGTTTGTCAGGTGCTTTAATGGCATGAAAAAAAGAAGCTCCAACAAGTTCATCTCTTTCAGCTCTTCTTTTGCCATTCTTCCACATCTATTAAAAGTAAGTGCAAGCATATTTATAAAGTATTTTACAAAAGGTATATAAAAGTACAAAATATTTTATCAGGGTGTCTACCATATACAGTAAACTTGATTTCTTGCTCTTTTCTTGACTTTCCCGACCATGATAATTTTTAATCCTCAATGTCAAGAGTACATCATGCTGATACAATCAAGGAAAATTATACTTTTAAACTTGAAAATAATACTATCAGTAATATTAGTAGGTTAAAGTGCCTGATTTATAAAATATATTAAATTTAAAAAAAAAACTGAAAACAAATGACAATCACTATAAAATATGTGACCTTCATCCAGTGGCAGCTCGTGGGTTATTTAAAAGGAGGTTGGTTCACAAAACAAATTTCGAAAATTAAATATGCAGATCTGACACACCTTAAATTAAAATATATTTGCATTTCCAGCAGTTAAAGGAAAACATAAGTGAAAGAAAACAAGTCATCCTTGGCCTAACATTTCGTCACCAAGATAAGTTTTAGCAAAAGTCCTATCTTGATTCATTTTATTTCTTTTCAAAGGATAATATTGAAAAATGCCATTGCTTTAGCTCCGAAACATGACTTTTACTCCCATTTTAATTATTTACACTAGTTTGTAAAAAAATAATGTAATGAAAAATGATAGAAATAAAGAAAATATTACGAAAATTAAAAAAATTAATTAACTAACCGAACGTAACAAACCAAAAGAAAATCCGGAAGCGATACCGCAAAAAATGGCCGTGTGTGCACAATGAAAATGTGCAAACTGAATGATTTCATCAGTGCAGTACTTCTTACTAGCTGTCTCTGCTTCTGATCCCAGAGACCGGTTCAGGGAGAAAATTTTTTGTTCGCACGTGTGATTCATTAAAGACTGTGCTGTAGTAACCTACACTACAGTGTGTTAGCTATAATAAGCGTATTTAATAATAGTGGGGGGGGATAGAGAGAGAAAGAGAGAGTAAAACTCACATTTCAAATTCACAAAAATCTTGAAGTGTACTTAATATTTGTTTTAAATTTAATTTGTTAATGTGTTTATTCTTTAGTTTTTCCTACGTGCTCATACGGAGGAGCCGTCACTGCGTTCACAGGGATGTTAACTCCAACACTCGATTTGGGAGCACCCCGGGAGCAGAAAAATTTTCATTTGGGAGCACCTCGGGAGCAGAAAAATTCCATTTGGGAGCAGAAAAATTCCATTTGGGAGCAGAAAAATTCCATTTAGGAGCACCTCGGGAGCACAAAAAAATAGTTTCCGAGAGGAAAACTAAGATTTGAGATCAGAATTAACATGATTTTGGAGCATAAAATTGAAGAATAAGGAACACAATAAATGCATACAAGAAAAGCAAAGTTTGCGAGCTAAAAGCAAAACACTATTTGAAAGCACTTTAGGAAAGCTGTGGAAAAAAAAGGGTGTATACAGGCTATGCTATCAGCAACTTGGTAAAAACAATACATATCAGGAGTCAGCAACCTTTCTGTGGTTAAGTCATTTTTTTCCTACTCAAAAACCATGAGTATGATTTGTATGCGGCTTGCGAGCCACAGGTTGCCAATCCCTGTCCCTTTTTTTTTCTTTTTCAGAATTATTTAGGGAATCTTCCTCTCAAAAAAGAGAGCACAAATAAAATGAAAACTAAATTTTAAAACAAAAGCTTCTATCTCATTCTTTGGTTCTATTACAAATCACAAGTAGTACTAAATGGAGATTTTTGAAAACCTAAATATTATACCTCTTATACAACAGCACGTAATTGGTAAGCAGTATCGAAAACAAAATAAATTTGATGGTTAGAATAATTAAATGTGTGTACTTTTAATAGCATATGCTTTTGTATCAGTAATTTAACCTCATCTAATATTTACATATTCATCTATAATACTTGAACACAATATACAAAGCAAATGTAAACAAAAAAATTTTAATGACTGTTGAGAGAAATTAAGAATTATGCGAAGTTAAAAATTAAGATTATGAGAAATTAATAATGAGATTACAAATTAAGTATCATAAGTTATCTAGTTTTCTATTTATTCTTTTTTTTTATTTTTATTAATTTCTTCTTGAGCTTTTTCATTTTCTTCTAATAGTTTTAATGGTATTGCAAGTTTATCCTTCCCTTACGTTAATAGAATCTGTCCACTTTCTATAACAGCCAGTGGCGGCTCGTGACCTGCTTCAGTGGTGGGGCCCGAAAAAAATAGTGCCAGTTCAAATCGGGAAAATACATATACATAGAGCTGTGGTGGATCGTTACCCATTTCAGAGGAGGGGGCTTTTTTTTTTTTTTTTTAAGCTCGAAAAGGTAAAACATATGAATCGCTTTTGTAAACAGTGTGAATACATAAAAACTTTTCGAATAACAAGTTATGAAAGGCGTATTGATTTCTCCTTTAAGTTTTCATTTAAAGACAGCAGATTTATTTTGCACCAAAAAAACATTTTCCTCCATTTTTCTTTCTCAAAAAGGTACAATATCAATTTAAAAAAAAAACAAAAAAACAATGCATGTGTACATGTTGAAAAACGAATTGGTCCATAATGTTTCATCTCCAAATAGCAAATCGTGCCCCTTCATAAACAAAAAAACGGTGCCCGTTGCGATGATTACCGTAATTTATGGAAGAAACGCCGCACCCACGAAAATGAGCTTAGTTAGCTAGAAAATCGTCAAAAACGCCGCAGCCGCGATCGTTGGTGTGTGTGTGTGTGTGTGGGGGGGGTGATCGTGGTCAGAAGTCAATGCCAGATAAAATTCAATAATTTCTTAATTAACAAAAAATAAATAAATAAAAAATATGTTGCATTACTTATTAGGCCTAATTTATTAAAAAAGCTATTAAGTTGATCGGATATATTTCGGGAGAAATTGGATAAACGGTAAAAAAATCTCCTTTTTCCTCCCCCTTCCCATAGAATGTTTTAAAGTATTTGCCACTATTTTACGAAGCTTACGATTTCTATTTTCAAATTATCAGATATCAATGTTTATATTCACAAAGGCGAATTTATAGAAATAAAAAAATAACTTCTAAAAACCTTCTTGCATCCCCACAAAGTTCGGATAGACTACCAGGCGCCATTAAAATGAAAACAGCAATCGATGTGTGAGAAGAGTCTCCAGTTAAAAGTAAACAAAATAATAGATAAATGAGCATGGCAAAAATTTAACAAATCAGTCAAAAATGAGTCAAAATGACGTATTCGGCGCAGACCGGTGTAAAAATCGGCTAAAAGAGCAATATTTGTGTTTCGGCGCACCCTGAAAGAGTCAAAATGACGTATTCGGCGCAAAAATCGGCTAAAAGCGCAGTTCGGCGCAAGAATTTGTATTTCGGCGCAATCTGCGCAGAATTAATATCCCTGCGTTCATCACAGTCGCGGGTGTTGCCTAGGTGCATCAAGTGTTAAAGCATAACTTGCCTAAAAGTTATTGTCTGCTTCGTTTCCCACCGTTGCCAAGACACGAATGCAGCGTTTTTCTTCATGTATCTATTGTTTTTTCCCAGTATTGTTATTCCCACTGAGGCCCACATTGAACTCATTCAAAGACCTGTGCCGGGAAGCAATTATGGACACAGAAGGTAATTGCTTAATAGTCCACTTTGCCAAATTTAGTCCAGATCTGACGAATGGTATAGGCCCTTATAATGAATAAACATACATACAAACAGACAGACAGGAAAATTCTCCTTGTTATTTTATATATTTAGATTACTGTACTATTTGAATAGATTTTAATAATACTGATTTTACTTAATAGTAATTTGAGATAGAATTAATTTGATAGGGAATCGGACTAAGGATCCAAGAAAAACGCATGCATGTGTGTAGTGGTGCAGCGAAAGGGGGGTCCAGGGGGTCCGGACCCCCCCTATGAGCTAAGGGGCCGCTATGAGCAGGGTCCGTTTATGTACAGGGCGAGTGGGGCCCACAGGCCACCAATTTAAGGGGCCCATTTTTTTTCTCTAAAAAGGGCCCATTTTTTCTCTTCTTTTCCAAATTTATTCTCTAAAAAGTGTCTTTTCTTTAAAAAAACGTCTTTTTAAACTTTGTATCGGTAGTTAGCTTGAAAAGGAGGATGCAAGATAAAATCATCAAAGGCTTCCAGCAAGCACCGTCATAGAGACTCCTTAGGTAATAAATCTCCAGTCGTGTCTCTGATAGGGAATTTGTGGGGCTAGAATGGACGAATCAGAGTAAAGGGGAGAAATTCGCACCCTTGCAGTGCAAAGAAACGGAATATCCTCAGAAAGAATATATTCATGCTACAATTAGTTGATAACAAAATTGTCATGAAGGAAAGAGGAAAATATATTGCCTACATTGTAGTCTTCAAGCACACCGCTCTTCTTTTCTTGAGATAAACAAGCCACAGCATTCAAATAGTGAATATACACCACACATACACACAACAAACAATAAACAAGAGGGTCTGCTGGGAGCTTAGATGTGGTATAATGAAATTTCGAATGGTTCAGTGAATTCACTTAAGTTGGATGCCTTTAATTTGTAAGCAGAAGTTTGAAGTTTTGGGTTCTTTGTTTCTTACGATCATGAATTGTCCAGTTTAAAAAGAAAGAAAATCCAAAGTAAAATGTTTTTATGTTTCTTCGAGAAGAAAAATTAAAGCCGGTGATGGTGATCGTGCAGCATCAAAGACTGCTGATAGTATGGACGGGCCCGGACCCGGTGAAAAATCTGTTGCACCGAAAGAAACCTTTGAGGGTGCTGAATTTCAAGCTCATCCTCTTGATATTGGGCTCTACATTAACAAAGAGGTAAACTTTACTTGATTAAATTTCAAAATAACTTTACACAACAGAGGAGGTGGAATTGGAATCACACAGACGTGGTTCATAATTTATTATCAGTAAAAATCTTAATATAGAAAGGTCTTTAAAGTATAATCTAGCAGATGGTTGAAGTGTTTTTATTTATAATTAGCCAAGAATTTTCTAAACACAGACAATCGTACTCTCATGCATACAAGATGTAATGATCCAACTTATAAAGATTATTTAAAATTATCATAAGCTTATTAACTATACCATAAGCTTATCAATAAACTATATCATAAGCTTATTAAGAAAAGGTAAAAAAAAAGTTTGTAGTAGGATGATCTCAAATTGCAGTTCCAGTAGACCAGGGTTTCATGTGGTCAGCTGAAGTAGAAGTTGCTTCTGGTCCTTCATGAGATCCTACTTTTGCTACATCATAGCGGTCATGCGGTTTTATTTTTATGACTTTGTACAGTCCTAAGAACTTGGGTCGTAGTTACAGACCTCCTCTTAATTGGGTTCTTTGGATTGCTACAAAGTCGTTAACTTTATAGACAGGAGCGGTTTTGCGGCGTCGATTGTATTGCCGTCGGTTTTCTTCTTGGATTTTTAATATATTTTTCTTGGCTTCTTCATGTATATTTTCTTTCTTCTGGATTGTGTATTTCAGAAATTCTTCAAGAATTTCGTTTATACGTTGGTCTTCTTTTTGTTTCATTTTCACGCCTATCATCAATTCGAATGGAGTGAACTTGGTGGATCGACTAACAGTACTGTTGATGATTCGCTGGACATCTGGGACGAACTTGTACCATTTTGTAGGATCTTCAATCGACAATTTTGAAAGAACTGGGATGAGAATTTCATGCATTTGTTTAATCTGGCCATTGCCTCTTGGCACTCCAGTTGTGATCGATATGTGCTGAATTCCTTCATCTTGACAGTAATCTGCAAAGTCCTTTGACGTGAAGGCAGATCCCTTGTCGGAAATAATTCTCAAGGGATTTCCGAAAACAGATTGTTGGGATTTGAGTTTCGTTAGAGCCTCTGCCGTAGATGTGGTCTTGACGGGATAGAACCAGTTGAATTTTGTGAAACCATCTACCACTGTAAAAATATGTTGGTAGTTCTTGTTTGTGGATGGTAGAGGACCTATAAAATCAATGTGGTATGTGCTTAGTGGAATATTGTCCTTTGGGATGGGATTCAATAGACCTTCTGCTTTGCCTCGTTTTTTATTACAGAGGATGCACTCCACACAGTTTGTTATAACTTGCTCTATTTTCTTTTTAGCATTCGAGATATAGATAACTCCATTGCTTCCGGCACAACGATGAGTTCTCTACTGTTATTTTGCAGATATAACACATTATTTTTTAGCAGGTAGTCGTCTCTGAGTCCTTTCTCGACTAGAGTTTTCAATAACTGAATACGCTCATCAGCATCTTGCGCTGTTGCGATCTTAGTGGTGATTTCACTTTGGGAGCGGGTGACCATGCACACAGCAGCTCTACTCAATGCATCGACATGTCTCATTTATTGATTTGGTCTATGGATGACTTCATATTCGAACTCTTCAAGTAATAGAGCCCATCTGGCTATCTTCGGCGATAAGTCTTTCTTCTGCATTCGGTGACTATTTTAATTTTCGTCCCTAAGAGGTAACATCGAAATTTTTTAAGAGCTTCAACGATCGCAAGCACTTTGAGCTCATAGCCTGACAATTTTTCTTGTTGTAGCGATGTTTTTTTACTCATATAATGGATTGGGTGGAGTTGCCCATCATCTGCACGTTGAAGTAACACTGCGCCAAACCCATGACTACTAGCGTCCGTGTGTAGTTCTAAAGGTTTTCCTTGCTGGAAGATGTGAAGAACGGGGCTTTGGCTTAAAAGTTCTTTAAGATGATCAAAAGCCTGTTTTTGCATTGGCCCAAAAGTAAATTCTACACCATTACGAAGCATATCGCTAAGTGGTTTTGCTATTTTGGAATAACCAGGTACAAATTTTCTGAAATCCCTTGTGAGACCGAGAAAGCGTTGAAGTTGCTTGACATTCTTAGGTTGAGGGAAGTTTTGAACTGCAGTCGTCTTATTTGGAGATGGACGAATCGTACCTTCTTCAATTATGTAACCGAGGAACTCAATTTTTCGTTTTAGGAATTGACACTTTTTAAAGTTAATTTCTAATCCGTATTCCGAAGCTAACTTTAAGACTCGTTTAAGTTTTTCTAAACCTTCTGTTTCATCACGGGAAGGTATGATGAAATCATCCATGTAAATTACGATTGTATTGTCCCTTAATAATTTTCTGAATACTTGATGAATAAATCTTAAAAATACACTAGGACTTGTGCTCAGACCAAACAGAGTTTTCTGGAATTCATATAACCCTGCATGACAAATGAATGCTAAATATTTTGTGCATTTTTCCTCAACTGTCACGTGGGAAAAAACCATTTTTCAAATCCAAAGTTGAAAACACTTTCGCTTCCCCTAAATGATCAAGGACTTCCTCGACTTGAGCCATAGGAAAGGAATCTTTCACAACTTTTTTATTTAGCTATCGAAAATCGACACATAATCTGTGAATACCATCGCGCATTTTACATAACAGAATTCGGGATGAATATTCAGAACAGGATGGTTTAATTATTCCATTTTGTAACCACTCATCTATCTGTTTATCAACAATGTTTTGTTCTGCAAATGATAATCTCAGAGATCGTAGCGATACTGGAATGTCATCTTTTAACACAACATTCAATTTTAAATTGGTGTCTTTTATTTTGTTTGGTTTATAATTATTAACCAATAATGATAAATCCTTTCTAATATTTACGTCATTAACGTGCAATAAATCAAGATCATATTCATTAACTACATTTGCAACATTTAATAAAAAACACTCTTCCACAGGTGATTCACTTTGAAAATCATTTCCATTTTTAGGAATTTGCGTTACAATTTTTTCTTCCTGACTGACTTTCAGAAGTTGAGAATAAATATTCAGTGTCAAAATTAAAGGAACAGATAGTTGTTCTACCACAGCGACAATGATTTCTAACTTCAGCAAATTTCGCTTCAAAGATAAATCTACTCTAGCAATATTTGCCTCTTTTTTCTCTTCAAAACATGAACTAAGTATTATTTTACCCTCCAGTGGTGATTTTATTTCAACTAACGATGAATTTATAACCGGAATTTGTGCGCCTGAGTCAATAAGTGCCTTTATATTTTGACTGTCAATGAATATATCAGCATATTGCAACTCGTGAATAAAACTGACAGTATTAACGCTTGTTTTGTTTTTCAGTCCCGTCTCCTTATCTGATTCGGTTTGTTTATTAAAACCTCTTGGGCAGTTACGAGCGTAATGAAAGTCCCTTCCAGTCGCCCCACACACGTGGCAAGATTTCGGCGACGGAGATACAGATAGCTTTTCGCTTTTGCTTAGATTTTTGTTTCGGCAGAATGATTCACTCTTTAAAGCTTGATCTTGCTGCGTCTTATGAAGTACTTTCGTTTCGTGGGGATGAAATTTAGGATTATTTATTTCCGATAATGATTTCCCACGAGATGAGAAAAATAAATCGCATTCACGTCCTAATTGCGTAGGATTGAACTATGTTTTTCTTTTGCGAACACTTACATATTCTTTTGTTTTGAAATCTAGCGTTTCATATAATTTATCTGCAACAATTAAATCACATAACTTTTTATAGTCCTTCTCTATTTCTCGAACCTGACAATAATGTTCGAATGTTGCCGTTAATCTTCATGCAAACTGAACATGGGATTCGTCTGCTAAGCGTTGAGCATGTTTGAAATTGTGCAGAATTTCTCGAGCTGTCGGCTGAAATTCAGCTAAAAATAAAGCTTTAAGTTTTTCGTAATCCGACAATTCTTCTTGATTGTTAAGTGGTTAGTTACTTAACTGCCATGATCGATAGGGTGTGAAATGTGAGAGGTAAAAATTCTTCTGAACAAAAATTCAGATCAGAAAAAAGTACAATGCAGTTTGCCGCCTAGGCATTAAAAACCTGAATTGTGAGAGATAAAAATAACTTATTTTATTTACACTCACCTGGTAAGGAATAAAGACTCAGAACCTATAATGTGATAAAAGCTGAAAAGTAAAATTTACCTAAAATTCACTAACTCAAATAAAGCAATTCAAATTCTGAGCTTTGTTTTTATTGACTATTATAAATGACAAAAATATTAAACAATTTCTTGGCTAAATAGGTGTAACATTCAAAATATGAGATCCCTAAATGCTAAACAATTCAAAATTTCAATTCAATTCTGATACCTGACACTAACATAGGAATTGAAAAAAAAACTGAAAACCAATACACCTTCAAGCAAAAGTTATAATACTCCAGCACTTATTTGTGCTCTGTGATAATTGAAAATCATTAAAATTGTCCTAAACTGAAACATGTTAAAAGTCTGGTTAAGTTGAGTTTTAGAAATTAAATAATTAGTGGACTACAATGAGATTCAATTATCACACACTGAGATAACATGCCAATTAAGATCTTCATTTTAATTTGTCCAAAGAACAGATTATTAAAAAAATTAAACTTTAGTTGACTAAAAATAAAAAAACTTAATGGGCATATTATCAATTTAAAATATCAAATTGATATCACTTCAGAAATTAAAAATTCAACCAACATCCTTTAACTAGAAAATTCTGAAGTATGAAATGTGAACATGTCTTATATTTAAAAGTATAGGATATGAAATTACTCTTAAAATATGCCAGTTATGAATTTTACATAATATTTACCCAGTTCTGGAATAGCAGATACTCAAGAAAAAAATCTCAATCAGTTCTAAAGTTCCATTGAAAGTTCTTATGAGAGTCTCGTGAAACGTTGTTTGAATATTATACACAAGGCGAATCAGTTCTAAAGTTCCATTGAAAGTTCCAGGGGCGGCCCTAGGGCCGGACAAACCGGACCCCTGTCCGGGGCGGCAAATTTTAGGGGCGGCATTTTGGCTCGAATTTGAAAAATACTTTTTGTATTAGCAAAAGAATTGTTAAAAAATATTCCGAAGAATATCATTCTATATAACTTTACTAACTGAGGTACCCATCCGTCATTGATGGGTTTTTACTAACCGTGCGAAATATTGTTTGCATTGTAGGAGTACAAAAAAATGGAATTAGCATACTGGCAGAAATATAGAAAGCAAAGTTATAACTCTTGCGTATTGTTCAAAGATTACAGGTTAGAGAGTAACAAACTACTGAGACAAACTGTGAATAGAGAAAATGCTTTACATTTAAAATTAACGTTTTCTTTTAGTGAATGAGCTTCAATGAATATTAAACCGAAAAGAGAATATCTGGAAAATGCTTTGTAATAGCAAGTAGCCTATATTTAACACTGCAACGTCTGATTGAATTATATTTTGAGGATTTTACTTGATGCGTGGAAAACTTTAAATCAAAGTTTACATCATACTTTAATTCAAACTTGTAGAAAATTCAAATCCTGTAATTTTAATTTACTAACCGCCTACTATTTAACAACATTTCATTTCATTCCGTTTTGTCTTTTAGTTGTTTTAACAAAGTGGTCAAACAAAATTTTCTCAATAATATATATATTTAATTAGGAAGAATTCAAACAATGTTATTTGACTATATCTCCTCGACAGTAACTGAATTTTGTTCTTTTAACTTTAGAAATTTTAATATTATGCCTGTAAAATTTTTGCACAATTTTCTCAAAATTAAAAAAAAAATAATAATTTTAAAGAAGAAATCGACGTAATTTGTTTAAGTCGAACAGCCACGTATTGTATTATCTCCAGACGCCCACCCCCTCTCTCCCTGGCCCCTAAAAAAGAAAAGAAAAAATACAATGCAACTTTTGCAAATCCTTTCAATTTATACAAATCTTTTAAAAATGTCTATCATGCTTGTTACCCGTATAGCGTTGCCAGGCGTCCGGATAAAGCCGGACATAGTTAGGCTTTTTACTGGTGACTTTGATTAGAAATAAAGTACTTGAACTGATTTGGCATTCGATGCTATTTATATTTCATTAGAATTTAACAAGATTCATGGTAATAATCAAAAAAGCTTGATTTTACATACAATTTTTTTGTTCTACCTATTAATACTGAGACAAAATCCTTAATATTGTAGGCTGTCCGGCCTTTTTACCCAAATGTCCGGCCAAACTGGCTGGTCTGTCTGGCTGTTTGGTTTTGCGACCTGGCAACCTTATACCCGTATGACCTAATTTCATTCTGTTCTCTTAATCTGTTTTTGATGGATGCCAGAACAAACTTTTAAAGCAATTTTTACAAAATCTCAAAGTCTATGAATTATTTAAAACAATTTTGGTATCTATTGTTTCAATTAACTTACCATTCAATAAAATTCTAAATTTCATTCTATTCCATTGAGTCATTTTTTAACAAAGGGCGAACATACATTTACGCACAGTTTTCAAACAACAGTTTCAAATCTCAAAACTTTTAAACGAATTAGAAATATTTTAGCACCTGCAGTTTAAATTAAGTTGCCACTTTTGGTGTTGCAATAAATTTCATTTCACTCGCTTCAGTTGTTTATATGTGATGTGCAAACAAATATTTACACATTTTGCATAGATTTTTCACAACCACAACGTTTCCAGTTGAGATTCAACAAGCCAAATACTCTCCCATATTTCTAGATCGCATTCCTGGTGCCAAAAAAATCGCATTCTTAGTAAGGTATAAAGGTATTGACAAATCTAATTCCAATGAGGCTAAAATTGATGAAAGAATTTTAAGTTTTTGTTCCAGTGATTTGGTTTCAGGATTATTTAACTCTCTCATACAGTTCATGTTCCTATGCTCTATTATTATTTGGTATAAAATCTTCAGTTGCGTGAATCTATTAAGAAAGCTATTGCAGTCAAAAGACAACGATTTACCACCTGCTCTAGAACTCTTAAGAAACTGTAAAGATTTTTTGAAAGGATCTTCAAATGGATGTAATTTTAAATGAAATATTCTGTTATGCAAGAGAACTGACCGACGAGATAGTATTCTGGCTAACACTGAGTTTACTCAGCCACATAGCTTATTAATTTTGATTGCGAAACATCAGATGATCTGGTGAAAGATCCTAAATTAAAATTCCCGATAGTTTTATTTTTTTTACAGTAAACAAAGCGATTAATACCTTAGAGTGCAGATTTAATTTAATAAGTACCCAATGTAATTATTTTAAATTTTTGCAGGGCATATATGAGTTAAAAGATACTCAGTGCTAATTAAACATTGTAATACAGTCTAATTGTAATAGTGTTAACACTATTTATCCCTTTAACGCGCAGTGTTCCCGCTCTGGGAACACCAAACTCTGACATTTTGACTGTTAGTTAAGTCGTTAGTTAAGGCTGGTAGTTAAGTCGAGCGATGGCAACGGCTGCCCTTTTTTCAGCATTGGGAAAGGGTTGCGCCTCAAAGGGTTATAGAGTAAACAATTGGAATTGGAATGCTGACCGATGGGGAATCAGGGAATAAAAATGCGCTTGATGCAGTAAATGAAAGTGTCAGTTGGCCTTATTAGGCAAAAAGGAAAGCTCAGTTGAAATTTTAAAGCTAATTTCAACTCTAGATTTTACACCACATCTTGCTATTGCTTCGAGAATTTCGCTTTCTTTGCCGATAATTGTGGCAAGAGCAGAGAAGAGTTTCTCAAAATTAAAGTTAACTAAAAATTTCTTATGTTCCACAACTCTTCCAGAAAGGTTAAATAATTTAACTACATTGGCTATCGAACATGAATTAGTTGAAAAATTGATTTAAGAGAAAAAGTCAGGAATTTTGCGGAAATTAAAAAAAAAAAAAAAAAAAAAAAAAAAAAAAAAAAAAAAAAAAACCCTCTTGATTTTTCTCTCTTTCTTTTGGTTTTTAGCTTAATGTGTGGTTTTTAATAAATATGGTTTTTCTTATGCAGTGTTATGTTTAAAGAGCCATTCAAGTTTTATAGGCATAAAAACAGTATATGTGAACAATATTTCTTTTAGTAGTAATTTAACTGTGTTGGGGGGGGGCGGCATTTTATATTTTTGTCCGGGGCGGCAAAACTGTTAGGGCCGGCCCTGGAAAGTTCTTATGAGAGTCTCGTGAAACGTTGTTTGAATATTACACACACAATTTTAAACAAAATCACTATGGCACGATGCTTGATATCATCTATATTAATTTTTTGGATTTGCAGAAATCTTCACAATAATTGACGCACATATCGTTGATCACATGTTGACGCGTGACGCTCACTTTCTTTGAAGTTCAGGATTCCATTGACCATTGTCGGCTAATTCCTTTTTTTTTTTACTTTGGAGACGATGTCAGGCAGAAACGAAAATTTTTGGACAAACACTTCAGTATTTTTCAAGTTGAATAAAATTCAGATGTCGAAATTATCTCTTGAATTTTCCATTTAGAACTTGACAGATAATTAACCTGGGGCTCCCCACGCTGCAAAATGGCTCGAAGCCTAACAATGGAATGTGGGGAGCCCCTCCGAAAAACACCTTCTTAGATCATGACTTTTTCCCCGACTGATTTCTTGGCGTCTCTCAACGGACTTATTTTTAAAAACTGTTGCCACCCTACGCGTTAGAGATGAGACGGGCTCAGCCCGAGCCCGGGCCCGACTCGGGCTCGGGCTCTGTAATTCACGATTACGTTCGGGCTCGGGCTCGTGAAAATTTTCTCCTTTGTTGAACATACTCCTTGAAACAAATTTTAAAAAGTGATTTATGGGATAAATAGACGTACTTATTTCAAAAAATAGCGGCACGGGGGACTAGAAGGTGTGTGGAGCTCCAAAATTTATTGTATCCTATTATTGAAGTAGTTCATTTTATTTGTCTTTAGCTGACATTTCGGGCTCGGGCTCCAACTTTAATAATATTGCTCGGGCTCGGGCGGGCTCGGATTAAAAGTCTTCGGGCTCGGGCTTCAAAAAATGAGCCCGAACTCATCTCTACTACGCGTGAGGAAATTTTCATCTTTCTTCTCGGAGTCATTCCTTTCGACCTCTGCTGATCGGAGATACGGAAAACCAGTTTCTCCTATGATGTAGCGTTTCTCAGACTGGGGAAGTTCGCAAGGCGAGATTGATGAAGGTTAAATATTTCTCTTACCGTGAGTGGCAAAGAGTTGTGATTTGCATACGTTAAAAGATTATTAGCTTTGACCCCTAACAAATTAATGAGTATTTCTGCTTTTAAATTTGGTGGGACATCTTTTGTTGCAAACGCTTTTTCCAAGGAAGCGAAAAACAAATGAAATGCCTCTGGCCTTTCAGGGACAGAGATTGTGAGCATTTTTATGCTTTTAATCAAATTTTCTATGTTACTTTGAGCATTTCGTTTTTCGCCAGACATTGATTCACTTCTTAATTTTTCTAGTTCTATCTGTTTCTCGATTTGCACTAATTTAAGGCGCTCTATTTCTAATAAACATTCCCTGTTAGTGGATTTAGGCTTTCGATCCTCCGTGATCGATTTTAAGACGCCTCGAACATGTTCAGGATTGGTTTTAAAAACATCTGAATTCTCAATAATTTTTCTTATATCGGCTTTTTCAGCATTATCTGGAACTTTAGCTGCTATTTTTTCAGTGAGGTCTTTTAAATCGCTTTTATTTAAATTATTTAAGAAACTCATATTGTAGTGAAATATGAAGAGCAAAAAGTTGTACTATTGTGAAAACGAAAAAATTACAGTACCTAAGCCCCCATGGTTGTAGGAGGCGACGTCAAAATAAGACTGGAAGCACTCCTACGGTTCTCAATTACGTTTATTGCTCGGCTAAATATAACAGAAGAGCTATTTACAAAAGAAAGGAGAGATGTTGCGGAACATGAATAAGCGGGGTCGGTCACAGGGATAGGTTTCCTTATCACACAGGAGCCACTGGCCACCTTCTCGTGTTCGTTCTGGAGTCGAATCGCCTACGCGCGATCAGAGAGCTACGTCCGACATCGCTCCTACGCAAGCATGGTTGAAGAATTAATTATATTATAAATTAAACTATTCAACAAACAAAAATTTCAAAACTGAAAGTCATTGACTGAAATTGAATAGTTACTTGATTTTATCTGTAAAATAAATTTTGTAGATTTTAGGCAGAGTTGAAAGTCATTTAACTTGAGTTGCACAGTAGAAGTCTTTGGTTTGAATATGTGTTTAAACAAGAAAGACAAAGTAGGTACCTTTTCTGTAGTTTATTGAAACAAGATGACTATGGTAGACTTACACAGTGCACATGATGAAGACACAACACATTAAGCAGCATCCACTTAGTAGCACAAATAAAAACAAGCTTTCTGGAAGACAAGTCGCCAGCGGCGATCTATTCAGATTCACAAACACTTCACATTGAATCATCTGGATACAGCAGCACGGATCCCTGATCGGTTCTATTTGAATCACATCGGTTGATTACACACACAACACTGTAGTAGTGGCTGAACTTTCGGAGAGACAGACCGAGGACTCTCTCTGAAAGGTTAACTTGTGATGCCCTTTTTATATCTGCCAGTTAGTGCGGGACTACGATGGATATTTGCATAGGGAAAAAAAAAGTGTTCTTATTTTATGCAAATTAGGAACAGCGCCATCTATCGGCGAGAAATGTAAACTTTTTATTACGGCGTTAAAGACATGACGATGTTTACACCGCCATTTTCAAATGCTAACGAAGTTACGTTTTCACTTAGAAAACTTTTAAAGGAGTTTACAAAAGTTTCTTTTTTCACTTTAGCAAATTTAGAGATAAAATGTCATGGAAATAAAAGGTAAGTAAAGAAATAGCGTTTTTTCCTAACAAGGGCCCGCCTTCCATGACATTTAGGAAACTGGCAGATTCAAAGTAAACGAAAATTAGAGGTAACCTTTCCTCTTTAACGAAAATGTAAGTTAAACATGATGCATGAAAAAATACTTCAAAATTCACTAAAGGTTAGTAGAAACACTATATACAGTTGTTGCTGGCCAGCATGGTTAGTACACATTTCAAAAAATACTTCAACTATTAGAAAATACTATATAGATGCATTCAAATATAAACACTTATACTAGAACATTAATAAACACATTTCTAATCATAAAAAAAATATTCGTACTTTCAAAATACTCATCATATACGTTCAGTGCACTTTAGAAAATACTCACATTTTGCAAAGTTCATTCAATATAATACAGAACAGTATATTGCAATGAAAAATACGAATTAAATTTGAAAAAACTCGAATTGAAAACCAACTGAGATCGAGCTGGAATAGAGCTGGGATGCATCCCGGAAAATTTGTAAAAAAAGTTTGTGTTATAGGTTAACACATTATATGCCTGACACAACACCTTACAGACTAGGATGGACATATAGGAGCTTCCACTGGCAAAAATGGGACTTACAGAAATAAAACATCTCCTGTGATTGGGACGAAAATACTCTACTCTTAGAACTAACCAATCAACTCAGAATTCTCTGGCAAATTACAGTTTCACCTCGCGAGACGCTTTTGAGGCTGCTCGAAAACTTCAGAAAAAGACCAGAGCTAAGAATATCGCACTCCGTGGGGAACTTTACTCCCTCGACTGTAAAGATGTCAGACAGACATAATTGGACAAACACATTTACATAAAGTTCATTTTTCTTTTTTTTTTTTTCCCCCCATCAAAAATTTCAAAAAATTTCCCCCCTTTCCCCTCAAAAAAAGTCTCAAGCCGAAGGGCTTATAGGAGACAAAAAAAAAATTGCCTAGGTTCCCACAAACGGGAGTAGGTCTTCCACACTTAACTAAAAATTTTGTCATTGAAAGTGGAAAGGCTGATTTTGGGTAAGTGTTTCGTGAAAATGTCTGCAGGATTTTGTTTAGTGTTAATATATTCCAATTTAAACAATTTTTCTAAAACTAGGCTTCTTACGAAATGGTATTTTACATGTATATGTTTGATTAACAGTCTCCGTTACCTTGCACTTTTGACGATCAGCTTCGGCCAGCAGCTGTTTTCTAATTTCTGAAGTTGTAAATTCTTCATCAGGTAGCCTGTACAGTTGGACGACTAAATTTTCGTAGCTATTTGGCAGATTGTCCAATAGCTGGAAAGCGATTTCATCATCACCAATATCCTTCCCTGCCAATTTTAGGTCTTTCGCAGCTTCCAAAACTTTACCAATGTAATTGTCCATGCTGTCAGACTTTTCATACTGAATTTGAAAGAAAGTTCTTCTAAGAGCAGCTATTCTAGCTCGACTACAGGGCTCGAATGCCGATTTTAACAGCGTCCATGCTTCAGCTGGAGTTTTGGCGTCATACAGCAGGCTTTTTAAGTGTTCTTCTATACTAAGGCAGATGATGGCCAAAGCTTTCTTTTCCTTTTTCAAATCCTTAATCTCTGAAGTGGTGCCAGATACATCCTTGGCTGCATTGTTGACTTCCTCCACTAGAGACTCTGAACAATATTCTGACAGATCTTGGCCTGCTAGGTACATATTGATGCTATATTTCCATAGCTTGTAATTATCCCGGTTTAGCTTTGGAAAGGCCATTACAGTTCCTATGGGTTCACTAGTAGAAACCATATTTCTTAAGTCTTCTTCACCCCAGGTGGCTGAGCAAAACCACGCTCGGGGCTATCACTGTTGGGTCCGTGGATGAAATGCTAAGTATGTCATGAAAATGACCCACAGTTTGAGTTGTACCACTAGAGGTGAAGGCTTTAAAATTGACGACACTTTATATTTTCTCTACTTAAATTTTATTTAAACATTGCACAAAAAGAACACTTACAAAACAAAAAAAATTTAAAAACAATTTCAGATTTTAAGATAAACCAGGCCATCTGCAATAAATTTAAATGGAAAAATTTCCAGTTCCAATGCAAGCCTTTTATAAAATATCTGGCAGAAATACATCATGCCCTTCCCATGACTAGGGCAACCTTCTAGCTGTATCAGCAGCCTGGCCTGTGTGTTTTCTCATAAAGCAGACACTTTATATACTATATAAAACAGGTTAATTTTACAGTTACAGAATAAAAAAAGTATGCAACATTTGCATAAAATAAAGGTTCAATAAATTTGCATATTGAAAACAACCTCAGAAAATTACCTTTCACTTCAGGCTTTTCACTCTTCACCCATGGTTTAAACATTAGTTAAAAGTCCTACCCTAACCAGAACTAATTCTCTTACCCCCATGATTCTTTAGAGAACCTAAGCATCTATTTGTCAAAAGGAAGACCCTTAATTTTCAGGAAGCATGAGATCATTAAACTACTGGGCCATAGTTCAGAGGCTATTTCCATCCAGCAGCAGTAGTCAACAACTAAACACAACAACTTTATTAAATATTGAGCTTAGGTTTTTAAATTTTACTTTGAAGTTGTCTTGGGTCTTCAATGAATAAAAAGTATATTATTTCAATTTTATTTATTTAATTATTTTTTTTTTCAATAAGAATTAGGGGGTTTATTTTGTTTACATTTTTAATTTATTAAAGCTACTACTATTTAGGGTTATGAAGAAGTTTTAAAACTATTTGAATTTTATTTTTAAACTGATATTGATTAATTTTAGTTGAACTTTAATACAATTAAGATAGGTTTAACCCATGGGTGAATAACATAAACAAAACTTAAGCCTAATTGGCACATAAAAAAAAACTTTATGAAATAGATGGCTGATGCAAGGCCATGGGAAAACAATTGGGCAAAATAAATTTTTAGCATCTTAAATTTGATTTCAGTTAAATATATTTAGTTTAATAAAATTATTTAGCTCCAACACCAACAAGTTTTGACAGCGCCAGCGGCCTTTACTTTTTAGAATAGAGAGTACCCAAATTAAATTTCATGCTGTTCTGGAAACTCGCGGAATCTTTTCGCAATCGAAAGATTTCGTTTTGTGTACACAGCTATTCTCATGTCCATGCAAACGATTTATTTGTGAAAAAAAAAAAAAAAAAAAATGATAATAAACTGTGTAATCTGGAAAAGCTTTTTTAAACGAATTTGAATCCCAATTGTATGACGTCATATTCACTTGAAAAGGGTAATTTTGTCACGCAAATGATTTACATTTTTGACTCTCGGAAATGAAATGGTGCTGAAAATAGCGAAAAATCGCTTAAAAAGGAGGGAACGGGTGGATTTTCAGATTTTTAAAGAAGCGCAGATTGTTTTCTATATTTTTATACATGATCATGAAAATTTTCAAGCGGATCGTGCAAACGGTGAAAAAGTTATTAGGCTTTTTGTGTTAACTTTGTAAATTTCACGCGATTCTAGATACTTGGAAACGCTTTGTTGCAAAGGAATGGATGATTTTATGCCAAATCTGGCAACCATTCTGTTTATTTTTTCAGTTTTTTATTAATATCTTCTAAAAAATTTCGATTTTCGAAATTTAAGTCAGCTAAGCAGGTTCCTCGGAATTTTTCGAATCTGTGGGCACCTTAGTCGAAACTCAAATCCCCACGGTTTAGGAGGAGATAGGTCCAGAAGCTTTGACAGTGCCAGCGGCCTTTACTTTTTTTTAGAATAGAGAGATTCTATTTTAAAGTGCGATAGCTAGAATAAACTACTTGAAAAACATAAGACTACTCGATTATTATCTTCCTTTTTAAAGACCACTGGGGAACGAGTTCTCTTCAAAACAGTCCCCGTTTTAAATCGCTTTTATCTCCTTTATCTCTCCTCCCCCACCCCCCCCAAAAAAAGCTTTATTTAGTACACGAATTTAAACGTTCGGTGTAATAAATCTTTCAAAATATGACTGTGTAGTTAGGCAAGTCGGAGTGTACAGGCTTAGTAATTTTTTATTTTTTACCTACTATGCGAAAAACAAATATTTTGCCAAGTATCGAATACATATGGAGAACTGTTCTTTTGGCTCTTTGCGGCATAGTGTGTGAATTTCCTAGAAAAAGTAGACTACATTTTTGAAATCAGGTTTGAGGTAAACAATGTACCATAAACATGGGAGAATTTCTCACGGGTGTATAGAGCCCGTTTAAAATATTTCAGCCACAGCTCCCCCAGCTCCCCTACTTTTTACGTCCCTGAATAGACCTACAATCTATGTACGTGAGCTGATGTATAATTTTGCGAATTAATTTCTTCAATAATGAATTTCTTCAATTGACATGTTTCATGTTTGTATGATAATTGTATATAAATAATATTTTACAATTTCTATTTAATTAAAATTTGAACGGGATTTATTAATTTTTCTTTTCAGTATTATTCTTTGGATATAATTTGTATAAGAGTACACGATATGCGGAGTTTGTGTGTATTTATTAGAGATATGCTTTATTAAAAAGGTTTTTAAAAGAGGAGCGATTTTTTTAATGAAGAGAATAAATATGAACATAGTCTAGAATTAGAACACCTGAATGTATTTTATTTAGTGTTAAGAAACAAAGAACTCCACCATCTCGAAAAGCGGTCGTTAACGATTAGAGGCTTAGTTTTCCGTTAGTTTTTTCATTTTTCTTATAAGAATGTATAAAAGCTTATAACTAGTAATTTTATTGCAATAATACATTTTTATAATGGCAAATGTTATTTGATTGATTTGCATTACACCGAACAATTGAAATTCCTGCAAGACAAAAGTCTAACATCTATCGTTAAATTTATGCAAAAGTATCGGGGGATGGGGGGGATATCAATCCCTATATCCCCCTGGCTATACGCTGGCTTGCCAAGAGGGGGAGGGGAGAATATAAGTATTTCCACTGATTCTGTGCTTTCTGGGGGCCTGAGGGTAAAATTTCAAATGTTTTCTGTAAAGGTAAAATTTGTGAAACATTTCTTCCGGGGAAGGGATGAGTGCTGAGTGCCTGTGAGACGACCAGTCCCCCCCCCCTCCCCTACAAAAACTTATATGGGTGTCATTTATGGGGGCCCTGTGAACAGCAACAGGATCATTTTAGGGGGGTGGTGTCCTTATCTCACCCCCTTAAGTCCGAGTAATTTGGACCCCCCCCTAAAAAAAATTTCTGGCTGTGCTACTGCATGTGTGCATGCATATGTACGCATGTGTACTTTAAATCTGTATTGTCGATTCTAGATTATCACACAATTCTGGTTCTTTTTCAACAAAACAACCAAATGAAATAATTGACAAATTATAATGAATTAAGTGATGTAAAGAATGTAATTATTTCTTTAATTGATTACCTTCAAGAGGAAGTGCTTGTTTATGTAAAAATCAAAGAAATTTTGTTAATGCCTAATGTACAGCAGAACATGTATTATTTTTATGAATTATTTTACACTGTAAAATTCTGCTGTAGTTTGATACCATTGGAAATAATATAACAAAACTATAGTTCAGAAGAGTTTTTTTTAAACTTCTATTTTTGTGTGTTTCTGTGTGTGTGTGTGTGTGGGGGGGGGGGGGGGGACAAAATTGAAACTTTGAAATAGCCCATATGTTTTCATGCCTATTAAACTAGAATAGCTCTTTAAACATAATACAGCATAAGAAAAAACCATATTTATTAAAAACCACACATTAAGCTAAAAACCAAAAGAAAGAGAGAAAAATCAAGGCTTCTTTTTCTGACTTTTAATTCCACAAAATTCCTGGCTTTTTCTCTTAAATCTATTTTTCAACTAATTCATATTCGATAGCCAATGAAGTTATATTATTTAATGTACCTGGAAGAGTAGAGGAACATAAGAAATTTTTAGTTAACTTTAATTTTGAGAAACTCTTCTCTGCACTTGCCACAATTATTGGCAAAGAAAGCAAAATTCTCGAAGCAATAGCAAGATGTGCGTGTAAAATCTAAAGTTGAAATTAGCTTTAAAATTTCAATTGGGCTTTCCTTTTTGCCTAATATGACCATAACTGACACTATTTCATTTACTAGATCAAGAGCGTTTATATTTCCTGATTCTCCATCGGTCAGCATTAACTCCAATTGTTTACACTATAAACAGTGTTAACACTGCTACACTGTGTTACAATATTTAATTAGCACTTTTTAGGAGTACCTTTTAACTCATATATGCCATACAAAAATTTAAAATAATTACATTGGGTACTTATTAAATTAAATCTACATTCTGAGGTATTAATCACTTTGTTTACTGTAAAAAATAAAACTATCTTGAATTTTAATTTAGGATCTTTCACCAGATCATCTCGTGCTTCGCAATCAAAATTAATACGTTACATGGCTGCGTAAACTCAGGGTTAGCCAGAATACTACCTCGTCGGTCAGTTCTCTTGCGTAACAGAACATTTCATTTAAAATCACATCCAATGTAAGATTCTTTAAGAAAATCTTTACAGTTTCTTAAGAGTTCTAGAGCAGGTTATAAATCGTTGTCTTTTAACTGCAATAGCTTTTCTTAATGGATTCAAGCAATTGAAGATTTTATACCAAACTAGAGTAAGTTGGTATGAAGAGCTGTGATTCCCAAGCTAAAAATTTTGGGAGCCTCCTTTTTAAATCACTCTACAAACACATTCCACTTCCTTTCCACACAGCTATGCTGATGTCAACATGCAAACTCTTTCAGCAAGGTCTTCTGATGGCGAACAGATCATGAGTCCTGACTGATTACCTTTTATCTCGAAAATAAATAGATGACCATGATGAGCATCGGAACCTTTAGTTATTACGGCTAAAGAATTGAATTCGCACTTCTTGGTCGAGGTTGGTCAAGGACAGACGATCACACATTTCATTTAGTTAATCTATTATTTTAGTCAGCTGTTGTTCGAATTTTGTGGAACTCATTACATTACAGAACGAAAAAGAAGAAAACATATCTTTGAGTTCCGGCACATGAGTAAATTAGAGGTTAGAAGGATTTCCAGCGAGCTGCTCGAAAAAAATCACCAAATCGTATAATTGCAGCCTTGAAAGAGAGTTTGGAAAGGGGAAATTGGACTATTTATTCTATAACGCATCTGAATGTGCAAAGACCACAGTATCCAAATTTCGTGCAATTCTCACTCCTTCATTTTTCTTTTAGTTGTTTCAGGTAGATTCGGCAAGCGCACAAAGAAAGTTTGCCACTAATGTCTAAGATTAAAATATGATCAGGAAAAACTGAAAATGATGGCGGGAAAGAATGCTCCGTTTCTTTTCTGCTTGACGAATGAGCAGTTTTTATCCCCAGAAAATATAATTTCCTCCCAGTTGGTTTAGCTAAGGCGACCATATTTTCAGACGTAGAATTGAGGACATGTCCCCAATTCTGAAACGAAATTGAGGACATTCTATAATTAATGAAATAATTAATAGTAATCTAATTAAAAAACAATGTAATAATTAAAAATTGACGTATTTAGCGCCACAAAATATTTCATCTCGGCATGGTGAAAAATAGCCACCTGTCCCAATATAAATATTTACCTCCATGGTTATCTCGTGTAAAACATAAAGCTGTATAACCTCGAGGAACTATTTAGAATAGCTCAAATCCTGAATAGGACGTTAAATTGTGTTGCAGAGTTTACAAATTTCACGCAACTTTTAATTTACGACATCATGTTCTGACCCCGAGTATTTGAGTCTGGTTATTTCTCGCAGTAGTGTTCAAACTGAGTAATATTGAGCCACACGATGTTGGAAAACTCACTTGCAACAGAACTTATTAAACTTAATTTGAGAAATATTGGGTTTATTCCTAGTTATTGGGTATTTTAAATATTTTCTAGAGCTATTTTACAAAAGATGCAACTTTTCTGCAAGAGCTTGCTAAGTTGCTGGAATTCAACAAAAAAAAGTATATCTAATATATATATATCGCTAAAAATCGTCCAAACTTGGCGACATTTTGCACGATTTTTGGTAATACATAAAATGATTGCATCAAACTGATAGCGAACACTATGCATTATGTTAATTAGCATTTTTCACCTTTAGGTGACATTCGAGTTTCCCAAGATTAAAAAAAAAAAGCAAGTTTCCTTTCGTTATTACAGTGGCTGAAAATTCTTAGTATTCAAAAATCGCCAAGGGTAGCTCGCGCATTAAGCAAAATACTTTGGGTTTTTATAATAGTAAATTTTTACATAAAAGCCTTTAAACGAAGGCTGGGATTCACTCTATTTACCGTCATAGAAACCAGTTTATTGACAGATTCTAGTTTTATTATTGGTTTAAAAAATGGAATCGTCAATAAAACTGGTTGTTAATGACGGTCAATAGAGGGCTCTATTCCAGCCCTAAAGCTGAACGTCCACTGGCGTGCGTTTCAGTAGCTAGTATGGGAGCCCAATGTATTTTTCAGAATCTTGAAGACGGACTGGATTGAAAAGTGCCCCCTCTGAGCGGTGGGCGTGCTTTTGTGGTTTCCCGCGTTATCCTTTGGCGGCGAATCCCGACATGAATTAGTGAAGAAAAAAACGCGTTTTACTTTTCTACATCATGTGATAAAGTGGAAGCTTATTTCGATTGTGGTGTAATTTTTGTAAAAGCTAGTTAGCCTAATTAGGAATTCTAATGCATTTTTACACTCGGGACATGAAAATGACATTAATCTCACTTAGATTTATTTATTACCTTTAATAATTCAACTATGCTAACTAATGTGCTCAAATTGGACATTTGAGTAGCTTTCTACCCTGAAAATTGCAAAAAAATCGTTAAAAATTGGGGAACAGGTGGATTTTTAGAATTTTAAAGTTGGCGACTGACTATTCTATGTCGTTTTTCATATTTGTGCAAAATTCCAAGCCGATCGGTGGGGCGGTGTGGGAGGAGTTTCCGGACGAACAAACAAACAAACAGACAAACAAACTTTCACATTTATATAATAGATAATAATAGAGCATAGGAACACTAACTGTGAGAGTTAAATAATCCTGAAACCAAATCACTGGAACAAAAACCTAAAATTCTTTCATCAATTTTAACGGTAGCCACACTGGAATTAGATTTGTCAATACCATTATACCTTACCCAGAATGTAATTTGTTCGATTTTTTTGGCATCAGGAATACAATCTAGAAATATGGTATAGTATTTGGCTTGTTGAATTTCATTAACAATGTGTAATTTGAATCCAACTGGAAACCTTGTGAAAAATTTATGCAAAATGTGTAACTGATAAACTTCCAGTTGTTAATAGTATAAATTTGTAAATAAAATATTTCTTTGGCATGCAAATAAAATAATTCTGCCCTAAGTGGATTATTTTGGAATCATAGCAAGATTCACTGATTATATAGGACACAGTGGGACAATTTTTACTTGTACTAATTTCCTTTCTTTTAAAACTAAATATTAAATGCAGAACTATATTTTCCCGACTCTCAGCTTTCATTGTAATTTTTTTCAAAATTTATTTTATTCTTTGTAAAAAGTTAATTTTCAAAACATACTCAATGTGTCACATTGTAACCCTTTCCGAGGCACAGTGGGACAAGGATTGGGATACAGTGGAACAATGAGTAAGACATATAAAATCAGATATATATTATGTAACACATTACTATTACTACAATTCAATACAGGCTGAGATAGTCAACACAGAAGATATGAAAGCAGTTTTTAAATGGCAAGCCTTAAGAATAGCTATAATGATGAAACACGTTTAAATTTGAAAAATTCTTTTATCAACCATGTTTGATGAATTGAAAATAGTAAAATAACATCAAATTAAAGAGTAACAGCAACAAAATGCTTGCAAAAGTTCATTTTATCATTGAATTGAAAGTCTACTGGAAATGAGAACTGTGTCAATCAGTGCAAAATTTAAAGATGTGGAAGCCCTAGAGCAACAAAGAAGTAGCACCCCCTAATAATTTTTCAAACAAATGTTAAGGAATTTTTTTGACTACCTGTGTGGTGAAGTTAATTCAATGTTAACACAGCCTAGTGGTCCATGGTACGATTTTTGGCAGAAATAGACTTTATTTACTCAGAAAATAATCTATTTTTGTCTGGTGTTGAACTCTTAATATAACCCCGTTATGGCTCACAACCAGTGGCATAGCCAGAAATTTTTCATGGGTGGGTGGGGACAACGACTTACGACTACTGCAACTGACATATATGTATACATGTGTGCGATAAGGGAGTGAAGAATATAGTTTGTATGGCAAAAATTCCTCATGGCGTGGGGTTGTGACCTTCTATTCCCCCCCCCCCTTGGCTATGCCCCTGCTCATAACGGATCATATTTAATGCCAGTAGAATGCAAAATATGTACAAGAAACAGTTGTATTGTATCTGAAAATTTTGGTTATAAAAATAGTGACATTACTTTTTAATTATTTGGTGTTCGTAGGAAGTGTTACTTAAAAATGTCTATTGTGGGGGACCCGGGGCTACAACCCTGTTGCCCTCCCCTAAATCCGGTCCTGTGTGTCATTGTTTTTTCTATACCTCCACAAGCCATAGGTTTATATACAGTAAAGCACTGTCCCACTGTACCCCCAAAGAAATCTTTTTAAATACAAACTCAAAAGTTGTACAAAATTTATCATTTAAATAAGATTATTAAATGCATGCAATAAGAAAGTTTAAATTTAAATTAAAAAAAAGATTGATTATTGGGTTATAATTTACTGCTCAAATCTAAAAAAGTTAAACTTGTCTGTTTTATCCAAGAGTGATAGTAGAAACAAAAATGCCGGCAACTTCCCTACAAAATGAATCGTGACAGTGACTAGTTTTCACAGTGTTGCAATAGTGGTTAATTCAATTATGGAATTCTTTTCTAATTTTTGAGCTTTTGAATCACAGAAAGATCTATCATTTCACTGTGCCCACCTCTCCCCTACTGACTCCCTTTACAAATTTGAAAGTGAAGATTTCAGAAATAAAACTATACAAAAATGTTAATTAAATGCAATAGCAATAATAGTATTATGCACAACCTCTTTCAGCTTATGGGCTATCAATTAGTCTTGAAGGCTGGATGGATGTTATGACACAATCCCAAATATATACAGTAAAACTCGCTTAAGATGCTTTCCCGCTTAAAACGCTTTTTTCCGTAAGTCCCTGGACATTTCCTATACTAATCAATGTAAAATCCACCCGATAAGACGCTTTTGTTCTGCTTTGTGTCGTCGGTTAAGACGCTGTTCTCGTATTTCTGATGAAGCATTTTTTTTTTCTTTTTGAAAGGTATTGCAATCCGTCAGAGGTTAGTCACAGTATACTAATGCTCTAATACCCCTTGATAAGTATCTATTCATTCAAAACCCCTCTTTAACTCTTACCCATCTCTCTCACGCTGCTGTCAGGTTGTTATGCCCATCTTTACTCAGGAATGCAGAAAGATTGCAATATCGACATAGTCCGGGTTCCACCCGATAAGACGCTTTTGTTCTGCTTTGTGTCGTCGGTTAAGACGCTGTTCTCGTATTTCTGATGAAGCATTTTTTTTTTCTTTTTGAAAGGTATTGCAATCCCTCAGAGGTTAGTCACAGTATACTAATGCTCTAATACCCCTTGATAAGTATCTATTCATTCAAAACCCCTCTTTAACTCTTACCCATCTCTCTCACGCTGCTGTCAGGTTGTTATGCCCATCTTTACTCAGGAATGCAGAAAGATTGCAATATCGACATAGTCCGGGTTTTCTCTCCCTTGACCGTGAATGTCCCGGAGCTAAAAATCCAATTCATCAAAATTCGCTCCACTTCTGAAGGGGGTGTAAGAAGTAAAATCAGTTCCATAAATTACATCAGTGAAGCTTGGGATGAAATTAAACGAGATGTAATAAACTGTTTTCGTAAAGCTGCGTTTGATGTGTGGGACAATTCAATTCAGGCTGACATTTCACTTCCAGAAGATGAGGAATTTCAATCATTGGAGAATTTCCCTGATTATACAACGGTGGACGATCACCTCGTGACCTGCAGCATTCGGACTTTTAAAGAAATAATCGCAGATACCACGTTTGAAGTGATTGTGAAAGAGGATGCCGTCGAACAAGAGGAGGACGAAGAAACGGAACCGACAGTTAAACCTACCGTTACTACTGGCTTGTATTATGTAAGTGAGCAGCGGAAAGTACTGCCCTCTTTGGAACATACAGAGGAAATGTTGACCTATGTCAACAAGATTGATAATTTTCTTGCTGCAAAACATACGCAGAAACTTAAACAAAAATAGATGCTTTTTTTCTTCAGCACATCAGAAATCTGAAGTTTGGTGCGTATTATATTTTTCATTTGTACAATATTATCTATGCAGTATAATAAGTATCTTATGTAATTTCTAAATGAAGAGGAATACATACGTATTTTTTCTATGCACTTAGATTTTGTTCTTTCCCAATTCGCCCTAAGACGCTTTCCCGTTTAAAACGCTCTTTCAAGCTGGTCCGTTGAAGAGCGTCTTAAGCGAGTTTTACTGTATTTATATAGGTTTCTTTGCAAAGTTCGTGAAAGTATGATGGCACACATGGGAAATGCAACAGGGAGATTCTAAGATATTGTGAGTGTTTGTTATGTCAGAAACAAGTTCAACTGATCATAACTAAACAAAAAATTGAGTTAGGTGAGCATTCCTGATTTAAATCAATGATTTTTTTATAAATCAGTTGATTTAAATCATTGACACCCTGATAAATGTATTCCAAAAAATCTGAAGCTAGGGCAAATAGATCCGTCAGCGGTCTTTGCTTACTGGCTGACTTTATACCGAAGGATAAATACTTCATAATTTCGAGAAATCCGAGGCACAGTGGGACAGGGATTGGGATACAGTGGGACAATGAGACATATAAAATCAGATATATATTATGTAACACATTATTATTACAACAGTTCAATACAGGCTGAGATAGTCAACACAGAAGATATGAAAGCAGTTTTTAAATGGCAAGCCTTAAGAATAGCTATAATGATGAAACACGTTTAAATTTGAAAAATTCTTTGATCAACCTTGTTTGATGAATTGAAAATAGTAAAATAATACCAAATTAAAGAGTAACAGCAACAAAATGCTTGCAAAAGTTCATTTTATCATTGAATTGAAAGTCTACTGGAAATGAGAACTGTGTCAATCAGTGCAAAATTTAAAGATGTGGAAGCCCTGGAGCAACAAAGAAGTAGCACCCCCTAATAATTTTTCAAACAAATGTTAAGGAATTTTTTTGACTACCTGTGTGGTGAAGTTAATTCAATGTTAACACAGCCTAGTGGTCCATGGTTCGATTTTCGGCTGAAATAGACTTTATTTACTCAGAAAATAATCTCTATTTTTGTCTGGTGTTGAACTCTTAATATAACCCCGTTATGGCTCACAACCAGTGACATAGCCAGAAATTTTTCATGGGTGGGTGGGGACAACGGCTTACGACTACTGCAACTCACATATATGTATACATGTGTGTGATAAGGGAGTGAAGAATATAGTTTGTATGGCAAAAATTCCTCATGGCGGGGGTTGTGACCTTCTATCCCCCCCCCCCCTTGGCTATGCTCCTGCTCATAACGGATCACATTTAATGCCATTAGTATGCAAAATATGTACAAGAAACAGTTGTATTGTATCTGAAAATTTTGGTTATAAAAATAGTGACATTACTTTTTAATTATTTGGTGTTCGTAGGAAGTGTTACTTAAAAATGTCTATTGTGGGGGACCCAGGGCTACAACCCTGTTGCCCTCCCCTAAATCCAGTCCTCTGTGTGTAATTGTTTTTTCTATACCTCCACAAGCCATAGGTTTATATACAGTAAAGCACTGTCCCACTGTACCCCCAAAGAAATCTTTTTAAATACAAACTCAAAAGTTGTACAAAATTTATCATTCAAATAAGATTATTACATGCATGCAATAAGAAAGTTTAAATTTAAATTAAAACAAAGATTGATTATTGGCTTATAATTTACTGCTCAAATCTAAAAAAGTTAAACTTGTCTGTTTTATCCAAGAGTGATAGTAGAAACAAAAATGCCGGCAACTTCCCTACAAAATGAATCGTGACAGTGACTAGTTTTCACAGTGTTGCAATAGTGGTTAATTCAATTATGGAATTCTTTTCTAATTTTTGAGCTTTTGAATCGCAGAAAGATCTATCATTTCACTGTGCCCACCTCTCCCCTACTGACTCCCTTTACAAATTTGAAAGTGAAGATTTCAGAAATAAAACTATACAAAAATGTTAATTAAATGCAATAGCAATAATAGTATTATGCACAACCTCTTTCAGCTTATGGGCTATCAATTAGTCGTAAAGGCTGGATGGATGTTATGGGTGATTCCATGAAACTAGGGACACCAATGGCAAAAAAAAGTTCTAATAAAAAATAATACTTTAGTCCCCTATGAAGTAAAAATGTGAATTTTTATGAAATGATGCTAAAAAAGTTAACACCTTTTTAAAAGTTTTATACACAATGTTTGGCAACATTACTGTTTTTACACGAGTTCTTGTCTGAAAGAGGTGTAGGAAGTTCATCTTGTTTTATAAAAGAAATCTTATTTTTTTTTATTGAAATTTAGTTTGTATAGGAAAAGATTAGAGCAATGCAGAAACCTTTAACTGCAATATTTATCTATTTTTTGTAAATTAGGTCAAATATTTAATGTAACATCAGTCACAAAATTCTATAAATGTTTTTCTTGCTTAAATAAAATTAGTTACAAAAGTATAAAAAGTCTTTTTCTCTTCCTTTATGAAGATATCTTTAATATTAGTCTTTTGAATATCTAATATTGGTTCAATTTATGAATTTTAAACTTATAAAAAATATGTAACATCAGTCACATTTCTGTTTTTTGATTAGATACCTACATAAAAATATTGGGAAAATCGCATTGACTACTGCAGAAAGACAGAAAAGAAGGTGAGATAAGTTAAAGAATGAAGGGAAATATGAAGATTATTAAAGAAAAACAAAGCAGAACCAATAAAGAGCCAAAATAAAAAGGAAATGACCTAGCTAAATTACCTCAATCAATTCAGAATACTCTTTTTCAAACATTTTCTCTAATTTCAAGATAAATTAATCTTTTTACCTTCTTCTGAATTGACTGAGGTAATTTAGCTGGATCATTTCTTCTTTTATTTTGGCTGTTTATTGCTTCTGCTTTGTTTTTATGATTTTCATATTTTCCTTCATTCTTGAATTTATCTCATCACTTTTTCTGTCTTTCAGCAGCAGTCAATGCTATTTACCCAATATTTTTAAGTAGCTTTCTAATTGAAAAACAGAAATGTACCTAATGTTACACATATTTTATAACACACATTTACACATTTTTATAACTTTAAAATTCACAAATGAAACTACGACTTTTTATGTTATTAGGAGTGATGTTACATTAATGTTAGGGCTAATTTATAAAAATTGTTCTCAAGGCAAATATTGCAGTTAAAGGTTTCTGCGATTGTCTAATCTTCTCATAAATGAACGAAATTTCAATAAAAAATAAGATTTTATACATACCCGTTGATTTCTTTTAGAAAACAAAATGAACTTTCTACACCTCTAAAGACAAAAATATATGTAAAAATGTTTTGCCATCTTTTTAGCATAATTTTATAGAAATCCACAAATAATTACTTTATAGAGGAAAAAACTATTATTCTTTAAAAGAATATTTTTTTTTTCACTGGTGTCCCTAGTTCCATGGAATCACCTGTTAGTGAAATACACTAAAAACATTATTTTTAAAATTTTATTAATGAACAACAAGCATTACTATGATTTATTTATTATGATTAAACTAGAGTAATTATATTTCGAAAAGTAAATTTGGTAGTTTTGTTTTTAAGAAATAATATATAATTATAGCATGTTTTTGTGAATGTAACATCAGTCACGAAATATATGTAACATCAGTCACAGGAATAAAATATTTTCTACATAAAAAGTTTTTTAATTTTTTAAATGAAAGAAAATGTTTTCATAAAGATTGAAATCTGTACTTAACTAGAAAAAAATTATTTTACTTCTCACACTATTAGTTCGAAGAGGATTTGAATTTATATAAAATTCATTTTTCTCAATCTCTCTTCTGTGTAACATCAGTCACGTTTTTTGATTTCCCTTAATTTAAAAAAAGAAAAAAAATACTTCTTATATTGACGATGGATAACAGTATAGTACTTATTTATGATACTCTTGATCAATTTAAATAAATAAATATATATATTTCAAGCCACTGGGGAATTTCAAAGGTTACAAATGTAGTCAAATTGTAACGTCAGTCACCATGGAATGACCCTTATGACACAATCCCAAATATATATTTATATAGGTTTCTTTGCAAAGTTAGTGAAAGTATGATGGCACACATGGGAAATGCAACAGGGTGATTCTAAGGTATTGTGAGTGTTTGTTATGTCAGAAACAAGTTCAACTGATCATAAATAAACAAAAAATTGAGTTAGGTGAGCATTCCTGATTTAAATCAATGATTTTTTTTATAAATCAGTTGATTTAAATCATGATTAAAATCAGTTGATTTAAATCATTGACACCCTGATAAATGTATTCCAAAAAATCTGAAGCTAGGGCAAATAGATCTGTCTGCAGTCTTTGCTTTCTAGCTGACTTTACCAAAGGATAAATACTTCATAATTTCGAGAAATCTGTCTCTAGCCATTGTCTCAGACAAGAATTTTGGGCCCCAGGATTTGGACAATAAGCTCAAAACAGAAAGATCTTTTGCAGCTAAAGCCCCATGAGTATATAGCAGTGAAATGAAAGCATCTAATTCATCAAGGGACAAACACCAATTTGGATTTTGAGATTACTTACACGCTTCTTCAGTGTACTGTTGAATGTGATGCAACATTTTTTCACTTATAAACAATCTCCATGCACTGCTTTTGTTACCATGAATTATTTTACTCTTAGCATAGGAAGTTTGGATAGGTGTTTCACTCAAATGTTCTGACGGGAATGTTGCCCAGTAAGATTTGGGGAAATATTTCCTATTTTTCATAGTGAACCATCATTTGCTGTTTCTTCATTTATTTCACTCACCACACTTTGTATACATTTTCGAGTTTTATTTGGACGTCAGTGACTACTTTCTCCACTTTGATTACAACCACTTTTTTCACCACTGGGAACTGTACTAGCATCTGGCAATGGAATAGTATCTTGGTGTGAATTTTCACCTTCGTTTGTTGTTTCATGAACAGACTCAGTATCAGATAAATCGGATTCATTTACTTCAGTATTAGGGGGAATCCGGTCTTTGGCGGATAAATCCAATGTATTTTCGGTATGAAATTCTTCATTAGGTTCAGTTTCTGAACAAGAATCATCATCAGAAAGGCTCTGCAAAACTTTCAGCATCTCTTCTTTAGTTAGGTATTTTCTACCAACTCTTCTACAGGACATGATTACAAAGAGCACAAAATGCGTGGGTCAGAACACTGAAATTATTCAAAACAAAATGGAGTTTGGTATTTTCTTATCTGTGAGTAAACCTGCTATGTTTAAACACAAGATTTCTAATACAAAAGAAATGCACAGTCAAATGGCTCCCGGAATTTCTAAGCAGGCGTTTCATTTCCCTCCCTCCCTCTTCCTACTTACTCCTACTCTGGGCAATGCACCTTTTATGTAGCATTTGCAATCAGTGTATCAATCAAATAAAACAGATAAAAGTGCAAAAATAACCTGAAAAATAAAAATTCTGATACGGTCAAAATGACCGGTCGCCTAATAGTAGGTGCACGCAGTAATAGTGGCAAAAATAATTATTTAAAATAAACAAAAGTAAATCTATGTAATCTTGATAAGTTTTCAGGAAAAGTAAAAAAATATCAAACACAAAAAATAAAAAAGATATATAGAATTAAATTAGATTTTCAATCAAAATGACCGCTGCTGTAATTCTAGTATTAAGTGAGGCAGAAGAAGATATTTTTGCTGATGAAGTCGATTCTATATATCTGATAACTAAACTTACTACAAAGTACAGGGAAGATATTAAGTCCGACTGGGAAGAAAATGTTTGAGACAAAATAAAACATTTTTTGATTTGGATAGACAAGAGCACCTTTGGTCTCCAGCGAAAATGTATAATTTTCTGCAACAGATTAAAATCGACTTTTCCTAGTGTGGAAACATTGTTGCATGTTTATTTAACAATTCTGATTAGCAACGGAACAAGAGAACATTCTTTTTTTACACTGAAAAGAATAAAGAATGTGCAGATAAATTTGATTGGACAGTAACGCCTTAGCGATTCTGAACATCCAAATGAAACAAAAAAATTTAATTTCGACAAGGTGATAAATGAATTTGCAACAAGAAAATGAAGAAAGAAAGCATTCTAAGTGCTAAATAAATTTGTAAATGCAAATGCATTAAAAGAGTATAAGTAAAACTCTTATCTCTCGTAATACTTAAAAAACATAAAATATCTCATAATATTTAGCAATTCACAGTTCCTTTTTTTTAGCCTAGAATGCATCACTAATCTTTGTCTTTTGTGATCTAAAAAAAGAGGTGTGGGTGGGAAGACTCAGTTACCTATTGGTTCGTCACGCCACTTCAGTTGTACAAATATTCAAAAATTTTTTAAGCTAATTTCTATTGGGGTGGGGGGTCATCTACTAAAGGGCCCCAAAATTCGAAAGCTGCCTATGGCCCCTACAATCATGTGTCACTGTAGCTACAAGAGTGTTTTCTGTTAGAATGTCTGAAGTTTACACATTTAACCAAATAACTGATGAAGATGCCAAGTAATTTTATTTTTATTATTAACCTTTTACACGCCAATGTTCCCAAACGGGAAAATCAACTTTGAAATTTCTTTTAAAAAAAAGGTTTTACTTTTATGCACTTATAAAAAATAATATTTATAGTTAAAAAGTGACTTAATTTTTTGATGAAAAAACCTAATCTGTTTTATAATTACTGTCGCTTACGAAAATTCATGAAAAATACATTTTTTGGCTATTTACACAAGTGTTTATAAAACATTTTACATACAATTTTTAAAAGGTGCAAAAACTATAAAATTCGAGATTTATGATAAATAAGGACTATATTAATGAGCAAATATGAAAAATACTAGTTTAAAATAAAATTGCATTTACTATGATACATCAAATGTTGTTGTTCCCGTTTGGGAACATTGGCGTGATTCGCTATACTTTTCGGGTAATTTACATTGCTCCATACTTCCAGTGTTTTCACTAGAGCGCAAGAATCTCGCTTTTTTTTTCTTTTTCTCGCATTAAAAACTTATTAATGCAAGAAATTCGCACACCCTACAAATCGGTTTCTCAAAAAAAAAAAAAAAGAAAAGAAAAGAAAAGGAGAGGAAGCAGTTGCAAGTTTAACACAGACTGTAAAAGTGGATTCTGAAGAACTTCTAAAGCCTGTGAAAGAAAAAAAAAAGGGGGGGCATCCTGGGGACTTGGTTGATCCACAATTGGGTTACTTTTATTGCATGTAACTGGGCCTGACTTAGATTTGGAGGTCCAGTTGCATGCAATAAAAATAACTAAAAATCATAAATACCCTGATTTTGGGTGTTTACCCAAGCAGGGATAAATACCCATTTATAAATACCGTACCAACTGGGTATATACCTTACACAAATCTATAGTCAAAAATTCTCACTCATTTTCTTTAGGTAATGAAAACCCTGACTTCTATAATCCATAATGGTGAAAACATAACAACTTTAGTTTGTCTGATAGAGTGTTCAGAAACAGGTCAAAGAACCTTTGTATACCTCTTATAGCATGTCTATACTCCTTCTTCCCCCCCCCCCCTAAATTTGGATATCGACGAAAAAAACGATTGGGCAATTTTTCGGTTTATTATTATTGAGTGGTTACCACGTTGTTCCTGGTGAGGATTTTGTATTGGAGCACGTATGAAGATTTGTCAGTCCCAATTGTTCCTTCAGTGATGTCAAGAGCTTCGCTTTAGGAAAATAAAAAAGTACTTTCACATCATCGATTCAAGTGATTCGAAACCAGGCGATAAATTGGGCAAAATTGCTCCCTTTTATGAAGAGCTCGCAAAAAATCTTCGCCAGTTTGGATTCTTTCATACTAAACTAAGCATTGATGAATCGATGGTCCCATATTATGACCATCATTCGGCAAAGATGTTCATAAAGGGTAAACCTATAAGCTTCGGTTTCAAAATTTAGATGCTTTGTTCTGCTAATGGTTACCCATATGCCATGGAAATTTACAGTGGTAAAAGCTCTGACACAAGCAATATTCCCCTCGGATTGAGAGTTGTTTGGGAACTTTTGTCCCATATTGAAAATCCCAAAAAACACAAAATTTATTTCGATAACTTTTTTACATTGTATAAGCTTATAGCAGATTTATCTGACAAAGATTTTAATGCAACTTTTACAATCCGGGATACCAGAACTGGGCAATGCCCTCTGAAACCATCAAAACAAATGTCGAAATGTGAGAGGGGCGAGTCCGATTACCAGTGTGATGGAACGATAGTTCTGTAGTCACTGTCACATCGAACTACGATACTCATGAACCTATGGGTAAAGCAAAAAGATTTAGTCGCCAAGACAGAAAGATAGTGGATGTCTCCCACTTCCAGCCACATCTTGCAAAATCTTATAATGAAAGTATGGGTGGAGTAGATTTATTAGATCAACTTCTCGGAAGTTACTGACCAATGTTCCGCAGAAAAAGTGGCACTGGAACTTATTCAACAATGCACTCAATATGGCTGTTGTTGCAGGATGGATTTTACATACTGAATTGCATCATAACACAGCATCAGAACTGTCACACCTAAATTTTCGAAGAGGTGTAACATTGAGTGTGCTTTGAATGAAACCCAAGATTCATACCATTCCAGGGCCGCGAGCTCATCTAATACAATCTGCAAGGCAGTCAGATACCCATTATTTAGTACCATCAGCCCAAGGATGCTGCGTAGTTTGCCAAAAAAAAAATATACAAGAAAAATGTGTTTTAAATGTGAAAAATGATTGCATGAACACTGTTTTCCTTCATACCACGGACAGTGATGTAAACATAAAAATTATTGTTACTGAAGAAAAAGTTAAGGAAAATTTCGGTAAAGTAAATTTTATTTCATATAAATATTAATCAAGGTTTTATACAGTTACTCTTTCTAGTTAACCATAGCTATTTCATAATTAGTACTCATGTAGTGTATTACTTGTGCTTTTTTTTTTTTTTGTTAGTTTCAAAAACTGAAATAAATCTGTCAATAATATTCTTTTTTATTTAACATAAGAAATTCTTATTATTTTTTACTTATATTTTAAAATATATAAAATGTTTTTAATCACAAGTATGAAATTCTAGCACAAGAATTGTAAATTTTAATTATTTGATAAACATAGTAAAAAAGTTAACTAATCACGCCAATGTTCCCAAATGGGAACATATCAGAAACCATAGCCAAAAAAATTTTTTTTCATTAATTTCTTGTACCATTGCTTAACCCCTTCCAGGCTCATTTTATTTCGGGATTATGGATCAAAAAATGTCAATTTTTTTTACGCTTATTTTCATACGTATATATCTTTTTAAACATAATAGCAATTTTCGCATATGCAATTTCCTAAAAATTAATGCAAAAAATCTAATTAATTAAATGAGTAACTTACCTGTAAAGTTGGCTTCCTGTATGGCAGAAATCATTAGACTTTGGAGTCAATTCACACTAACTAAAATTATAACGCATAGAAGAGCTAGCTTTTGTCTTGAATTACAATTTTTGGCAGGATTTGGTGTATCCGTATTTAGTGCACACCACTGACAAGCATCACTCAAGCTTTCTGAATCAGAATCACTTTCTGTTTCAGAATTACCGAAATCTGAACTATCAGATTCTGAAACATCTAACCGGTATTCACTTCCAAAATCATCATCTGAATTTGAATCAAATTCACTAGAATCAGAATCAATATAGCGCGCGTAAGCCATTTTGAAAAAAAAACAGAACGTTATACAAGCACGTAATGATTTACAACAAACACATCTGGAATTTTACCGGAAATGCCGCTTACTCTTATCTAAAACCTACAGTTGAAAAAAACATTTATAGTGCTGCCATCTAGTAGCTAGAATAGTAAGCAAAAGCATTCAAAGCGATTTAAAAACAAATGCGAAAAAATTCGGGAAAGACCGAATATCAGTGTAAATTTTCATAGTGCCCGAGCTACACTCGGGATGAGCCAGGATGGTACATTTCGCCTGCCCGAGCTGAGCTCGGGATAAGCCAGGAAGTGGTTAAATAGATGCATTTAAAGTTTATTTTTATGAGCTAACATTATTTTTTAGACTTCGAACAGCGGCGTGTAAAAGGTTAATGCATAAATTTTTTTACAACAATTTACATCTTATTGTCATCTAATCAGAGTTTAATAATTTAAAATTTTTCAATGATTGGTAATCATTCACAAATTTACAGTAGAAAAACTTAATAAAATGTTAATTTAACTTTAAAAGATAATTTGATACTTTCCCCTTTATATTCTGCTTATACAGTAGAAGATCGATATACCGCAATTCTATAAACCGCAATTCTCCATAAACCGCATTAACACTGCAGATGTAAACAGAGAAAATCACAATCAAGAAATTTCTACAATCTGTTTTTTTTTTTTTTTAAATTGCTTTCCGAGGGAATTAATTTTGAGACATTAGGTAAATCCCACAGCATGCCAAGCTTAAAATAAACAATTATTCTCCCATGCATGCATTATGCTTTATCAGCATAACAGCTGGCTGGCCGAGGTCGAAGAGGAAGAAATGTTTACTTTAAAAAAACAAGGAACCTCTCCCTTTTTCCCTCCACTACTGGAACCACTCTCTTTCTCCCTCCTCTACCATTGACTTCCCAAACAGACGTTTATTTATTTAGTTATATTTCTCTTTGTAAATTAAAAACATTGATTTGTTTTATATTAAATCGTATGGCGTTACTTGGCTTCCTAGATCATACACGTAGCATCACCAAAAGTTAAGTTTTTTTTTTAATGTGTGTGTGTGGGTGGGTGGGGAATGCACATAGCATATTCTAAAGTAAAAATAGCCATGTTTCTTTAAGTTTGGCAAGAAGAAAGGTTTTAAAATGAATGGTTTTCTAAACAAAGTTGGGGGGGCACACGCTCCCGCCCCCTGCCAGACGATATGCTTATGACTCAATAGTCAATATTGACAGTAAAATACTTTTAAACAGTCTATGAGAAATAGGGGAGGGAGAGTTTTCTCAATGTAACACTATTTTAAAACTGAATTTTGGAATTGGATTTAAGCCATCATTAGTTAAAATGAAAACTGCTGAACTAATGCATTGTGCACAAAATGGAAAGTACTCAGTTTGCAAACCTGCATGAAGAAAACATTTTGAATATTTGGTAATTGATGATAAGTCACAAATTGTTAATCATTTGACCAGTGCTGAAATAATTTCCTCTGTTTCAAAACAAGAGGAAAACAATTCTGAAACAGAATCAAATGCTGGAGAGAAAGTTGAAAAACTTTCAGAATCTGAAGAAATTTCCATAAGAGATCAATATTTTAAATTCCTAGAAACACAAGACTGTGTAACCAAAGTAAAATCATTACCTGTCCAAAGGCTGCAAGAAAAGTTTTTTGTTGAGAGATTGCAAATTCTAAAACAAATCAAAATTAATATATTGTTTAACTAATAAACTTTAATGCTTTTGGTAATTTCAATTTATTTATTTTTCTGTAAATAAATAAATTCCATTTTTTTTTTTTTTTTTTTTTAAAGTAGTATTTGTATTTAAAAGAAGTTTTAAGCATTATATTTATGCGTTCCAGCTATATTTTAATATGTTTACTAGGGAAGTTTAATGATATAAGTGAATGATCCATATAACGCAAAATTCTATATAATGCAAAACCTTGCGTTTCGAGGTTTGCATTATAAATATCTTCTACTGTATAAGTCTTTACTTGTATTATTTATGACATATCAGGGTAGTCACCACCTACATATGTTGAAAATAGTTGCTTTATTCATAAAAAAATAATGTTCTTTACTACAAAATAGTAACATGCTTAAGTTTAAAATTAACTACCACAGATATAAAATGATTACAGAATTTTGTGAATAATAGGTCACTATTTTGTTTACATTTTAAAGATATTTTATCTAAATTAAAAGTTTTTAATATAAATTATTAAATGATTATTTCACTTATGTAAAAAGATTTTCATTTAAATTAATAAAGGGAACTTTTATTTAAATAAATATATAGGTTCTCCAATAACTTCATTATGCAGTATACAGCTTACATTAAGTCAAAGTTTAACTTTATCTGGATATGCTTGTTTACAATTAAAAGTATTAAAAAGTTTATCAGATGTTAGTGCTCAAATAGAAAGAGCAGGCTGAAATGTGAGCAATATTTTATCTACCATGGCCTGTGATCTACTTTCAAGTCATTACATTATTATGATCAATTGCTGAAGAAGCTTTCTCTTCATTATTCTTACTAGAGCTGTAGCAAACCGCATGTATTCGTTACTGAGATGCGGATAATCACTCAGACTCGAAGTAATGAATCGCTACTTTAGAATATCAGCTGTTACTGCATTGGGATTGACCAGCTTCGAATTTCGAATACAGACTGCCAGGCAAACTTTGAAGGGGGAAAATGAATCTTGGTATTTGAGTAGCAGTAGCAGTATGTTTCATTTTTGTTGCTGACTAGTAAGGGGGTTGCATTTCGCATGTGCTGAATGGTCTTGTTTTGATGAGGTTTGAAAGATTTGTATGTTTTGTTTTTGACTGATGACGCAATATCAGATAGATACAGAATCTGCTGCCCTATTATGATATAGAATGGCATCTGTTTCATACAATGCAGGGATATGCAGTATATAGTATGTTATGAGTGGCTGCCAATATGAGATTTTTTTTTTGGGGGGGGGGGGTGTTCTGGCAATTGTACAGCAGCAATATCTATAAGAACAGAAGCACGTTAGTAAGGGGGTACTCGTGCTTTCTGATATTATAGTACTAATTAGTGGTGTAATCAGGATTATCTTTCAGGTTCCGATGGATTGAGAACTTATTTTCTTAAGTGCTTGAGCTAGAACCGAAATATGAGAAATAAATAAGTTATTTAAATACACGTTAAAAAAATATTTTTATAAAGTAAACGAATTCACACATTTTTATTATTTAAAATATTATTTGGAAAAAAAAAATACTAGGCATCTAAACTTAAAACATATTTTTTTAAAGTTATTGTTTTGTTTTAAACAAACATTTCGAGAGGGACCCGGGATTTCTATGCCCACCCCTGCGTACGCCACTGGTATTAAAATAATTCAAAAAAGTTCAGTACGTTTTTAAAATATTGATGTCTAAGGGGGGGGGGGGGAACTTGACCCCCATCTTTCAAGAATCCGTACTCAGAAGCAACACTAGGCACAAGCTTTTCGTAATACGTTTTATGATGAGAATGAACACATTAAACCAGCATTCAGAATTTAAAAAGGGGGGAGGGAGACTATGGGGGGGGCAGCATGCTTTTGGAAGTAGTAAGCATTAAGATTTCTATGGGCACTATCTGAATTACTCGGATAATTTAACATTGTATAGAGCAACACATTTGTATAAAAACATCTATTAATCAGAGAAAATAAGCTCTAAATGCTACTCTTACGCGTTACAGTAAAAAAATTATGTATGATATTTTTATTTGTTTTTAAACCAAAAAAATGTAATTGCATGTAGTATTTTAAACATTCATAATCATACGTAATGCTATGTACAGTGGCGTAGTCAGGATTTTATTTCAGGAGGGGGATTGTGTTTGTATCAAATAGCTAACTCAGTATCAGTTGTAAATAAGTATCACATTGTAAGCTAAGTAAAGGGTCATATTTAGGAAAGGAGGGCTGCAGCCCCCCCCCCTCCTCAAGATACACGCTATGACTTGTTTCTCACGTTCGAACTAGTAACAGAAGTAACAAGTAACAAATACTTAGTAACCGGCAGTGAGTTTAGAGTAACGAATACATATGGGTATTAATATTTTCATTACTTTTACAGCACTAATTACTACTACTGTATTTTCCTACCTATTATCTGTAGTGGCGTATAATCTGCATGCATGTTTTTCAGTGAAGAAAAAAAAATTGTTTACAAGATAGCATGCAGTGCCATATAATCTGCAATCAAAACGGGAACACCTAATATCGTTTCACTAAGTACTCATACAAATAAACATACGGGCCGGCGATAGGTTCTGCATGGTGCATACGCATTAAATATTTCTGGAAATAAATTATTTCTATCCATATTTTATAAAAACATTTATTTTTTAGTTACATTTTCACATACAATAAATAGTGAAAGAGAAGACTGCTCAACTGTTCCTTTTTCTGGCAGGAATAAAAATATTAATTTTACATTAAATAGCTTATTTTCTAAACCTCAACCACCTGCGGGGGCTGCGTAGGGCCCAGTGCTACCATTACCCCATGCCTTGTGCCAGCCCTGTGTATGTACATCATAAACATTATAGACATACGTCAAAAGAAAAATATATAATAAACAACACTAATAAGTATTATTCTCTTGAGATGGACAATTATTTTTAATGGTTTTAACCGTTTGATGGCTATGCAGCGCTATCGCACTTTTGGAATGCACTCCTTCCAAAAGAAGCATTCGAGCAAGAGAGAAATTTCCTACATTGGTTTCATATATTAAAAATTACACTGATAAACAAAAAAAAAAAAATTTCGGCAGATATCTTGGTATCCAACACTTGTTTTAAGACAACTGAGACATGCTGATTAAAAATATGCAAACCGTTTGTCTCTATCACCCACTGTTTTTGGGATATCTGACATTAACCATTTATATATGTTTAACACTGTATCAAGGCAAACAACTCGCAGACAAGTTACCATAGAGCACATATTGCTGAATAGAGTACTAATTAACATAAACTATATAGCATCATCTAGTTTAAGGTATAATACACATATAAAATACATAGGTAGAACATAAAGTTCCTTAATTTAAAGTTAGTTCGGTTTGAATTTCTTGGTTGTAGACTTGCGTTTGTGCTGAGCATTTGGCATGTTGTGCTGAAGCATCCAGCAGTTGTCAGCCAACATTGCTGCATTCTATTATCGACCCTGATAGCGTGACTCCATCACCGAGATGTCCTGATGAAAACATTCGCCATGTTCATCACTGACAGAACCTAAGTTCTCGGGAAAGAAGTCGAGATGTGAGTCGAGGAAATGAATCTTGAGGGACATGTTGCAACCCATCAAGCTTCACGCACTAATGCACTTCTGCACAATATTTACATAGTCAGGAGATTTATTATTTCCAAGGAAATTGGCTACAACAGACTTGAATGCCAACCATGCATCTTTTTCAGTACTTCTGAGTAAGTCTTCGAAGTGACTGTGTGCAATGTTCTTCCTTATTTGTGGACCTATGAACACACCTTCTTTCACTTTCGCATAACTTTGGAAATTTGTTGGATAGGTGCCGAAAATCATCTGATTTGTTGTCTAGTGCCTTCACGAAGTTCTTCATGAGCCCCAGCTTTATATGAAGTGGAGGCATAATAACTTTTTCACGCTCAACCAACGGCACACGAAGGACGTTTTTACTACTTGTCTATATTTTATCTCTGATGTACCAATTCTTCTTTATTAGTGGTGCTTCCTATCTCTGCTGTCCCACTCACAGATAAACCAGCAGTACTTGGTGTACCATGTCTGCATTCCCATGAGAATAGTGATTACTTTTAAATCACCACAGATATTCCAATTGTAATCGCAATAGTGAATTTTTTTCAAGAAGTAGTAACATGGTTTTGTACATCTCTTTTAGATGGGCAGAAAATTCAACCAGTACTGATGAATACATGTTCCCATTGTGTAATAATACAGCCTTTAAACTTGCCTTGGAGGAATCAATGAACAGTCACCATGCTTCACTGCTATGTTCTACCCTGAGGCTTGACATAAGACCTTGGATGTCCGTGCAGTAGCACATATTATCACTCATTTGCAAAAAACTGCACGAGGTCTTTGTGCCTGTGTCAGAATTGTGAAGTTCTTGTACCTGTTGATAGCAAGTTAAATACTTTCAGACATGAACCTAGCAGTTCAGCTTGGCCTTTTGTTAGTGCCAGGTCCCGTACGATGTCGCAAAGATCATCATTATTAATCAAGTGAATATCTTCACCAGGATGGTAGTCAGAGTCTGATTTGTTGCTAGAAGATAGAGAACTTTCTTGTTGTTTTCCTCCATTGACTCTGTATTCTGTAGGTGGTGTTGGTATTGGATAAGTGACGGGATCATGTGGAATTGGCTTTAAAACTGAGGGAATATCTGGATAGAGTGTTTTTTACATTGTAGCTTATATATTTTCATTTGGGTATTAAAATTCCGGGGGGCTCTGAACTGTAGTCACAATGAATGGGAAAATTCGACGCTGCATTAAAAAAAAAAAACAGAAAAAAAATTCCAACGAAAGGGGATTAAAAAATATACGTTTTGTTGATATCTTGAAAACCTGACGTGATAGTGTAAAACGGTTTTCAGATTTGTAATCAGCATGAAAAACTGCATTAGACAAAGTAAGCATCATACCAGATATCTATGGCTTGTTATTGTGTGTTATTTATCATAGAATATGAGTTAGGCTATATATAAATATGACTTTCCATATTTCTATTAAGTTGTGCGTTTTGCAAAAACTCAATTATTATTTGCAAATCTAAAATAGAAAATTTCTCTCTTGCTCGAATACTTTTATTGGAGGGTGTATGAGAATTTTGATGGATAGCAGTCAAACGGTTAACAGGACGCTCCAGCTTTGTTTTTCTTATCCACTCTCACACATTTAAACAAAAAAAAATATATATATTTTTTTTCACTAACAAAAAAAATATAGATACTTTTTTTAAACGGAATGTTTAAAAGTTTTTACAGTTTAGAAAAAACTCAATATTTTAATGTTAATTAGAAGATGCATTTTGATGGAGACATCTGTTATTGAATTTTGTTGCAAATTCTGTACTAAAAATTTTTCAGGGAAAAAAAAAAAGGAAACAGATAATTCGCAGCAGCGTACAGTACACATCTTAAAATTTAAAACTTTTTTTTACAGATAATCTGGAGATTATATGCTGGAAAATATGATACTTCTTTTTCTTTAAATACATTCATTTTAATTTACTGAATTCAAAGTGTTTACACATAAAAGATTGTATGCTTCAGTACTGCTGAATTACATATAAGTATAGAATCTTTGCAATTAACCAACATCCTCAGTCCAAACATAATTTCGATTTAAGGGAATTGACTGTTTTTATAACCCTACCAAAAAGTTTACATCTTGTTAGCAGCACATTCAATGATTAAAATGTTTTTTTCCTTTTGAGCAGGGCCATTGCTAGGAGGAGGTAAGGGAAGAAGTCCTCCCCCCCCCCCCCACACACACACACATTTGCACATTTTGTTACACTTAGCAAAACTAGAAACTTAGTAGGCAAACTTGGTAAAAAAAATATTACAAAACTACAATTCACTTATTATTTCTGATGAACTTTGCAAAATTCAAACTTAGTAGGGAGTATGATTAATCTTTTTCTTTCTTGAACAAAAGCAATATTATACTTTCTAACTGTGGTAGATTAGAAAAGTTTTTTAAACTAGTTGTGAAACTTTTAAACATTACTTTTCCTTCAATCAAGAACTTGTAAGGTTTGGCAAAATTACAAATTTAGTTACAAAATTTTAAAGACTTGGTATAGGACTTGATAGACTTGGTAAAATTACACAAATCCAGTTGACAAAATCAGGCATGTGCTAGCTGAAATTAAATTTTGGAGCAATTTGTGGAGCAAGAAAAATCACATTTTTTGAGCAGTTTGGAGCAAGAAAAACAGATTTCTGGAGCAATTTGGAACACAAAAAGGTCACTTGTGGAGCATAAAAATGTCAATTTTGAAACACAAAATTTACTTTTCATGGGAAGGGAGAAGTCATTTAAGAATGCTAATCTGAAAAATGAAATTTAGGGAGGTTCTTAAAACACTTTGCTAGCAACAAAAACTACACATGCACAGACAATTCTTACATAAAAATACATCATATTTATGTTTTCTACACTATCTTTTTTCCCTCCCCCCAATTTAAAATAAAAATTCCATATGACCAGTTTTAGTTAGAAGTGGTGAATCTAAAGTCTCACAGTTCAGAGATTTTTCATCCAATTTAACATTGCTTTATTTAATTTTAAATTTTATTTTACAAAGGGTGTGTGCCAGAAGTTTCAAAAAATAATTATTAAAAAGTTCAATTATTTAATACATTGTTGTACTAAGTATCTATTTTAAATCAAAAAACCAATATTTACTAAACCTTATAACTACTGTTAGTGGCTTAAAAAAATTGGTAACAAAAAATTTCATCAACTTAAATAAAACAAATTTAAAAGAGTCAATTTTTATTCTTCAAGTATTGGAGGCTTCAAATAAAGGAATGTCATAGGAAAAAAAACCTCTTTTAAGATTGATGGAAAAAAAGATTGAAATAAGAATGCTTAGAATGTGCAATGAAATTTTTTGTACAAATTCTGTACCCCAGACCAGACAAACGCAAGTCGATATATTACAATTTTCAGGTTAAAGCCTTGATTCTAAATGAAATACCTATGAATGGGTTAAGTATATACAAATTTAATAATGTCAATAATCTTTTGCTAACTGATTCAATTATTAGCTCTGTAATCAGACTTAGAGTTCATTTCTTAACAGTTTTGGTGCCCTCCTGAAAGGTTAGTCTAGTGTGACTTACATTAGTCTGGTTCTGAGGTGCAGAATTTGGGAGATTAAAAACCTTTCCAGCAAATGGAAAAATTTATAATTGCACTTTCAGTGAATTTAGAGCAAAAATGTCCCAAAACAATCTTTTTATAGCAGATTGGAGCATCATCATTCATTTGGTGCAATTGGAGCAGCTGGCACACCCCTGCAAAATTTTAAAATTAAGTTGGGGAAAAAACTGATATTTGCTTGGCAGTTTACAGTTGATTTGCTAATCGTGACCTAGTAGTTTAATTTCTTGACTTTTATGAACTTTTTGCGACTTTCCATGATGGTAGACACCCTGTTTATTATAAGATTCTTAGTTATAGACTTTAATAAATGTGAGAAGACATTAATCAGCATATAGCAACAGTAAAACATAAGATAAAACTACTAATTTTCTTCTCTTGCCTTTTATAGGGAGACAGCATAGTCATATATGAAGATGATTTGATAATAAAGATACAAATAAATTTCACCAACATTTATAATTTATAAAAATATTTAAAATACTCAACAAAAATTACATAGTTTTGTATGCTTTTAGATATAATCTCTGTAAATGTTGAACATCTCTTCACAGTACAGCTATTAGTTGAGTTGCTTGCCATATCATAAGACATTCTGACTTGTAAAAGCATTTTCCTTTCCAAAAACTTCTTTAAAAGTACAAATAATTGAAAATCTGAAAGAGCCTAAATTTGGACTATAGGTCGGATGTAGCAGGATCTTCTGCTTCCATGCTAACCATGCTTAGGCTCCGTATAAAATTGGTTTTGCATCATGGTGCATAAGTTTAATGCCTTTGCAATAATAGCCCTGCCATTTCCTTTCAATTAGCTTTAGGCAATTTCAGAAAAGTTTTGCTGATAATTTTATGTACCTGAAATCAACATATTTTGTGTTTAGAAATGACAAGTGTCTTTACTTCTGAAAGCTCAATTGCATCTCGCACAAAATTACACTTCAATCTAACTTACTATACTCTCTAAGTACTGAGCGGTAAGTATATAGAGTATGAGATTTATAAAGTAATTTGTAAGAATCACATCCTACAATCATTAATGTAACACTTAATAGAAGTTATGCACATTTCAAGAGGGGATCGCACTAACAAGCCAACAGGTATTTATCTGCTATTCTTGCAATAGGAAACATAAATTTTCTAGATAGGAGAAGGATAAAAATTAGGGAGGGCGTTGTTCTTCTCTGAAGTTTTACATAAACAGAAATGAGAACTTTGGTGATGCAAAATAACTAAAAATTTCTAAAATGACATACATAAAAGTACTTATCAATTTGGGCATGTGTCTTGGGTGAAAAACTTTTGTTCTTTTCCAGCAGAAGTCCATACACAGACTGATAATACACACAAAAGATACTTTTCTATCTGGACACAGACTGTGTACAGACTTCTGCTGAACATTTTTTGTCTAAAATATGTGTCCAGATTGATAACTACCTTTTATGCATGTTATATTACTGAGCTCTAATTATTTCACCTTTTAAACACTAGTTTCTTTGGAGTATTTTTTAGAGATGTGATTTCAGTAAAAATATGTGCTATTACAGATAATCTGCAACAGTTCACATCTTCTCATAGTTAAGCCCAGGGTTTGAAAAACCCAGGTGACTAAAAAGTATTCCTTGGTGATTAGCCTTTTTCTCTATTACTATCATTCTAAATTTATATGGCTCCTAAGATTTTACAACTTTTGTCAATCCCTAAGCCCATGACAACAACATAATATGCAAAGAATCATATAGAAGATCTAAAACAATGTTATCAACTCAAATTCTTTTTTTAAGCTTAAATCAATCTGTTTAAAATTGAGCATTTTTTAGATTTGAATTATTTTTTTAAATTGAAATCATTCTGCACTCAAGCATTTTTTTGAATTTAAATTCATTTTCGAACTGCAGTGAAAATGCCAAGTTCATTTCTTGTATGAAAATTTTTTAAAAATCACTAAAAGAAATTTAATCATTTACTATCACTATAGCATACTTACTGATAAAAGTACAAAAAAAGTAATTGTGATTGATAAGAGAGAGAACGATTGATTTTATGTTAAATTAATTTGTATTTTCCCTTTTTATGAAGTGTTATATATTTATTTATTCCCTTGAAAAATCCATACCTTTTCATCCGTACATGTAATAAAATGTTTCCACACATCACTTTGTCCAAGAACTGGATGACGACATATTCTATTTACCCACATTTGAAGCTGTATCATTCGATGCTCAATAAACATATCTTCATAACGTCCTATAAATTATAAATGAATACTCACAATTGAAATAAAGCAATATGCACTCATGTACATATCTATATTACCACAAAAAGGCATATAAATATATATGTAATACTTTATTTGCTTTTATACAGCTACTGGTTAGGTATTGGCTGTAACTAACGATAAGGTCATTTACTACTTTAATAAAGCTGCTGCTTCCAGAAACAAAATATATTTATCTCTTGATCATAGTTTACAATAAGCTAACAGAGTCAGGGAATGCTTTGGGATGTCTCTTCACAAGATAAACTATGCACTGTAACAAAGAAGAAACTTATACCAGTTATGAAAATTTTTGAAAAACATTCTTAAATGAGACACTGCAATGTAACATTTCAGAAAGTATAGCCCATTTACTAAAATATTGCATTTTAAAGAGTTTTCTCTGGATGATTCATAATTGACATAGGTCACAGTCATAGTGCATCTTTTATTCAGAGACATCATAAAAAATTATCAAATACATAATGTAACAATAAACTAATGCTATATAACTTTTGTCCTCAAGTAATTTTTACATACACCATTAAAATTTGGAACATGGCTCCTTTAAAAAAAGGTCTTTTTTTAATTATTAAATGGTTTTTAATAACTTTTGTCATTTATAAAGCAAGCGTTTATTGATGTTGACCTATCTCCTTCAAACAAGGAAACAGGTTAATAATAAGAGAAGGGAAAGCATTGCTTGATTGACATGTAAAGCAAGTGCAACCTTTTAGATCTCTCTTGGTTTGAGAATTGAGCAACTATCCTCAAAAGTTAACTTGACTTTCACACATTGTGTTTTCAGAACTGGACAGAAATATTATTTGAAAACAGCAAGAAATTAACAGAATACTAAAAAATTAAAAATAACAGCTCATATCAGTTTTTCATTTACATTTATTTTTGATGGATGGTATTTCACTAATTCTGGATGAAAAAAAATAAATGGAAAAGAAATTCCAATTTTACAGAAAAAAAATGTTTATGGCGTTTTAGAACCAGGGGTGCAGTGGGGCCAGGGCATGTCAGGGTGGAGTCTGGTACTTCTTTTTAAGGTAGGGCAATGCTCTGGCTAATAAAAATATCAGGTGTTAGAAAAATGTCTGAAATTTCAAATGTAAAATGCAATATTAATTTCTGTAGGCAATGAATTCCAGAACTTGCATAACCAGATGTTTGAAAAATTTGTCTGCACTTCCTTACCCATGAGTGGGGAACTTGTACTACCTGTTTATGTCTTATTATTTTCTTTTTTGATTATTCAGTTATCCTCTACTTCTTTCCATATTTATAGCACATATTAGAATACCTCTTTTAGAGCAGTTTACAGCATTTGTTGAACATGTCTCATCCTCAATGTTTATTTAATTTAATGATCCTCCACTTACACAATGGGATGCAATACCTTATGTCAAAACAAGATTGCTTTCACACAGAAATGCTAAAGATAGTCAAGTCAATTACGAGTGTTCCGTAAGCCATACTGACGGAAAAGATGAACTTTTGCTGTTGCTATAAAATAATTGTTTTTTCCTACTTTCTTGTGTAAACAGATAAATTGTAATGTTTGTATGTTTCGCGAAATTTTATGCGTTAGGCTTAGCGGACGAAAACACGCTGGCCCATAGGAACAATCAGAGCTTGTGAGGTGCAGGCCCAACCTTAGGCTGGGGCAAGCGGGGCAACAGCCCCATTCCCTTTACCGCAATTACAGTTTTCAGGGAAACATAAAAATTACAAATATAATGTTTCTGTGTCATGTTATTTTTTTTTTTTACATTTTAATAACAACAAAATGTGGAGTTGAACTTCTAATTCATTGTTCGAGGGGGCAGCATTGGAGAAGGTCTCGTCCAGCCTGTCTCATCATCTCGGCTTAAGAGCCATGCTCTCAAGATTTGCCCAGGGCCCCACAATTGCTAGGGCAGACCCTAGCAAGGTGTCATCCTGTGGGGAGTACTTCTTTCCATGGGCATCCATCCTGAACAGGTTAAAAGGAAAATATACACTGAACAAATATTTCTTTCCCTATTCCTAAATACAGAATAAAAAATAATAATAAATAAAAATCATTTTTAAAAAACTGGATATTTTTTCACATAATATATATTTAATTCCCAAATCAAATTGAAACATTAAAATCTATTTAGATATCTAATTGCTTAAACCGCAAAAGTGATAAGAGCTCTAAGCTCTAAGCTTTACGCCAATAATATACATGCATCATTCATTCTTCAGCACACTTTCCCTACTTATATATCAACCAACCTGCCTTTTCCTTTTACACTTGAGAAATTTCTGCCCGGGAAAACTAAGTCCTCACACATTTACAGAGCTCACCGGTACACATCCGCTGTGAAAATCCATTGTTCATGGCGAAAGCATGTGATCCGTGACGTTTTTGTAGTCGTTCTGCCAATGCTGTGGAAATATTCCATGGCATCCTGAATCTAGCCACTACGTTACTTCAGAACAAGGTTTTTACCATTTGAGCAGGGGCGTAGGGTCCATAGATGTAATGGAAGCATTGCTTCCCTTCAAAAATTTAAAATAATTTTTACTGCCAATTTTGTTTTAGAAATCAAAAAAATATTTCTTCAACCAATCTAAAGTTCTTTAAATGCACTTCGCCCAGTAGTGAAAATTGCAAGGAAGTAGAAAGGCTTGAGAGCAGTAGCACAACGCCACACACCGCGATTCCCATCTTCCACACCAAACAGTTTTCTTAGTTCTGAAAGAAGGGGGCAGAGAGAAAGGAGAAAACTGAAGCCCCGTTACATTGTGGAGTCCGAGAGCTCGGAAGCAATCATCCTACTGCTTCCGAAAGGGGAAAAAAAGGGAATTTGGGATGTGTAATCTGGAATTTTCACTTGTTGTTATGCATGCAGGTGGAAAATTTAAAGGGATTTCTTTTTTCTTTTTCTTCTCGCAGACTCTTTCTGGCAGTGATGATATTTTTTTTATGTTATTAACATTGTATTCTCAAATAAGCTGTGCTGTTTTTGAAAGACAAATTCAGTGAGTTATTATTCTGTGTTTCTATTTACGATTAAGCAGTTATGGTTATGTTTTTGAGACAATGTCATTGTAGTAATTTATGCATTTATTTAAATACAAACATGTCAAATTCAACCGATCACCATTGTGTTATTGAAAAGCTGCTTGAAACACCATTTGCTCATTCCCTTATAATGATAAACTTAAGGTAATAAAAGAAGGAGCACCTAAACCTAATTTAGATTTGCATACGAAAATAAAAACTTGCACACGGCACTTCAATACTAATTTATATGAGACTATTCCATGGTTGTGTGGCTGTGATAAATTAAACAAACTATTTTGCTGGCCCTGTCTTTTGTTCTCAAAGGAAAAAAATGTATTTAATAGAGACGGCTACACTGATATAAATAACATTTACAAATCGGAAAAAAGGCATAGACTATCAGTTAACCACATTGCATGTATGAAAGAGAGTACACTATTTGGTAAAAATAATAGAATTCAGTCAGTACAAAAAAGCAGTTGAGGAACGCAATGATGAAGTTCGGAAAAACAGAAAAATTGTCGGTCAGTTAATTACAGCAGTTTGTTTTCTGGGGTCACAAGGATTAGCATTTCGGGGGCATGATGAAACCATAGAATCTTGTAACAAAGGAAATTACAGTGAGATTTTGATGATGCTGGCTCGTTATGATTCAGATTTGCAGAATCACCTAGAATCGTCAACAGTTTTTCGCGGTACTTCTCCTGATATCCAAAATGAATTAATACATGCCATTTCAGAACTGATGATAAGAAAAATAAAAGAAGAAGTTTCAGAAGCAAAGTTTGTTTCTATAATTCTTGATGAGACGTCAGATGCAATGATGAAGTGCCAAGTTTCTACGGTTTTTCGCTATATCACGGTTGACGGTAATGTCGAAGAAAGGTTTCTGCGCTTTATAGATGTAAGCTCTGATCGTACAGCCAATTCTTTATATAATCATGCTGTAGAAATTTTAAATGAATTCGAATAAGGTTCAAAACTTGATGCACAGACTTACGATTGTGCTGCTGTTATGGCTTCAGAACATGCAGGAGTGCAGAAAAAATTCGCGAAAAATACCCAAACGCTATTTTAGTGCATTGTTATGCACACAGATTAAATTTAGTTTTAACACAATCAGCCAGTTTTATTAAAGAAGTTAAGGTCTTCTTTTCCACTCTCTCTGGCTTTAGAACGTTCTTTTCGAAATCTACGAAAAGAACTGAAGCCCTCGACACCCTCCTCAGGAAAAGATTTCCTTCAATAGCACCAACTCGATGGCAGTATCATAGCCGCCTCGTTGAAACTGTCTATGAAAACAGAGAAGGAATTGATAACTTATTCTTTTCGATAATTGAAAACCCAGAAGAATGGGATACGGAAACAATTTCTTCTGCCCGCGGACTTCTCTCGATTTTAAGGGATTTTGATTTCTTTTTCATGCTGAAAATATTTTCTTCAATTTTCCCACATTCAGATGCTCTGTTCAAAATTTTACAAACAAAGAGGTGTGACATCGCTTTCTGCAATTCGCAAATAGAAGTTTTTAAGCGCTCTATGCAGAAATTGCGGGAAGAATTTGACCGATTTTGGAATGAAACTGAAAATTTTCTACTTTGAAATGATGAGGCTCGCCCAAAAAGGATTCGAACTGACTCTATGAGTGGGGAAGAAAGAACAGCCTCTTATAAACGGCTTTTTTATGAGATTATTGATGTTGTGTGCCAGAATATTTCTCTGAGGTTTTCAGACAATAATAAGCTCATTTTTTTTAGTCTCCTTGATGGCATATTTTTTCCGACATATAAAGTCTCATTCCCTTAAAAAGCTTTTTTGAATTTAAAAAAAATTATGGGGCTTTTTTGATTTTGTTGCTCTGAAGAGTGAACTTACAGTTATATTTTCAGACGCAGATATGATAAAAGAAAGTATGTATGATTTATACCAATTTATGTATGTTACTCGGCTTTCAAAAGTTTTTAAATTGTGCGAGCTGGTTTTAACTATACCAGCGACGAGTGCAGCAGATGAGCGCTCATTTTCGGCTTTGAAACGATTAAAAAATTATTTGAGAAATTCAGTAAAGCAGGACAGGCTGTCATCTCTAGCACTGATGAACATCGAAAATACATTTTTGAAAACACTTCAGTCTAAACCCACTTTCTTAGATGAAGTTATAGATATATTTAGTAAGAAAAACAGAAGAATCAAGCTCAGTTATAAATGATAACTTTTATCTGTTTCTTACACCCTTATTACCTTACTTATTACATCTCTGTAAAATTAAGTCTTCTTTGAGTAATTGTATGTAATTTTATTATATTAGTGTGCATATGTATATAAAACTGTAAATATATTTCTTCTAATGAATTTATAAAGTTGCTTTCCTACTTTTAAAAGCTACGCTACGCCACTTCATTTGAGTAGGCAACAATTCATACACAAAACAGAAAATTTTGTAGTTTCTAAAATTTATATGCAAATTAAAAGGATTTATAAAATTATGTTTATTATTTTTGCATATAGAACACTTTTTGCAAAACTCCATTGTAATTATGATTGAAATAAATAAATATCTATACATCCATATTTGGTTGATCGCCTGATGAGAGAAATAGCAGAGAAGTATTATCACTATTCATTGTTAGAAAACTTTAGTTTGCCACTTTTCTTTTCCTTGAATTACTGGATGATTATATATTTTGCTATTTACAGATAAATAATAATTCACACACAGAAAAAAAAAAAAAAAAAGGGTAACATTTATTCAAAGTAATATAAAATTTTCAGAGACATTACCTGAGAACTGTTTGCCAGGAAGCGGTGGTATAGGTATAAGAGAATATTTTGCTTCTAATCTTTCATGTAACCAGTCAAAATGTTTAAAGCGTCGACTTACTTCAATATTTGAAAACTGAAATAGATAGTCAGATTTTGCTGGTTAACAATTTTCATACATTATGGCAGCAATATTGATTGATATTACAGCAAGAACAATACATTACAGTATTTTATTATAGTAGAAGACCTGAAAACCTCACAGCTTGCTTCCAGACCTTGTACACATTTTGGGTCATAATAGGAAAAAATTTTTTCCTTCCACACCCTCTCAGATAATAATAATAAAAAATAGTAAAAAACAAGGGAAGCATATCATATTATAGTCAGAATCATAATAAAAATACAGAGGAATAATGCATATAAATTATAAGACTATGTAAAAAAACATTTAAACCCTTTAAACATTTGTTAAAAGTAGTTTAAGAGTACATTTTAGAAAGCGATTCCATCAACCTTTCAAGTTATTAGGCAAGTTGGAGTGTATAGGCTGATTAATTTTATTTTTTACCAACTATGCGAAAAATTGCAGAGCTGGGAATCGAACCCTGGACTGCTGCAAAACGTGCGGGTGCTCTACCACTGAGCTACTCTGGGACAATTCCCAGATGTTTAAGAGTAGTTTAAGAGTTTGGGTTGTTCTTCTATAATTTTAATAATAGAAATAATACAAATATGATGTACTGTAGAAACAATCCGGACCATTTGCTTGCATATGTTGACAAACCAGTCAACAATATCCTCCAGGTTGAGATTTTTAACTATATCTTCTTTTCGATCATGTAACATCAATAATCATTCGGGTTTTAAAACTAGGTTTAATGCTGAAAATTCACACTCTGTCGTATATACTTCAGTGGTGGTAAAACAAGGTTTAAGAACTTTAATAAAAAAATGTTTAAATTTTTTCAAATTGATTCTTTCCTTCAAGTGTTTTATTTTTTCAAATCACTTTTCTGTCTATTTTGCAAATTTGGGGGCACTGTCCCAAATTTGCAAAATAGACAGCAGGCCAGTGGCAGCCCGTGGTCAAAACTGTTAGAGCAGCCCAAAGCATATGAGCCTCCTCCAGACAGGAATGGAAAATCTTTGTTATTGAATTCGAAAGCTAGCGGATTAAGCCCTCACCGAGGGGAAAAAAAAAAGAAATTACATAAAAAATGTAAGAGATCCTATTTTACTTCCATAAAATGTACATAAATTTCAACCAGCCGCTCTTATCCTCAAAATTGCATTAATCCGTGTCTGATTAGAAGTTTCCTTAGAATTTTCTTTTGTAACGATAACTTGAGAAGAAAAGAAAAAAAAAGAAACCTCACTTATTTTTTATAAGTCAAATCAATCCTCCTTTCTTTTAAACTTGCAAATAGATCAGTGATGCCCTCATAAAAAGGCGTTGTTTTAATTCAGATATCAATAATTTTAAAAGCTCTTTAAAATTTCCCATGTTTAAAGAATTTTCTCGCTCGCCATGTCCTCTAAATGCCAGTTCTTGCTTACTTAAAAACAATACTGCTTTGATGGGTAGTTGTCCATTCATAAGCATCTATTCAGGCAACCTTCTTGATAAATTCAGCAATATAAAGTCGAGAGTTTGCCAAACATATATTCTCCTTACCCCCTCCCTGACTTCTCGAGCCAATCAGTCCCAGCAAGCGCACACACGTATATATTACGTATTACCGATGTCGAAATGTCGAAAATAGGTCGAGGAAAAATTACAGCAAAAAATAGCGTTTAAAAGAGATCAAACATACATTGTGTTGTCGACGTTTTAAAGAGCCGTTGTATGCTGGTCAGGGAGGCGGCTATCTTCGACTGTTAATGTTTGTCACCCCCACGAGGTCTATAATCTGTCAATATATCGCCGATTTTCCGCTCATAGCTTCGGCGATCTGGAGAGACCCCCCAGCCAGCCAAGAAGAAACAGATGGAGCACCGAGAAATTTTTTCAGCTTAGTTAATAGTCAGTTTAACGTTGAATAAACAGTGCAGGGGAGACAAACGTTACCGTGTCCTTTCACACGACCTTTGACCTGTCCACCCCACGCGATTTCTCAGAATTTTGGAGAACAGATGCCCTTTTTTTTTTCTTCTTTTTGTGTGTGTATTCCGTCGTGGTTCGCTTCGCAGTTTTTTTATGCAATGGCAGATCTAGCTTCATTTTCATCGCGTGGTCACTGGCTGAGCTGCTGCGCTGCACACAAGAGTACATTTTCGATAGTTTTAACTATAAAAGTGGATATTTTTCAAGAATCTCTTGGAATATTTTCAAGTTTAATGCTAACACGATTTATCGTTAGCTTGACATGTATGAATAAGTTTGTCTGGCTCTCTTTAAATTGTGTTGGCCGGTGTTGTTAAAGTTTGTCGGGGTAACTACTAATTTTAATTTCGGCTGTCAAAATTTTAGAGGTGAGTTACATAATTACTTAACTAATACTTATGTGCTTTGTTTCTTTTAATCATTTTCTTTTTAATCGCTAATTATAAGTCTTGTTATTCCTTATTATAGAGTGAAATATACAGGTACAATTACCATAAAATCAACTGCTTACCTTAAACATATAAAATATTTTTTTCTCATAATAAGCACAATTTTACTTAATGTGAGCTTACTATAACAAAAGTCAACCATTATTGCATTATGGCTTAGAATGAAATAGGTTAAGCTTTTTTGTGCAAAGGTAATTTTTTTTTTCTTTTTAAATTGTATACTAATATGTATGCATCTAGTATGTAATATAAACCTGTTTGGAGTATAGATAGAAAACTTGTTCTCATTTTATTACATGGAAAAAGTAATAAAAAAAGCAGGCTTATTCGTCTAATAGGTCGTTCCTTGACGATTTCGTCGAATCCTGACAATTTATAAACGTTCTAATTGTACCTCAATTCTAGATAATTAGAGAATGTGTGAGTCACATACTATTTACATACATCGTGAAAACATGGAAATTCAAGCAGTTCTTATCTTGCGCACATGCCGTTTAAAAAAAGGAAACACTTTATATTTTTAAATATAAAACATTTTACTACTGGTTTTAGCTAATGAAAAGCAATTTTGAATTAAATGTTCAGTAATAACAAGTTTCAAATTAACTTCTAATCGTTTAGATAAAGTTATAAAATATATATTGATAAAAGTTTGAACATATACAAAAAATATATTAAAGTTAAAAATATAATCTTGATTTTGAATTGAACTCATAAGTAAGTCGCATAAACAGCAGATGTCGCTTTTACATATTAAAGGGTTTCCATTTTTCCCTGGTACATTTTATTAATCATTTTGACTGTATTGGGTATTTTTAATAAAAAATTATTTAATCTACTGTTATAAAGAATCTATATATTTTCATATACTGGTGAAAAAGTAACTTTTTTATATAAAATAAGTAAATTATATTTACTATTAGTAAAATTGCATTTTAAACTGTATTAGTTAACTAAATTTACCATTTTTCAACAATATATGAAATTATTTAGATTGTTCATAACTTTGAATTTAACAACGCCCCCTCCTTTTTTATTGAATATACCTAATACAGTTAAAACAATTCATAAAATGTACCGGGGGAAAAAGTAAATCCTTTAAAATGTAAATTAGACTTAAGCTATTAATGCGAGTTACTGATTAGTTAAATTCAAAAAATCAAGATTATATTTTTTCTTTCATATATTTTCTCTGTGTTCAAATTTTTATGAATGTATATTTTGTAACTTTATCAAAACGATCAGAAGTTAATTTAAAACTTGTTATTTCTGCATATTGGATTAAAAATTATTTTTCATTAGCTAACAAACTAATAGTAAAATGTATTTTATAGAAAAATAAAGTGTTTCCTTTTAAACGGCAAAAGTGCACAAGATCAGAGCAGATTGAATTTCCATTCCTTCACGACGTATGTAAATGGAATGTGCCCATTCTCTAAAGGTCTGGAATTGCGGCATAATTACTACGTTTATAAATGGTCAGAATTCGACAAATTCTGTGAAGTCTTTAAGGAACGACTTCTATTAGACGAATATAAGCCGGTTTTCTCTGTCCTGTTGAAGCAATTCGACAATGTATAACATAAAATCAACCACTATGAGCTGAATTTTATAAACGGATTCTGAGAATCTGTCTCCCTTCGCCATTATAGCGACGAGTGTTCGACCAATGTCGGGGATTTTCTCTTCCTGGCGGTCACCCTTTTCCATTCTTGCGCCGTAGTTAAGCGAGATTGTTATCTCTCACGGTCGCCCCTCGCGGGTGATACACCGTCGAGAAGTTCAGCGCTCGACGGGCAAACAGGTGGACATATCCAAGGATTTTTAACGTCGAAACTACGTCAACGGCGACGTTAATTCGATGTATCGTGGCTGGCTGGGAGTGAGTCGAATTCACAAGTGCTGCCGATGTTTCAAAAACTTCCATGAGCTGAGTCTTAGCTGCGTTCCCCCATTATAGCCTATGCCGGAGGGACTGCTTACGTAATCGTTGTCATGGCAACAGTGCTGCCAATTTTCTTATCAGTGCTCTGGGCTGAACCAAAGATTTTCCCAATTGAATTGCGAGAAGATTAAAGTGCTTTTTTTCTGAATGAGCGATAAGGCCACAATACAGTTTTTTTGTTTGATTTTTTTTTTTTTGGAGATTTTTTTAATTTACCGTAGGAATTCCATAATTCTAATCTGAATTTAGGAAAATTAGTAGAATAAATTATTTTAAAGTATGTGCTGATAATTTCAAGTGCAGCCCGACTGTACTTGCTGTATCCCACGAGCCGCCACTGCAGCAGGCCCTGGCTATGGGCCTGCAACACAATGACAGTATTGAGAGTTCAGAATATTCAGAGTGAAAAAGCAGTTACACAGTAGATTCTCAATTAACCAGAACTAGACTATCCAGATTGTAGCTTATTCAAGATGGTCCCAGTTCCAATTTATTACATTGATGATGGAAGAAATTACTAATTTCCATGCATCATTAACATAAAAAATTAGGGTCGTCTTGGATAAGCTGAAAGCTGGATAATCTGATCCCGGTTAATTGAGAGTTTACTGTACTTATTTTCACATTTTCCCCTTTTGCATTTAAAAACAATTCAGCCAATTAGAAATTAAATCACTGTTAGCCGTTATCATGATCATCAAGTCATCCAAAAATTAGTGAAATATGATAAAATGAGCTGTGCTTCAAATAGTCATTGCATTTTTCAAAAAACTTTTTAAAAATTGGTGGGATAATGTAAAATGAATACATATACATGGAAAAAAATAATTATGCAATTTGCATTAAAGTTTATGGAGTTATTAAGAATGTTAAGCAATAAATCAAATTATCTTGTAATTCGCAATATTTAATGAAAATTGACTGAAAAGCATGGGAGTTATTAAGTCAAAAATCAATCTTCTATTAAAAAAGATTCTTTAAAATAGAAAAAATGTTCAAATAAAAAAAATCATACTTTTAGAAAGAAAAAAAGTTGAACTGTGAACTGAATATCTAGCTGCTGCCAATTTCACATTCAAAAATAATATGGTCAAATGACAGAAACATGTGTTAGTAGTTAGCAGGACGTTTGATTTTTCGCAAAATCATTTTTCTTTTAAACCATAATTTTTAAGGGATTCTTTAAAATTCATGGGATATATCCTGTATATATCTATCTATCCATTTTGTGAAATGGATAGATAGATATATATGAAAAAAATAATTGTGCCATTTTCAATAAAATTTTGCTAGACTTACAAATTATTTCAATCAATTAATCAAATTATCTTGTAAAATCCACAATTTTTGATGCATTTTTCTGAAAACTCGGAAATATTAGATCATTAGATGTTTTAAATATCATGAAAAGTTTCATGAAAATCGGCTGAAAAAAATTGGAATTATTCAATGTTAGTCAGAAATTGACCTTTTATAAAAAAATAAAAAAAAAAAAAATAGAAAAAGCAACACTTTGGGTTCAGAACATATTTTTTATATTCACAGCTTTTCATACAGATTTACGTGGCAGCAGAGGTCATGAAAAAGTCGCTTCGTGATCGATGTTTATAAAATTGAGGGTCACGTGGTTTATACAGTAATCACATGTTCCAAAAAAAGGTACATTTATTGACTATTAAAATGCCCAGGTCTCATAGGGTGGACCCCCACCATGAGGCCCTAACTTTAACTGTTTGACGTGAATATTTCAAATATAAACGTATTCAGAAAAAAGAAAGAAAACTGTGCAATTCCAATTTCTTTTCCCCCTATGCCTGACTTCAGTCTAATTCCAATATTCCTATAACTTCAAATGTTTCCTCTCCTACAGATTAGAATCCACTGTTGTCCTTCAATATGGGTCGAGGGAAACATGAAACGGTAGTGCCAAGATGTAGTCTCAAAGCAAATAACAGAAAAAAAGCAAAAAGAGTATCGTAAATTCATTTCTTTGACATTTATTCCTGCTGTAAACGTCATTCCAAACTCTGTACGTCTTTGTCTGCTGCCTTTCGTAAGACATGCATATTATGGGGGTTCCAATTCCAGTATGCGTAGTTGCACATATCCTGCAGGACAAAAAGCACTTTTCCCACAAGGACATGATATAATATTGAAAGAGAGATATTTCTTTCATATCTACTTTCTTGGCTTGGCCGATCCGTTGTATAGAATGACATTATATCTACCTATATTCTGCAATTCAAAGCCCAGGGTGTTTTCCTTTCATTTCAAAATTTAAAAAAAAAATTAAATTGATCATACCTTAAATATTGGGGAGCCTCACCACGGCCGAGTGGATAAGACACTGAACATGGTAGATGGCTGAAGTGTGAAGGTCCCACGTTTGGGCCTACTGCATGGCCATCGATCTGTCTGTGTATTCAGGCAAAGTTACTCGAGAGCTATCTGCCTAAGGAGGGATGTATTGGGCAAAAGCCTTGTTAATGGGTTCTAACACTTATTCTCATTACGTATGGAGAAAACCACCCAAAACTCCAGACCATTATATCGATGGCAGAGATCGAACGGCTTGGAGTTCTGGACATGTAACGTGAATATGCATTAGAGCTTCTTAAAAAGTCCCCCCTCTCAAAGCAACCCCCCCCCCCCGCAGTAGGTAGATGCCCCTTGTGTAAAACACTTAAGTATTGAGATGTTCTTTAAATGCATTGCAGAAGAAAAAACTTTTATGTAATATTTTACATACTTTTCAACCAAGATACATAAAACACTTGTTATTATCTGCCTATATATACATGGTTACAGGTAACTCAACTTATTCTTTTTAACCCTACGAGGCTCAATTTTCCTCTGTGTCTGGAATAAATATTTGTGATAATGTTAGTGATTATTATTTGAGGAAAAATAGTTTTAAAAATAATAACCTAATATTCAGTGGCGCACCCAGGATTTTAGTTTAGGGGGGGGCTGGGCTACATACAAATACTGCTGAACTCGGTCATAGTGACCTCGGTTAGTTACAATTCTCTTATAACGTCAAAATATTCATTATCACTTGACTGTCCCATAGAACACAAGCAATATAGCTCATTATAGAGTCATAAAGAATTATCTGATCTTTTGAGCGACGATGTAACCGTGTGTAACAGTGTTTCAACTAACTGTAATGATTTATTTAAAAACTTTTTTAAATAAATGTCTTTTTCGGTTAGAAATAATTTGAGGAAAATTAAAAAAAGAAAGAACTAAAAAATTAATTAATTAGTGACAATTTCCACTTTTTTAACACTTTTCACTTCTAACTTTCTGCCTTTAGGGGGGGCTTCAGCCCCCATAGCCCCCCCAGTGGGTGCGCCTATGCTAATATTTTACTAGAAAATCGCTTTTTTATTTCAATTCTGTATATGGTACACTGTTCCTGAGCTATACTTTTTTGGTATTTATTTTGAAATTTTAGTATTGAAATCATTCCTTGATACAGAGCTCATTCTAAGTAGGAAAAAGGGCAGGGTACAAAGGTTTTAAAAAAGGGCATTGTGCTTCTTAAGAAGGGCGGTACATATACTGATAAAAAGCACTTCTAATTCACAAAAAATCCTTAAAAAATTGAGTAAAACAATGCTTTATTGATTAATAAATTAATAATTAATTAGTAATCTTTATTAATAAATTAATAACTAGTCCTTATAAAAAATTAGATACAATTAATTAAGATGATTAAGCTAAGTAATGTAAAAGAGTTAATTACTTTTTAAGTAACTTCGTTAATTAACTTATTAAAATAAATTATAAATAGTAAAGTTAATAAGAATATTTCTTTAAAAAATTTTTAAGGTTCTTTTTCCCTTTTTATAACAAAAATAATCACCCAAACGTACTTAACAGACAAGAAATGCTTAATTAAGTAAACATTTTGCATAAGTACATTTTAATAAACTATTTATTTGATCACCTTGTTAAGAATCATCGATAAAAGTTTAACTAACTTAAACACTTAATAAAAGTTAAGTTGTTCTAAACCTAAATTTTCATTTTTATTAATTTTTTTCAGTTTTCAAGTTATTACACCTATAAAAATAATTCATTCAATTTTCCATCATTCACTTGTCTTTGCAAGAATTAATCCAATAGTACAAACAATTAAAGTATAGTTAATGCATGAAATTATTAATAACACTTCTGTTCAAAATAACCATATAATGGGATAAATATCTATTACAGTCATTCAATATATTCCACTATAAATTCCAGTTGTTATTTATAAAATTTTTTGAAAATGGACAACAATAGCTAAAATTTTTTCAGAATTATCTACCGCCATTATAAGTATTCTTCTGCTGATTTTAACAATCAGCTATATAAGTGGCAATATTGAAACAGCCTGAAAGGAGATAAGAACCTCAACCCCATCTATTCCCCCTTGTCTAGCTCAGAAAGAAAACCACAAAGAAAGAAAGAAAGAAAGAAAGAAAGAAAATATGTTCTGATAATAAATTTCTTTTTGTTCAAATTAAGATGTCTTTTTAAAATTTGGACTCTGAATCAATTTTTGCATTTAAAAGCAATCCCCAAAATTTCAAACAAATCTGTCCACACTGTAGCCCATAATCCACAGGGGAATGGAATCGCAGAACGTTTGAATAAGGTTTTAGTCAGTGGCGGCCCGTGGTCAAAACTGTTAGTGCAGCCGGAAGCATATGAGCCCCCCCCCCCCCATTTTCCTCCGGACAGGATTGGAAAATCTTTTGTTACTGTCATACATCGAACACTCCAGCGACGAAGGTTCCAGGGGGAAACACACCAACAATTTGCATCTCGTTTGCGATCAGGATGGCTACATTATTGCAGGGTTCGCAAAGTAACAGATTTTGAATCGCTGATTAATCTTATCATATCTGATAAAATATTTGAAACGTTAGATGAGGATGTTTCAACGCACATTGCAGTCCGCCAGGGTGAAAATTGGCTACAGCCCGATGAATTGGCAAAAGAATGCGATATTTATTTTATCGCTAAGGGTAGATCTTTCGAAGACGTAAAAATTGAAAAACGGTCTGGTTATCGCGAATCAATAGGTGAAAATTTTAAGTACATCCCGCCGCCATTAAGAAAACCCCAATTTACCAGCGACAATAAAAATATATCAAAATTACGCTCTTGTTTCGTGTGTTCCAGTAATTTACATTTAGCGAAAAACTGTCCAAATAAAAGAAATAAATATGACCAACCAAATAAAGCGCGTAATGAGGAACAAAGAATTCCGAAGGGTAATTCTCAGTCTTCCGTAACTAAGTCTAGCGATAATGCGCTGGTATCTCACATAAATTCGAAACATTTGCAGTGTTCTGAAAACCCACATGAAATTAATTTATATCCCTTGCAAAAAATTTCTATTTATGTTGCGGGTAAGGAGATAGATTGTATTGTTGATAGTGGTGCAGAAATTTCTATTTTAAATGCTGCTTTAATTCCAGATGTAAAAGTTGAAGGGAAAGGGAAAATTGTTTTAGAATCCGCTTTGAGAGAGAGAGTCAGTGCTGAATTAGCAACTTTGCCAGTATACTATAAAAATCCAAACGACCTTATATTTTCCAGTGCTCATGTTTTATTCGCGTTGACTGATAAACTTAATATTCCATGCCTGATAACGCCACATGTTTACCAGGATTTAATTGAGAGAACGCCTGATGAAGTAGCAGATGCCATTCCTCCTGCCTGTACCCCCACTTGTGACTTTTCACGCTTTGATAGTGAAAAGAACGACGGACAGACGTCAAGAGAAATGTTTATTTCTAAAGGGGCGCCTCAGGAAGAGGGAAAAGGGTGCGAACTTGTGGCTCTTGAGGACCAAGCAGAAAGTAGGTCAAACTCAGAGCATAGGGTTTGTTTTGTTGCAGAAAACAGATCGGACGAATTTTCGGAAGCGATTAAATTTCATAAAATGCAAAAGGAATGTCCGACCTTAAAGAATTCATTTAGAGATGCTGGTTTCGGAAAAAATAATTTCTTTGTACGGGACGACTTACTATTTCATAAAGATAAAATTTCCGGAGAAACGGTAGATCAATTAGTATTACCTGAAAGCTATAGAAGTAAAGTTCTCCGATTAGCTCACGACTCCTTATATGCAAATCATCTCGGAATGAGGAAAACTAAAGAAAGAATTAAATTATCTTTTTATTGGCCAAACATCTCAAAAGATGTAGAAAATTATTGTAGGACGTGCGAAAAATGCCAACTAAAAAGTCCGGAGCGCAAATCGGACAAAATCCCTATTACACCAGTCGTTAGAGCCCCATATCCCTTTCATACTGTAAATGTAGACTTGATCGGCAAGATTGTACCGCCATCTGGAAGAAAACATAAATATTGTCTATGCTTAATTGATCAAAATTCGAAATGGCCCGAAGTGAGAGCACTTAAAAGCCTTTCAGCTAAAGCAACATGCGATGCTCTTTTGGAAATATTCATGCGTACAGGAATTCCAGAAATAATTTGTAGCGATCAGGGTACTAACTTTACGTCGCAATTAACTCGAGAATTTGAAGATAGGTTAGGGGCAAGTCCTAGATTTTCAACCCCTTCATATCCAGCGTCGAATGGTTTGGTTGAAAAATGGAATCGCGTTTTTAAACAAATGTTACACCATGTAATTCGTTCGGATCCTAAGAACTGGGATAAACATATTCCCTATTTACTTTTTGCATATCGGGAAGTACCTAACTGTACTACAGGAGTATCTCCGTTTAAACTCATGTATGGTCGCGAGGCGAGAGGTCCTCTAGCTGTTCTAAAATCGTCTTGGTCCGGTGAGATACCACTACCTTTAAATTTAAGTAATTCAGCAGTAGACTATTTGCAAGAATTAAAAATAAATTTAGAAAAAGCAGCCGATCTTGCATCTTTGACCGCTCAAGAGAAGCAAAACTCTTACGCACATTATTTTAATCGCGGTAAGATAATGAGAGAGTTTAAAAATGGCGATTTAGTTTATTTACTTATTCCAGACTCAACTAATAAGTTGTACGCAAGATGGACAGGTCCTGGAGAAATAATGGGCAGAGTAAATCCACATTCTTATAAAGTTAAATTACCAGGTGGTGAGGTGCGACATGTACATGTTAACAAAATCCGACGATTTCAGGCTAGAACGCAGACTGTTGGAATTATTTTCGAAGATGATGTTGAATTTGGGGAAATTCACCCAACACCGATCAGGGTAACTGTTCCCGCAAGTGTCGACAATCCAAGTTAAATTTGGGAATGACAACACCCGGGAAACAAAAATTGGTGTTGAGAAGTGATTGGCCATGAGTGAAGAGTGTTATGGAAACAAGGATAGCCACTGAATTGAGAGACATCTACTTTTATTTATAGCAGTCTGGCACAGAAATGTATCACAGTCAGCAATTACTTGTAGAACAGGATTTCATTGCAAAAGAACTATTAAATATCACAGCTATACTTTATCACAGTTAGGCACAGAAAAATATCACAGTCTGAAGAAATTCATAAGTACTGGCAAAAAATGGTTTAATGAATTTAAACTTCACAAGCCGTTTAGATTTCAATTTCAAAAGCTGCTTTACCTTGAAGAGAACAAGTCCACAGGGAGAACTTCAGATCCTTAAATTACGATGAAACACGATGTTCTATATAACGGCACTTCAAACAGAAATTCTAACGTCTATTTCACTTTAAAAACAGGTTAAAAAAATCGGCATTAAATGTTGATTAAAAACGTACTGTCATTTTGAAGATTAAATAGAAGCAGGTTTAGCTGGCTAAAAATAACATGTCTGGAGCTTAAAGAGCATTACCGCTCGCCAAAAACGTCGGTCAACTGTTAATACAGCCTGACTGTCTAATTGCTTAACGGCGACGATCGGCCTAACTGCCTTGACTGCTGTCGACCTGCTTAACTGCTTATCTGCCTATCTGCTCTGATTACGGCGAAAACTCCTCCTTTTATTTATCACTGCCGACTGCGCATCTCATTTCTGAGTTGTTCTCCGGCTGCGCGGTTGAACGGCGTTTACCGGGCTTCGGGAGCGCATCGGCGATTGGATGAACAGTTTTCTCCGGGCGATACTCACTTCGCCAACCAACCATTACGCCCGTCCAAGATGGCGACTGTTGACGAACTGGAGATCGGAGCCGTGCGTCTTAAACGATTGTTGACGCAAGCCACGGTTAAAGCGAGGTTTAAATTTAACAAAAAGTTATTAAGTTTATTTAGCATTTGAACTAAACTACTTGGCTCTAGGAGTTTATTTAATTAGCTTTAAGTTGTTGAAATTATATCTTAACCTTTTATTGTGGCGCTTAGAGTTGGAGAGTTTCACAATTCAGGTAAGTCAAAAATTAAGTACACATAAGAGTTGGGATATTTATTGTTCACAAATAACCATTGGGAACAAAAGCCCCTCCTCCCAGCTCTTATGGACTGCAATTGCCAGCACTTAGAAGAATATAACAATCAAACATCATAACCATTTACAAATGCAATAAAACAATGTGCAAATCAATTCATACCTGTAGGCGAGTAACGAGCAAGCAACAATACTTCAAAGATTAATAAAACAATGTACCAAGAAAACTTTAAAACAATGTTCCATACAATTCAAAAAAAAGAAGGCATGTAAAAGTTTCAAAAATTAATTCAAGCAACAATACTTCAAAAGATTAATAAAACAATGTACCAAGAAAACTTTAAAACAATGTTCCATAGAATTCAGAAAAAAGAAGGCAGGCAAAGTTTCAAAAATTAATTTTTGCAGTTACATTACGTAATATCAGAAAATTTTAAAACAATGTTCTCAAATACTTTTCAAATATAAAGTCCCTTTTTAAACCTTAAAAACACCTTTTTACTAAAAACCACAAGTAATTCCAACAGATTCAAAATTAATCATGCAAAAAGGTTTCACTAAAGCATTACAAAAATTTACTATACTTCACACAGTTGCATATGTTTAGTTTCACAGTTAGGATTTTAACTAATCAGGTTATCCCATGCTCGAACGACGCGAACGGCAATTAAAAAGATTCAAAAATTCTACTTAATCAAGAATACAAAGATTCTAAATGTTAATTTTGATACCTTAAACTTTGAATTCTAAGCACAATTCTAAACAATGAAAAACTTAAACGTTTGAACTCTTAAACACTGATCCAACCACCAAAGACCTTAATCAACTAGAAAACACAGTATATTAGTGCAAAAAATCGTTAAAAAGAAAAATACGATATATAAGTGCAAAAATTTCAAACAACATTATGACATGATAATGATTAATGACCTGGTGATCACCAATGATTCAAATATACACAATCTCATACCTTTTACGCATAACTTACGCATAATTCACACATACCTTGGCCAAGGATTTTCACACACCAAACTTTCATTCAATGACATGAAAAACAGTTGCTTAAATGACATATTTACAAAAATGAAAAATGACACTTTTCAAAATACATTAATACTTTATCAAACATTAAATATCAAAATTCAAAAATATGGTGGTGGATCAAAAATATCAAAAACTTTAGATCTCAAACACATCCTCAACAAACTTTTTCAATTCATTTTGAGTGATAGGCTTAGTAAAGATGTCAGCCATATTAGATTTACTTCTGATGAAGTTTACTTTAAATTTATCTTTATAAAACAGATCTCTTACAAAAAATAATCTAACATCTATATGTTTAGTTCTATGATTTTTTATCGGGCTTTTAAGGAAATCAATAGTAGCCTGGTTATCCACAAATAGAGTAGGTTTAGAGTTATATTTGATTAACCCACAATCATTACCCTCTTTTAGAACGTTATCTAGCCAGGTGAGTTCTTTGATATTCTCAACCATGGCAAGAAATTCAGCTTCCATAGTGGATAAACTAACTGACTTCTCCTTAAATGTACGCCAAGTTATGGGTGCTTTATCTAAACATATGAACTCTCCCCCATGGATATTCTGTCGTCTCTATTCGCTGCGAAATCTGCATCCGAGTACCCAATTAAATTCATATTTTCACATTTTAGCTTTAATTTGTATGATTTAGTCTTTCTCACGTATCCGAGTAATTTCAACAGTCCGTTCCAATGTTCCATGCCCGGGTCACTCTGGAACTGGGAAAAGATATTTACGGCGTAAGAAATGTCGGGTCTCGTGCGGCTAGCTAGAAACGATAGGCATCCTAAGACGCTTCTATATGGGTAGATTTGCATTTGATATTGTTCACTGTTGGTTTGAGGCGATTGTAATTTGCTGTACTGTACGCTTTTTGTGATTGGGAGTGATGAGATTGGTAGTTTAAATTTATCAAATCTTTTGCAAATTTCGTCAATGTAGGGAATTTGGTGGATTATAAGACCGTTATCAGCCTCTTCAAATTCTACACCGAGTAACCTTTTGGTTTTTCCCAAAATTTTTAAATCGAATTTGCTTTGTAGTTTGTTTAAAATTTTTCCTATCTCATCTTCAGTCCTTCCAAAAATGACTATGTCGTCTACATAGACTAAAAGTACAGCAGAATTATTAGAGAAGAAAGTACAATTGCACCATTCGAATTTTCCAAGTCCAATTTCTAGCAAAACATTCTTGAGTTCGAAATACCAAGCACGACCGCTTTGGTGAAGGCCGTATAAAGCGCGTTTTAAGTGACAAACTAAATTTTCCCTACCAGCCTCTACGTACCCTTCAGGTTGTTTCATGTAAACTTCCTCTTCCAAATTTGCATACAGATACGCACAGGCAACATCGCACTGCATATGTTTCCATTTTAACAAGACCACGAACAGAGAAAAAAACAGCCTAATTAAAGAAAAGTTTATAACGGGAGAAAAGGTTTCGTCATAGGATTCGCCCTTGACTTGGTTGTATCCCTGTGCCACCAAGCGGGCCTTATATCTCGCGACGTTTCCCTTCTCATCTCTTTTAATGTTAAATACCCATCTGCACCCCAAAACTTGTTTGCCTGGAGGCAGGCTGGTTAAAACCCAAACTTTTCTATTTCTTAGAATCTGATACTCTGTATCCATGGCCTCTTTCCATTTTTCAATTTGTGGGGACCTGAGCATCTGCTTATAGGTACGAGGGACTTCAGGTACTAGTCAGCTTTTGTTTTTAACTTTAACTTCCGCGTTGCTTGGCTTAGGGTTAATGACACCTTGGAAGGAATCCTTTCCTTTAAAACTGAACATACTTTTAGTTACATCATCAAACTTAATATTATTCTGTTCGCAGTATTTCTGGATTTCGTTTAAGCTTTTCAGTTTACGCTTCTGACCCTCCTCATGAAAGTAAATATCTGTCCTGGATCCATCCGGTCGAGGGACGGCGGTTCTTACCCAAATCGCATCTCGAAAAGTAGGAGAGCTAATTGTACTATCATCCATACTTTCATCTGCATCAGATTCTTCATCAGACTCTATACTGGGTGTGGGAGAGGAACTCGGGAGACTTTCGTCTTCGACCGATTCTCGACTCTCTTCACCAATTTGAGAAAGGCTAGAATCATCTTTGGGCGCCAGCACCGCTCCACTGTCATTTTCCGAAACTTTTGGAAAAGACACGTTACAGGTTTCTATCACCCTTTCCTCCTCCGGGATCCAAATTCTATACCCTTTGGTACTAAACGCGTACCCAACTAAAATGCCTACTTTGGCTTTCGGGTCAAGTTTTCCTCTCAAGGGTCGAGGAGTACCAACGTAAACTTTTGATCCGAATTTTCGAAGGTGTCTTACTGAAGGTTTGATTCCTTTAAACAACTCTATAGGGGTTTTAGACTGTTCTGAATGGCATAACCGGTTCCACACATGAACAAAGAATAACACGGCCTCTGGCCAAAAGCTTTTTTCAAGACCACTTTCTGAGAGAATGGTCCTGGCTCCATCTACAACAGTTTGGTTGAGTCGTTCAGCCGATCCATTTTGCTCAGGCGTGTAAATGTTTGTGTGTTCATGATTTATGCCCTTTTCAGTGCAAAAGTCTTCAAAGTAATTACTGGTAAACTCACCCCCATTATCGGTTTTTACAGCTTTAACTTTTAACCCAAGTGATCTTTCGGCACGGGAAACATATCTGGTAAATATGTCAAAAACGTCTGATTTTTCCTTCATAGGATAAATGGTCATATATTTAGAGAATTCATCGATAATTGACAGATAGTATCTTTCCCCACGTTTGCCTACCACATTTGATGGACCCCAAACGTCCAAACAGATTAGATCTAATGGACCTCTCACTTTGCTCCCACTAACGGACTTAAATGATACCCGCCTGTGTTTATTTAGTTTGCAAAGTTCACATGAAAATTCTGGGTGTTTCTTTAGGTTAGGCAAACCTTTAACAGCATTTAGAGTACTAGTTTTTGTGATGAAATCTACACCTGCATGACCGAAACGTGCATGCCATGATTCGAGTTCTCTCAGGTTATTTTTACTTATTGCATTACAAGCTGGCTTAACGGGACTGGGGTATACGTGGTACAAGCCACGTTCGAGTTTAGCAGAAAATACAAAAATTTTTTTCTTAAAGACTTTAATCTTTCCATTTCCCCCTACAAATTTAAAACCGTTCTGATCGAGCATGGGGCCTGATAGTAAATTTCTCCTTAATTTTGGAGAGAAAAAGACATTTTTCAAAACACATTCATTTTTACCGAATTTAAGTTTTACATCCCCTTTTCCATTAATTGGAAACTCTAGATCCTCCAGAGCGAGCACCATATTCTCATTCTCAACAGTCACAAAATTAGAGAAGATGCTGCGATCATTACAGAAATGGTGGCTGGCGGCCGAATCCAAAATCCACGTATGGTTGTCAACATTACAATTTAGATTGGCCTCTGCCACAAAAAAACTTAAATTGTTACCTTTAATGGTCTTGGGGATAGTGTTCTTATTCGACTGGTTACCTGGGTTCTGGCGTCTACCTCGGGACCTTTGCCGCTCGGTTTCTGCTGGGCTGGATGTTGACTTGGAGACTCTGCACGCACCCGGACTATGAGATCTGTTCCTGGGACGACTCGGAGACCTTGGACGGACACGACAGTTCCTTTGGAAATGTCCCAGACGACCGCACCGGAAACACCTTGCCTGGTTTCCCTGGACACTAAAGGCTTCCTTCGTTGACGTCTTTCTATCGGAGTCACGGAGGTTTAGTCGAGTCTCTTCAGCCACAACTTCCAAGACGATGTCTTTAAACACAAATCTTTCACTGTCCCATCGTAGAACACTTTGGACAATTGAATCAAATTTTGACGGCAGATTTCTAAGAAATTGGTATGACAGAAATACTTCATCGAGAGGTTTTCCGCTGTCCTTGAGCTGGTTGGCTAAGCTCTGGATCCGTGAGGCAAAAAGATTGACGTTCTCATTCGGCTGAATTCTACTTTGCATCAATTCACCAAAGATCTGCATATGATGACTGCGGTTGTCGGGCTTGAAATTTTTTCTTAACAGGTCCCAAACTTCACACGGGTCATCTAAATCACCGATAATTTGTCGGAAATCACTGTGCACATTGAGGTACAGCATAGATAATGCAAGCCTTTTTCGGACGTTAAATGCCTCCACATCCTTTTCTGTGACAGCGCCCTCTTTGATCACCGGGCTTTTCTCCCTACCGCACACAATTTCATAGCAATTTCTCTCCAAGAGTAGGAACTTCATATCAACACACCATGAGGAGTAATTTGTAGCATTTAACTTCTCGGTTTGGTAGAAAGTTGAGATCCCTGGTGAATTAGCCATCTTTCTCAAAAATTTCAAATTTCAAAGAAATGTACTAAATTTCAACTTCAAAAATGTCAAATTTCAAAGACAAAAATATTTCCAAGGGTTAACTTCAAGAAAACTCTCAATTTTTAAACTTCAAAAGCATCAAAATTTCAGCATCAAACTTCAAAATTTCAGCTTTAAACTTCAAAAATTTCGACTTTAAACTTCAAAAATTTCAACTTTAAACTTCAAATTGAACTTAGATTCAGAATCATCTCTAATTTCAGGATAATCATCGAAGTCCTCCGGAGATTTCAGGGTAAGCTTTAAACCTCTTTAAAGAATTTCTTCAAATATTACAGTTGCCCCTCCATCTCGGCACTGGGGGTTTCCATTCAATATCTTCAGTCACGGGCTTTCACTCTACAACGCAAGCCCATAACCCTTATTGTTCCCGCAAGTGTCGACAATCCAAGTTAAATTTGGGAATGACAACACCCGGGAAACAAAAATTGGTGTTGAGAAGTGATTGGCCATGAGTGAAGAGTGTTATGGAAACAAGGATAGCCACTGAATTGAGAGACATCTACTTTTATTTATAGCAGTCTGGCACAGAAATGTATCACAGTCAGCAATTACTTGTAGAACAGGATTTCATTGCAAAAGAACTATTAAATATCACAGCTATACTTTATCACAGTTAGGCACAGAAAAATATCACAGTCTGAAGAAATTCATAAGTACTGGCAAAAAATGGTTTAATGAATTTAAACTTCACAAGCCGTTTAGATTTCAATTTCAAAAGCTGCTTTACCTTGAAGAGAACAAGTCCACAGGGAGAACTTCAGATCCTTAAATTACGATGAAACACGATGTTCTATATAACGGCACTTCAAACAGAAATTCTAACGTCTATTTCACTTTAAAAACAGGTTAAAAAAATCGGCATTAAATGTTGATTAAAAACGTACTGTCATTTTGAAGATTAAATAGAAGCAGGTTTAGCTGGCTAAAAATAACATGTCTGGAGCTTAAAGAGCATTACCGCTCGCCAAAAACGTCGGTCAACTGTTAATACAGCCTGACTGTCTAATTGCTTAACGGCGACGATCGGCCTAACTGCCTTGACTGCTGTCGACCTGCTTAACTGCTTATCTGCCTATCTGCTCTGATTACGGCGAAAACTCCTCCTTTTATTTATCACTGCCGACTGCGCATCTCATTTCTGAGTTGTTCTCCGGCTGCGCGGTTGAACGGCGTTTACCGGGCTTCGGGAGCGCATCGGCGATTGGATGAACAGTTTTCTCCGGGCGATACTCACTTCGCCAACCAACCATTACGCCCGTCCAAGATGGCGACTGTTGACGAACTGGAGATCGGAGCCGTGCGTCTTAAACGATTGTTGACGCAAGCCACGGTTAAAGCGAGGTTTAAATTTAACAAAAAGTTATTAAGTTTATTTAGCATTTGAACTAAACTACTTGGCTCTAGGAGTTTATTTAATTAGCTTTAAGTTGTTGAAATTATATCTTAACCTTTTATTGTGGCGCTTAGAGTTGGAGAGTTTCACAATTCAGGTAAGTCAAAAATTAAGTACACATAAGAGTTGGGATATTTATTGTTCACAAATAACCATTGGGAACAGTAACCACTGAGAGTAAGAGCGACATTGAGGTAGATATCGATCATTTAGAAGCAAGCAAACAAGCTGAGTTACTTGAACTTCTGCACAAACATCCATCATTGTTTTCCGGCAAAGTACAAGTTGCTAACGCTAGTGAACATAAGATTCGTTTAATTCCGGGTGCAGAAAGGAAAAAACCTTACATTTATAAAATCCCAGAATCTTTAAAGCCTGAAGTAGACAAACAAATCGCAGAATTAGAAAACTTAGGTCTTATAGAACCCAGTGAAGCAGAAATTGCTTATCCCATCGTATGTGTATCAAAAAAAGACGGTAACATACGTTTATGCGTAGATTTTCGCGCATTAAACGCAGTGACTAAACCATTTGATTACCCCATGGAGAATATTACAGATCTAATCAACCAAATTGGGCACGCCAATATTATCACTTGCCTTGACGTATTAAAAGGATATTGGGAAATCCCACTTGAAGAACAGAGTCGCGATTTTACTTCGTTTAAGACTCATCGTGCGCAGTACAGATTCAAAGTAATGCCCTTTGGTCTGCGCAATGCAGCAGCTTCGTTCCAGAAAATAATGAACAGTGCTTTAAGTGAGTTCAGTGAATTTTGTAAAGCGTATCTTGATGATATTGCTATATTTTCCTGCGACTGGAACACGCATCTCATACATTTAGATGCGGTGCTGACTAAATTGAGCAAGCTGAAATTCACCGTAAACGTAAAGAAATGTGTCTTCGCGAAAACACAAATAAAATACCTAGGTCATCTTATTGGTGCAGGAAGACATCAACCAGATCCTGAAAAACTACGAGCTATCGAAACTATTAACACGCCTAAAACTAAAACAGCTTTAAAAAGTGCGCTTGGTTTGTTCAATTACTACCGTGATTACATAAAAAATTACGCAGAAATAGCTAAACCTTTGACGGATCTTACCAGAAAGAAAGTTCCTGAACTAATTCCTTGGTCTAACACCGAAAAGCTAGCATTCCAGGAACTGAAAAAACAACTGTGTGAAGCGCCTACTCTCTATACACCAGATCCCAAGAAACCTTACACTATCCAGTGTGACGCTAGTGCCTATGGTGTCGGTGCTTGCTTATCGCAAAGAGATGACAACAGTTGTTTACGTCCAATCAGTTTCGCAAGCCAAAAGTTAAACGACGTGCAGCGAAATTGGGCTACCATCGAACGTGAAGCATATGCGGTGGTGTGGTCACTAAAAAAGTTTGAGACTTATGTGTTCGGTTCAGACATTGAAATAATAACTGACCATAATCCGCTAACATTCTTGCAAAAATCCGCACCACAGTCAGCTAAATTACAACGATGGGCACTGTCTCTGCAGAGGCATAATATTCACATTTCACACTGCCCAGGTGCTCATTTGAAAAATGCTGACGGTTTATCACGGTTGATAACTAATTAAAGGTTATCACTGTTTGGAAAATTCCTAAAAATATATTTGTAACAAGGCTTCTTTTCGTCTGTTGTTCCTTTTATGTTATTTGTGTGCATTGATATATTTTAAATATCCAGTATTGTGTAACAAGGCATCTGTGCATCTGTTTTGGAAATTTAGTATATTGTGTGTTGAAATGTTTGAATTATATTAATATTGATAATGTGATCATTTTTGTCAGATTTCGCTTCGCCTTGTGTAGCGCAATCTTATCGGGGGGGTGTCATACATCGAACACTCCAGCGACGAAGGACGAAGTGAACGGAAGAGAGAAGAAGCAAGAGAGACGGACTTCAGCTACCGTTGGGGGTAGACGTTTTTTGTAGGAGCTCCTGGGTGGACTCCGAGTAATGAATGTTCTGCTATTAGAACGAGTATATCTGATCTGTAAATATGTATATAGTTATTTAATCCGGAGTTGTTATTTGAGTTTTAAATAAATTTTCTTTGAGTAAAAACCTGATCTCATCTTGAGTTACTCGCCTGCAGACGGGGTGAGTTGGTTGTCAGGAGAAGGGATACGACAGTTACTGAATTCGAAAGCTGGCGGATTAAGCCCTCACCGAGGGGAAAAAAAAAAAAAAAAAGAAATTATATAAAAAATGTAAGAGTTCCTATTTTACTTCCATAAAATGGATATAAATTTCAACCAGCCGCTCTTATCCTCAAAATTGCATTAATCCGTGTCTGATTTGAAGTTTCCTTAGAATTTTCTTTTGTAACGATAACTTGAGAAGAAAAGAAAAAAAAAAAAAAAAAAACTTGCATATTTTTTATAAGTCAAATCAATCCTCCTTTCTTTTAAACATGCGAATCCGTCAGTGATGCCCCCATAAAAAGGTGTTGTTTTAATTCAGATATCAATAATTTTAAAAGCTCTTTAAAATTTCCCATGTTTAAAGAATTTTCTCGCTTGCCATGTCCTCTAAATGCCAGTTCTTGCTTACTTAAAAACAATACTACTTTGATGGGTAATTGTCCATTCATAAGCGTCTATTCAGGCTTACCTTCTTGATAAATTCAGCAATATAAAGTCGAGAGTTTTCCAAACATATATACTCCTTACCCCCTCCCTCCTTCTCGTCCGAGCCAATCAGTTAGTCGAGTTCTCAAGTTCAGCCGCCGTTAAAAAATCTTTCATCAGCTGTATCAGCTGCATACTCCCTATGCCGGAGGGGCTGCTTACGTAGTCGTTGCCATGGCAACAGTGCTGCCAATTTTCTTTTCAGCGCTCTGGGCTGAACCAAAGATTTTCCCAATTGAATTGCGTGAAGATTAAAGTGCTTTTTTTCTGAATGAGCGATCCGGCCACAATACGTAATTTTGTGTTTGGTTTTTTTGGTAGATTTTTTTTAATTTACCGTAGGAATTCCACAATTCTAATCTGAATTTAGGAAAATTAGTAGAATAAATTATTTTAAAGTATGTGCTGATAATTTCAAGTGCAGCCCGGCTGTACTTGCTGTATCCCACAAGCCGCCACTGGTTTTAGTAGACTCATTAAGTCATTTAGTTAGCGAAACTCAGGAAGATTGGTGCAAACATGTTCCTTTTGCTTTGCTGGCTTTTTGCACTGCCTACCACAGAACAATTCAGAACACTCCTGCTTTTCTCACCTATGGTAGAGATCTGGTGTTGTCATATGACCTGATTTTTTCAACAAAATTCAGGACATATGCTGACACTAGATCCTATGTTCAGGAAATTGTCACCAATCTCCAGAACCAGGCCTGTTGCTAGTGGGTGTGCAGGTTGTGCACCGCACAAAGGCACCAAGGTAAAGGGGGCGCCGAAACAACTGAAGAAGAGTTTAGCAAAAAATTAACATTTTTCGAAAAAAAAATCGAAAAAATAAATATTTTTTGTTTAAGTTTATATTACAGACACTTAGGAAAGGGCTTTCCCCATTGAAATTGTCGCTCTACAATGTTTTTGCAAGGTTTCATCTTACAAGTTCTTGTCTACAGCACTGCTTTGTTAGCATCTTTCCCCCCCCCCCTTCCACATGCAAAAACCTTCTCCGAGTTTCCCTAAACTTGTCTTTCAGTGCTATCTACAAGGTGAAATTTACTGATATGTGATACCGTACTTACTATGGTGATGATATGGATGATCGTTTTCAGATTCCTTCCCATTCATGGGCATCTGCCTGAGGTTCTAATACCCCATTTACATTCAGTCCTTCCCACTTCGCTCGCTGCAGCTTTTTTTCCAGGAAATACTTCTGCGTCAGCTCCAAAAGCAGTGAGCGTTTACATTCAGCTGTATTCGCCTTCTCCTGTATGTAGTTTTCTATTGTACTTCCCTCCTCCTCCCTTAAAAATCCCCTGAAGGGGTATCGTGCTGAACAAAGAGGTCAGCAAAAAAGGTCATGGCATGAGCAGAACGAGAGAGGTCTTTACACTCCAGTTACTGCCATTTCTCCCGCTCGCTGCCGTGAAAGTGGGCTGAGTGTAAACGAGGGGCGAGATGTTGCATAGAGAAGCACTGTTGCATTTGTTGATGGAAGGGGCTCATCTTGGGCTTTCCCCAACTTCAGTTGTAAAGTAATACAAAAAAGTTCAGTATACTAATTCATTATACCAACGGCTTGGGGAGAGGTGATCCAGAAGTCCATGACGGCAAATACAAATCTGGGAATGGACATGGACCTTATCTTCTTTGACCAGTAAGGTAGAAAACTACTGGCTAAAGAAGCTGTAACCAAAACTAAGCAAAGAGACTTTTCCACTAATTAACACAGTCCCATTTCCTGGTTAACTCCAGGTGACATGTGAAAATCACGTGACCTGGGTATGAAACAAAGCATAGTGATTGCCTTTTTATCCTAATTAAATTCAGTACCCGCCAACACATGACCCTTGTATCAATATTGTCCTCAAACTTTTGCAGACCCCACTGCCCCGAGTATAAATCTTGTGTAAGAGAAAAAGTAGCAACATTTAGCTTCATATTAAGGCAGGACCCATTAAAGGATTCAGAGGGAACATGTGCCCCTCCCCCAAATGAATCCAGACCATAAAAATTGACTTTTTTATATATCATATAGTTATTAAAACTTAATTAGTTTCAGCAATACTTCAATAATCAGAACTAGCTATTCATTAGAGCAATAGCTTTCCCTCATTAGTATATCAATATCCTAAAACCTGAATATAAATTGAATCTTTTAGCGAAACTTGTCACCTAAAAGTAGCAAAGTAGTGACTACATTTCAAAAGTAGTTGTAGCTAACTACATTTCTGAAAAAGTAGTTGTATTTGTAGTTAACTACATTTTTTGAAAAGCAGTTGTAGTTGTACTAAAAAAAAAGCAGTCTTTCTTACCACTGAGCATAATTTATTTAGAAAAATATTTCTTTCCCACTTTTTCTTTCTCATAGCTATGAGAATTGTAATGAATGGTTCATGACACAGTATGGGAGAGAAAATTGAGTTCATATAACAAATATGATATTTAATTTTGAACATTATATTATATTAAATTCTGAACATTACAAAAAAATTGTTTTCACTGCCAAGTAAATATGCTTAAATTGGGCAAAGCAACATTATTTTGGACTAGTAAAGGGATTCCACCCTTGCCACACAAGCAAATAAGCCCTTTTGCCCATTTTTGTCTATAAAACATGCTAGCATAAGCAGCTTATTTTTGCAACAATTGAAACTTATGATATTGCTTGGGTTCAGATTTTTATTTCCATGCAAATACAAGAGAATAATGGATTGTTGCATTTGAACTACATCATGAAAGAAATTTTTATTAGTTATACGGAAGTTGTTAATTGTATACTTACAGAAGGAGTGATTTGATATGCAATATAACTCTTTAAACCTCTCAATTTGCTTTCTTTTTTGGGTTTAGAAACACTACAGTGATAAGGTTCTTCAGTCATAATCCATCTAATAATACCATCATCATCCTAAAATATGTATAATTATGTTAAACTACTTTAAGGATTTTAACAGAATACTAAAAAAGTTAAAATATCAAAATATGAAACATACTATTATTTCAACATAATCTTCTGCTGATACACTAACACTGGTCTCACCTAAAATGAACATTTCTCCGCCAGATTTCACAAAAGCAGAAAACCTAGTTATACAATACTATGGTTAAAAATATGTTCATAATTACAACAATAGAAGTGGGAGAAAAACTGAAACCAAATTCTAGAAAGACTTGAACACAGAGTGACAGTTTAATGATGTATGATGATGAATCAAGTTATATTAGATTAATTATAACTTCTGGTGACATAAAATGTAGAGTGTCATCTTTACATGAACAGGTACCTAACTAATACACAGCTTAGAATTATTTTAAGCCTCTGGTACAGGTCAAAATTAAGAAAATTATTGGGTGGCCAGTGGTCACTGAACCTGAAATTTGGAGTGGCCACTCACAGTTTTTGAATATTGCACAACTTACATAAGAATTTAATAAACATGTGCAACTTATATAAATAGTTAGGAAGATTTCTTAAAATATACATATAAGAAATTATCCTTACAACAATTACCTGCTAAAATATAAAAAATCATATTACCTGCCAATGCATACAGATTTCCCAAAACACTGACCTAGGTTTTTATTCTTAAATATTGATCACAGACACGCATACAATAAATTACAAAGTATTTTTATTTCTTATTGCTTTCCTATTTTTCTTTTTCTAATGGTAGGATCGAGCCTAAAAATATGGAGTGAATATCCCTTTTGATATGCCACACAACCGAAATCCTACTATTTTGTTTGTCTTTAATTATAATTTACTGGGTATGGCCCCAGAGGTTATAATTTCCATTACATTCCTTCTTTTATCATTTTGTTTGGCTCTCCCCCCCCCCCCCCAATTGGGGTACGTCATTTTTGCAGTAATATTCATAGTGTTTTACTTTTTGATTATATATATATAGGGTACAGAATTTTACGATATTTATTAAAATTTTTTGAAATTAAATCCAAATAAATGTAAAATTATGATTTTTATATGGTCCCCATACAAAAATATTTTCAGTTAGTAAAATGTGCCCCTTACATTAATTAGGTTATGTACAAAATTTCAACTTCTCAAAATTTTTTTCCCAGCTACAACCCTGCCTTTGTACGAAGCATCCCTCTACTACCTCCTACTACAGTGTCCCCCAACTACCACTCTTTAAAAAGCAATTAAATTCAAATAAAGGCACCATTATTTTTTGTTGTTCACCCTCAAGAACAACAACAACAAAAATCTAGAAACTGGTGAGATAGCTCTCCTTTCTGGAAAACTTGATGCTGTTATGTTGTAAAAAAATAAATAACATTTAGTCAAAGTTGAAAATTAACAGGCTTTTCTTGTATTAAAAGTTTTGAATTGTAAAAAATGAAAATAATTAAATTTTATATTTAAAATAATAATTTTCCCAGAGATATTAAGTTTTTGGGTATGTTGGGAGATTATGAGCGATTTGTAGTTTAGGAATCCAGGTGTTTGTCACTATTTGCGTGCTAAATGACAGATACATATTTTTCTAAGATATGATGAAATACCTGATATAATTCTATCAGGTGATTATACATATGTTGAAAACTACCTATAATGATTATAATAATTAATTTTTGTAATTAATAATTTTTATGTGTTTTGTGGCTGACAAATTATTTTTCAAAGTTGCAGACAATACTTTTTTTTTTTTTTTTATAATGATCTTTTAGTTTCTTTAAATAATATATATTAACATTGAAAAAAAAATACATTTCTAATCTTTTACTAATTTTTAATTAATTTACAACAAGTACTACTTGGTGACATAATTATTGGAACAGTTTGAAGATTGTACGGTCGTAACGATCTCTCGGTAGCTACATGTGCTCCCATGACTTTGGCATTGCCAGATTCAAGAAAAGCAAGTAATTTATAGCCATTCACGATGCGTTTCCCAGAAGCAAGTAATTAAAAAGGGAGGTATTAAATTCAAATGGATGTGTAGTTAATGAACATTTACTAAGATACACACATCGTACATTACAACATAATTTTTGAGGCTGTGGTTACAAGATTAACAAATGACGTTGATAAAATATTTACTACATGGTCGATATTATTCAATGGCAAGTGGGGTCTGCGTGCAAGAGTATGAGGTCGTTATAAATACCGGCGCAAGCCCAGGAAACAGGACTATTAATATTAAGTAAATATGAGTGCTGAAGTCACACACTCCTACTTTTAAACCCGTACGGCAATGCATTTTTTTTTCTTTTTCTACTCCCCCCCCATTTTCTTTTGGATTTTGCATGCATTTCTCTATTTTTTCCTTTTTTAAGTTCAAATCCAAGATTGGCTATTTTCCGGAGAAATTTTATAGAGTGTATGGAGTAGTAACAAATTTACAGAGCTGCTCTGGAAGAACTGGAGCAGTTGGCAAGTATGGAAGATGATCTAAGGGAATAACTGATTTTACTAATGCAATTCCTTACAGACTTAATATAGCTACAAAAAATCACAAATGCTACTTTAAGAAATGGAATCAGTATACCAATAAAACCTAATAAAAAAATTTTAGAGTATGTTTCATAAAGATTTAATTGGCTGACAAGAAGCTCCAGGCATTCATAGAATTAACTTTTTAGAAACAATTAACCCCTTAAATGCCGTATTAGGAAATCCCTCTCCCCTATTCAAAGAAATGATCGTATTTAGGTCGAACCTCTCTTTAAATTGAAGTTACAGCATGTCAAAAAATTTAACAGTATTTACAGTACTAGCAATAAATTACTGAGAAAATTATTTGTGATAGGTGTATAATAGGGTGGATCGAATTTTTTTTTTTTTTTCGAAATCTCTATCTCCTGAGGTCTCAAAAGTTGTATATTGATATGAATAAGACGTGTGTAAAATTTAAATGTCCTACCACAACGACTTGCGGTTGCACATCAAACTTGAAATCTAGATTTTTTTTTTTAAATATGACTTCTTTAAAAAATTGACCAAAAAAATTCTTTTCAGAATTATCAGGCTCCCGAGGTTTTAGTAGTTGTATATTATTATGAATAAGACGTATACAAAATCTGGAGGGGCTACGACAATTTCTAGGGGTTGCACATCGAGCTTGAAATCTATAAAAAACTGAAAATTATGTGTTTTTTGAAAAAATTATGTAGAAAGCAAACTTTATTTGTTAAAAATAATTTGGTCCTTTTGTATGTTAAAAGATGTTCAGAGAAGCTCAGTAAATCACAAAAAATGCCTTTGAGAATAGTTTGGATATAATGCACCCATTATGCTGTCGTTTTGTCTTGGGCACAGTACGCAAACTGTGCTCTATACAACCAGCACCGGTTCGCCTGCCGAGTGATGGCGATGCACATGCGTTCAGTTAAACCAGACACGAGATATTTTGATGAAACAGGCATTTAGTTTGACATTTCATATATGTGGTGTTTTCAGTTTGTCTAAAAAAACTAAGGGAAGGGGTGAGGTGTTGCCTTGCACTGATACGATCCTGAATAAAGTGAAACTTGCTGCTACAATATATTGAACAAAATCGGCATTCTTTGAAGAGCTGGGAATACCGAAAGAATTACCTTGTACCAAGTTACCAACCCGAGGAGACGTGCTTCTATATTACTATTTTGTACTTAAGAATAAATAATTCTGAGTAAAGGGCAGGATCTACCGGAAGGAGATATAACCTTAGTTATGGTGATAAAAATACATAAAATTTGGATCAAGGGAAGTATCCCCACTGTGCCAATCCAAAGAATTCATTAGATAGTTAGTAAAGGTCGTGAGCAAGTTCAGCAGCTAAATAAGTACGTTAGAGACGGACATAAAGAATTGTTTATGAAGAAAGTGGGAAAAACTCTCTCTTACTATTGAATATCGCAACTTCCAAATATACTTTTCCCAGAGCAGGTGTGGCTCAGAGAAGTTCATACCTTATACAGAACGGGAATCATTGGCAGACCAGAGGGAAGCTAGATATTTGACAATCGATGGAACTGAAAAGAAGATAAGTTTATGGAGAATGAGCGAAAAGTTGAAAGGTTGGAAAGAGAAATTTCGAGACTGTTGGAGAAAGAGGTGAAAGTTCCAATATCCAGTGTATGTCTCCAAATTTAGTCGTTGATTTGGAAAGAGAAGTACGAAAGACTGAAGAAAATACTGAAGGCGTATCTACTGCCACGTTGGAAAATGCGTTCAAAAACTGCTAAGTTAGAATAAAAATCTCAGTGCTTTCACAAGTCTCCCACACAAAGTTATTACGGACTGGGAAGCAGCAACTCTGGTATCAACTTTATTTCACAACCTAGAAAGCAAAGTAAGAAACCTTCTCAACTGATTCTCGAACAATATAATAGAAGAAGACTCAGATGACTCGCTTTGAATTACAGAAAAAAAGGAAAAAATACTTTACGAATGTCTTTGGATTATGTTTGATAGGAGGAAGAACAGAACCACATACACAGAAAAATTTGTTGACGGCAAATTACACCCAAGTGTTTGCCACAAAGAACATACCTCGCTGATAATCTAACCTGGTTCAACATACTTTGGCTATGTGTCACCATCTGATTTTAAGAATTTCACTGGAAATTTGGGAGAGTTTGACGTGAAATCCATTGATCTTGGGACCCTCACATGCATTGGCAGTGGTGGCGAATCATCGAATTCTGGAGCGAACAAAAGCGTCATCCGAAATCTAGAAACGCAGTTCTCTAATCTAGCAAAATCTCTGCAAGATTGTATTTGCCAACTTCACACCAGCAAACAGCCCCTCCAAAATTGGTCTATCCATCTATCAGATGGTGGTTTCATACTATCTCTAGATTATTACACTTGACATAAAATGCCGAGGTTTAATTTGAAGTCGGGCTTTACATTACTCATTAAAAGGGATGCTCCAATAATTGGGTGCTTAGGCTGGCACGGGCAGGACTCGGATAGTAGCAACGAGGTGGGTCATGGGTAATGTAGTTACGATTGTGGTTGTACTAGAGAAGAGCTGCGAACGTTACTGACTATTTTTCAACGGGACTAATTTATTAAAAAAATATAATTTTGCTTTCTACATATGTTTTTTCAAAAAACGCATATTTTACAGATATTTATAGATTTCAAGCTCGATGTGCAAATCCTAGAAGTTGTTACAGCCCCTCCAGATTTTGCATACATCTTATTCATAACAATTTACAACTTTTAAAACCTTGGGAGCCTAATAATTCGGAGAAGTATTTTTTTGGTCGATTTTTTAAAGAAGTCATATTTTTCAAAAATTTCTAGATTTCAAGCTCGATGCGCAACCCCAAGACGTTGTCGTAGAACATTCAAATTTTACACATGCCTTATTTATATCAATTTACAACTTTTGAGACCTCAGGAGATAAAGATTTCGAAAAAAAATTGTTTTCAATCCACCCTAGTGTATAATATACATTCTGGGCAGTTAAAGCATTGCCTGTGCAAAGCGTATATATACACTGGGGGTAGTTAAGGGGTTAAACAAGGAAGTTACATAGAAATGACAAAGTGATAAATGAAGGAAAGGAAGAATGAACATTTAGACTTAAAATTTAATAAACGTAGACTTAAAATTTAATAAACTTAGCTCTTTCATATCTTGCACAAATTACTGAATTTCAATAGGCTTATATATATCAAGAAAATTATCAAGAAATATCAAGAAAATTGCCAACTATAAAAATAGAAGGTATGCCCTTTTGTGAATCACTTGAAATTTACTTTACGGATGCCACCATAAGCAAAGTGACTCACATAACAACTGACAACACATGGAACGATTTGCTAGAAGAAACCAGTACAACTGAAGATGACTCTGGTATGTATTCAAAATATTTTTGACAGATTTAAGATATTTTACAATAATTTTACTATAAATAAAGAAATTTTCATTTACCACACATATATATATATATATAAAAGAGTACAGGACTCATCTTTCAGATGATACAAGGTCCACCCTTTATTAGCTGTCAAAAGTTCAACTTTCACACAAACAGAAGAGACAGACAGGTAAAAGTAAACTAAGCAGGGAGAAAAAGAAGTTGCCATTCAGAAATAGGAAAAGTATAAAAATAGGAAAATCAGAAAGGATGAATGTTGAAAGAGAGTGGGAAGAGGGGGGAGGGGAGAAGAAATTTGCTAATTTTTTGTTTGATAAGTTGAAAATAAAAATATATAAGTAATAAAATAAAATAAATTGACAAAAATATATAAACATTAAAAAAAAAATACACAGCCAATGCTGTATTTTTTACTTCCTGCATTAAAAAGTAGTTTGCTGTTCATTTTTTTAAAACTTCATTGTTCTGTTTATGTCATGGTTCTTTTTCTCCCTACCTTGTTTGACTTTACTTCTCTCTTTTGCCTATGTGGAAGTTGAACTTTTAGTAAGATGAAAAATGAGTGACATTTTGTACCGCCCAGAACGTAAATCCTGCACTATTTTCAATGTATGTGTGGTAAATACCAAGTTCTTGTTTTGAGCTTGGCATTAACAACAGCTTTTTTTTGTGATTTTTATTAGTTACGTTTTATCTGCAATTTTTAGCAAATGGTAATTCTAATTGTTGGGATTTTACTTTTCTGTCAAGCCTGTTTGGAAAACAAATCCTACTTTCTTGGCCTTTGAACATAAATAATAATAAATTAATTGCATAAAAATTCAAAAATCCAAATGCCTCTTTATGAGTTGAACAATAAACTGTGATAAAAAAAAAAAACTTGATTGTTATGGAACATCTGAAACCATTTTTAATATAAGTATTGCAGTAAAAAATTTTACAAAAACCACACATTTTGCAAAATATCCATTTTTAAGAACTTTTTCTGAAAAGTTTCATAACTGATACAGGATTATTGTTTTATTACATAGTCCATACAAAATGTTTGGAAAAATAAAGACTTACAAAGACCAATTACAAATATGTTTATTCAAACCATATTCGGTTAAAATTCTAACTGAATATTCAGCCAAATACCGAATACTTGGTTAAAATTTATTAAATTGTTATTAAACTTTGATTGAAATGATTAAATTGATTATTTTGTTCCTGAACAATATTTCATATTTCATATGGTATAAAACTTCATAAATTAAAATGCTGCAAAATTTAATATCCAAGAGCTTCCTTTATATATTACAACTTTTTTAAATATTAGTGAAATGCTGGTAATTTTTTTTACCTGCATATTTTATTAAAAAAAATTAGAATTTAATTGACTTTACATATTTATGAACACAATGTTATGAGGTTTTTTTTCCTTGTGACTGTTTCAAATTTAAATGAGTTAGTAATAGCAAGGTTAATGTGATGTGTCATAAGATTTAAGAAAAATTAAAAAGCAACAAAATTGAAATTTAGAATCCGAGTGTTTTCTCTTACATTAAAACTAATTTCATTGTGATATTAGTTTTTTGTGTGATTGTGGCAACGTTATGTTAGGGCAATCTGCCAAGGATGGGATGATGCCTTGGTAGGTGGACTTTCTAAGGGTTTCTAACATGTATTCTCATGTCAGTAAGTAACAACTTGAATTAAGTTAGTACTATGGTACTATACTATATCTTTCATTCATGATATAAAAAATATGTATTTGTTTACCAATTGGTAAATACTTAAATTTATTTACTATTCGCTTGCCGAATATTTAAGTATCTGGCCGAACCGAATATTCGGTTTGTCTGCCGAATAGGCAGTATACCAAATACCAACCGAATATTTGGTGCATCCCTAATTAAATATTTAGATTAAGATCTTCAAAAAGCACACAAAAACACTTTCACAAAAAAGAAGTGGCAATATTTCAGTGGTATTTTATTACACATACAAATTCATAATTTGCTTATTTTTTCGTGAAGTTACTCAGATTATAATAAGTTTACTTTTTTATCTTCTGAAATTTTTAAGACTAATCTATTCTCCATAGAACATGAAAACACTATTTTTAATTCTAAAAGGAATTATATTTCTCTACATGAAATAAAACTTTACCTGAATGCTGGCCTACAAAAGGAAGGATGAGCAGGCAAACGTAAAAAAAGAGATTTGTTCTAACAACACCCATAAAAAATACTCTTGTTGAACAGTTAAAGTAGAAAGCGAATTACGAATCCTAAAGTTGCCAAAACAACACATAAAGTTAACAAGTAATTATTTTTAAATCATACTCCATCTTCTTCAGACTTTGAAGACAGTGACTGTCTTTCAACTAAAATTCAAAGAGCACAGATTATGAGCTATCCTCAAAATAACATGTATGACACTATCGCTTTAAATCATTATGTTTTAATCAAGGAAGGTCAATTTAATTGTAAAGAAATGGGAAATAATAAACTTAAATCAAACAGAATGGGAAATTCTGTAGGTCAAATGACTATGTCCAAGCTTCAAATTTGTACGTTCTTCAGAAACATACATTTTTGAAAAAAAACCTCAAACTGTCATCTCCTGATCCTTCAGGTGGTACAGAAAGGAAAGCAGAAATGCTAATTTTTGAATTTAAGTAAATTTAATATAAAATGAAAAACTATATGGGTTAACTACTAATAAAAGTGTTATGTTTTCACCTTAATCTATAACAAATTAGTTTTTTCCACTTAAATTACATGTGTCTCACTAATGTTTATTATAAATATACAGGGTGATTCGCTACCAGACTGACAAACTTGCAGGGGGTCTAGGGGGTACAGAGACAATTCAGTATCACGTAGCAATACAGGGTCGGAAATGTCGTCTGCATATACCTGTTAATAATCACTTTGGCAGAAGTGTTCAACTGTGTGTCTAATTTTTTAATAAAGTTTCGTAAACATGGACTTTCCTCAGACAATTTCATAAATGTAATGAAAGAAACAATTCTGAAATAACAATTTTTATTAAGTGAAATTGGTGGGAGGGATTAGTTTTTAAAAAACCATGGTCGGAAAGTTTACTATCACTTAAACACTTCTTCAAATGCGATTATTAACAGGTGCATGAAGACAGAAGCAGGGATAGGCATGGGTGATGTGGGCGACCGTCCACGGCCTCGCATCAATTAGATTTCACGAAAGGATCTTGGAATGGTCTCAAACATAAATATTTTTATTGAAGGGTTAGAACTTAGAATAAGAAATGGAAATGAGGGATACGGCTAATTACCATAATTTATGGAAGAAGCCCCGCACCCGGCATAAATGCCGCACCCACGAAAATGAGCTAAGTTAACTAGAAAATCATCAGAAATGCCACATCCAGCATAATTTCTTAATTAACAAAAAATATGTTGCATTACTTATTAGACTTAATTTATTTAAAAAAGCTATTAAGTTGATCGGATATATTTCGGGAGAAATTTGATAAACGGTAAAAAAAATCTCCTTTTTTCTCCCCCTTCCCATAGAATGTTTTAAAAGTATTTACCACTATTTTACGAAGCTTATTGTTATGACATAACATATGTTCTTTATTTACCTAACTTAATTACTAATTTATACAAGAGTCATCTAAACTTTATTTGTATCCCTCATATTTTTAATATATTTTTGAGAAACCATTTCATTTTTTAATATATGTTTTTTTATTTTTTTTTTGTGGAATAACCCACTGGCGTCACATATTAAATAATTATAACACTTTTAGCAGGGGCGTAGCCAGAAATTTTTCATGGGGGGGTTACGACTACTACAACTCATATATATGTATACGTGTGTGTGATAATGTAGTGAAGAATATACATTTTGCATGGAAAAAATTCCCCATGGGAGGGGTTATCACCCCCTAACCCCCCCCCGGCTACGGCTACGCCCCTGACTTTTAGCGATTCCTTTTTTTTTTGCGAAAATTTTAGCGATCTTGTTCGCCAAAATGGCAACCCGGCAGCATAGCAGCCCTCCGGCTCCAGGATTGGTTGTTTTTTTTTGCACATGCGCATCCCCATCGAGATACCCAGATGACATCGCGCGGTGAGGCAGCATCGTCAGATTCCCTTGGAGATCGCACTAGCGAGGCAGCAAAAATAATGTGGGGTAATGAAGGTGCAGTTCTAACATAAAGATCCGCGAACACCGTGTTCTCCCCCGGACGAATGTGAATAAATATAGATGGCAAACTGAATCTGTGTTTTTTTTTGCGAAACGTAACTCGCCCAGCATTGGAAAACGACTGATGACGGACCGCGACGATATGGCCTCGGCGAAACGAATTTCTGTCCTTTGAACAGGTAAAGCCTTTTTACTTATTATTCTCGCCGCATAACATAATATGGTGCCAGACCACGTCGTCAGGGCCGTGCCTGCAGTTTTTGCGGCCCGGTGCAAGGATCAATTGTTGCGGCCCTTTCCCCTATATATATATATATATATATATATATATATATATATATATATATATATATATATACACATACATACATACACACATACACACACATATATATATATTACCTAGTTATGGTTGGGATTTGTCATGTTTCGTGATTCCGAAATTCAAAAGGTATTAAATTTTAATTAAAATTGAGTCATCTGTCTGTCATAAAGTACTTATAAATTGTTCTTCACTTATGTAGTTTAAGACAATTATCGACGCACGCACGTAATGTTTTTTATTTCACAAGATTGTTTTTGTACTGTTTGCTTTTTCGAACCAACTTCAAATATTAATCAGCCTTTATTATGCATTTGGACGATAAGTTTGCATTGGACAACTTAAGAAAGAACAGGAAGTACAATCTGTATGACACATCTACATTAAATAAAGAAACTATATCTTTTTTGAGAATTTTAACAATGTTCATTCATCAACTAACTTTTAAGCATGCAATATTGATTGGCAAATTTTTACGACCCTAACTTCAAACAAAAAGGGAGCTTATAGTCAGAATATTGCTCAGGAAGCCCTCACGCCCACTCGCATACAGGCTGCGAGCATGTTAAGTTAGGCCACTGGTCTTAAATGCAGACACAACAACGGAACTGCAGCTTTTCAAATATAATTAAACGAAACGTGTGACCGCTTAAAACAAGAGTTACTTAAAAAAACATAACAGAACAATTTTTACAGATAGTACCCGAAAATTAAAATATTTCATTTAATTGAATTTAATTCTCTGAATACTCAATAGCATAGGCGTAAACTGGCATGAAATATTGAGGGGGGGGGGGATTTTTTTGTATTGTCGATCGTTTTGAAATGGGTTATCTCTGAATTTTCTTGAATTTTAGGGGAGAGGGCGCAACTGCCCCCTCTTGCCCATAGTATGTTATGCCTATGCTCAATAAACTATATCAAAAAGAAGTTTTAAAAATTAACTTACCGATAGTTTTGAAGACAATCTCTCCCGTTTTTACAATAAATAATTCCCATCTATCATGGTTGAGCCAGTGACATTTTATAAGCAAATTAAGTTGAAAAAAGTTGCACCAGTTGTTATAGTCAGATTAGTTACTTGCACTTAGAGAGTTTGATTCGCGATGGACCACTGAAGAAAATCGTGAACATGCGGTAGACATGCATCCTCCTGGTTCTGTAAACCTTGTTTGCAGCTTCTGAGTTGTGCCAATGTGCACAAAATTCTTTTTTCTTCCGATGAAAATCCAAGTTGTGGAGGGAATACCCGGAAAAGCTGCAAGTAGCTCTAAATGTCATATTCGGTGGTGTGACTTCATTTCCGTTGTTTGATCAAGGTAATAATAACCAAGATAATAATAATTCTACAAGATAAATAACAGGTTTCTTTGATCTTCAGATAATGGAAACAGCTCCCAAAAATAGTTATGCACTAGAAATGTGTTGGCTGATTTAAATTAAATATCGTTAAATGTAAAACTAACATCAAGAAATGTTAAGAGAGTGAAATTGTTGATACCTAATGAATTTCAATTAAAATAGTAAATTAAGCCGATCTCTTGATATAATTACGAAATTTTCAAGGGGAAAAATACAAGATTATAATAAATTTTTTACATTGCAATACATTAACTTTCTGACTCAAGCGGTACAACAGTTGTACCCCCCCCCGCCCCCAAAAAAAAAAAGTGACTGAAGAACAGCGCTGGTGGAAGTGCCTTACCCAAGACTTTTTTCCTCTCTTTTGACAGGAAATCCTTTCACCCTTGATGGAAGATGGAATTTCTAGAGACGAGAATTTCTTTTCTTATACTGTGGGTCAGGTGTGTTAGTAGATAATTGTCTGGGGAGAAACTGGTAGTTGACAGTTGTCTAACTACCGGTTAACAACTGACCCTAGTGAGTTGAGAGGGATTCGGCTCTAGATTTGCGTTTTGTTTGAGGACTTGTGTGGCCAGTCATATTTTCTCCCACCTACCAGCAGTTGACAATACAAAAGACAAGGTGTGCACTTCAGCTGAAAAGTAGAGAAAGGAAATCTTCAATATTCTGCCGTTTTCTGGGACAAAAATTCTCAAGGGTGAGCCGGGACAAAAAGGTTAACATATTATAATAAAATTTTTCTGGACTTTATATTAGCAAAAGTATCTATAACGTCGGAAAAGTCAATTTTCGATACCAAATCATTCTCGATTGAAATAATTGCCAATGAGTTGATTCGATTTTGTGACATGGTTGATCGTAAGTATGTTTTTATTAATTCCAGTTTTGAGAAGGATCGTTCAGCTGATGCCACTGTAACTGGCACAGTTAATAACACGCGCAGGGCAATAGTCAAATTCGGAAACACTTCTTGCAGTCTATTTTGAGTAATATGTTTCAATATAAGTATTGTAGAAGTATTTTTCAAGGAAATAGTTCTTGAAAATATTTTCAACTCTGTAAAAAGCTCTATTCCATTAACATCCCCCATAAATCTTGCTAAATTTAGACATGCATTTTTTTAATTTTCATCTTCATCAAGTTGTAGGAAATTGAATAAAAATCCAAATGTTTCTTTAAACACATTTAATTGACCAAAACGTTCTTCCACTGAAACCACTGCATTATCCAAAAGAACATTAAAGAAATTAATTCAAAAATTAGTTTCGGGAGCAGTCACTGGCTCGTCTTCAGCTTCATACGAAAACTGCTTTTTAACTTTTCTCCGACGTATTCATGCAATGTCTGGAAATTTTATGGAATTTTCATCAATTTCCAGTTCTACAGCTAACAGTTTGGCATCTTCTTTAGCTTTTTCAAAACCATCTTCCTTAAATTTTTTTAAGAAGGCTATCGTATTTCTAATATGTATCAAAGCAGTATCAATAATCATAGCTTTGTTCTGAAATATTTTGCTGACAAAGTTGAACTGCGATAATATTTCATACCAAATACAAAGTGATACCAAAAATTTATATTCTTTTAATTCATTTGCTAAGGATAAAGCTTCACTTCGACATTTTGCTTCATTCGACGTTTCAGATATTTCAACTAGTGCGTCGTATCCCAGCAAACACACACAGGTTCTCTGAACGTCTATTAACGTTCAGAAGACGTTTTCTGAACGTTAATAGACGTTCAGAGAACCTGTGTGTGTTTGCTGGGATATGTCACCAGTCTGAAAACGGATGGCTCGCACGCTGTCCATTCTGCATTCCCATCGGGTTTCAGATAATGGCTTAACGGTTAAATTTTGGACATGTTTCTTAAAAATACTCCATCCTTTCGTCGATATAGAAAATAAAATGTAAATACGTTGTAAAATACCAAAAAATGTAATTGCAGCTGTTGATGAGTGTGCCATATCACCCAATACAAGATTCCAATTGTTGCAACCACAAGGAACAAAAAGAGCTTTTTCATTTAATTCTAAAATACGAGCTTGGACACCTTTGCTTTTTCCACGCATATTGGCCCCATTGTCATAACCCTGGCCACGACAGTCATGTGTGGAAAGTTCAAGAGCAGAGTTTTTTTTCAGAAGAGCGTCACAAAGATTAGCACCTGAAGAGTCGCTTATTGAGATAAAACCTACAAATCGCGCATTTACAGAAATATTGCCGTCTTCGTAAATGTCAACATATCGCAAAATCATTGTCATTTTCTCTTGATGGCTTATATCTGGTGTACAATCCAAAATTACAGAATAATATTTATATTCTTTAATTCTTAAGCAAATTGACTGAACAACCTTTTGGGCTATTAATTCAATAAATTGATTCTGGATTCTATTTCTGAAATACGTATCATGGATTTCTGAGTTTGTTATTCTTCTCAAATGTTCAGACAATACTGGATCAAATTTAGCCAACAGTTAAACGACACCCAAAAAATTTCCGTTATTTTCACTGTACAGTTTTTCGTCCGTAGCACGAAAGGGTAAGTTTCTTTGTCCCGAAAATTGCACAATAGATAAAAGTCTTTCCAAAGCTGAACGCCAATGCTTTCTCTCAATTTCGATATTTTTTCTTTCTCTGCATCTATTGTACACTTTTTGAGAAGTCGATTTTCTAGTTCAACCCATGAGTTATGGCACCTTTTATGACCAGCAGATGACTCGTGAGCAGATAATGTTTTGCCAGTTTCTACAACCTTCAGCATTATTAAAGCATGTTTTATTGACAGTGTTGAATAATTTGCAGCAAAAACAGAAAACTGAATTGGTGGTCTTTGAATATACTAGTCAGCGGCGTTCAATAATTTCACCATTCGACATCTTTCTCTGATAATAACTTGTTGAAAAATGCCTTTTGTGCTTATCTAAGGGGAAATTGAAATCCAGTACTCGATGTGGACCTTTTTCGACAGTCATTTTTTCACTTGCTGGCTTAACACTGGTGGCCACTTTGCAATGTCGGCGTAATCTGAAATTTCTTCATAAAATGAATCTTGCACTGAGTTAGAATCACATTGATCTACTATATCAGGTTTTGAAGCCACATCCAACAAATTACTAGAAGAAAGTTCCACAGTATTCCTTATCGACTCACTTTGAGGAAAAGATGCAAATGATAGATCCAAAGCTGCGTTTGAAGGGCTTCTATCAATACTCGGAAAGTTTTGTGCTTCATTGCTTGAGGACGCACATTCAGATACAGGTCAAAAGTGCTTCAGCAAAGATCCTCGCATTAACTTAGTCGTTTTCTCATTTTGCTCCCGATTCATTTCTGGAACCAATACCAGTCTTAGGCATTGGAGACAATGATACAGTACTAGAAACACAATAAAAAGCGCTGAAAACTGAATAAAGGTTTTGAAGCCGTGACTACAAAGAAACCTTAGCAATTCATAAAACTGAAAACACTTACTTTACAATCGGTTCCAGCCGACTCTGAAAATAGTAACTGCAAAAAGAACTTTTACTACTTTTTTTTTTTTTTTTTTTTTTTTTTTTTACTGTTTTGTGATTTATTTTTGCATCATTCTAAAACTTGTTTCTTTTATTTATTTATTTATTTGTAATCAACTATTCTGTAATTCAGTTTTATTCGTTTCTCTCTTCGCTTTTCTACTTGATAAAAATAGCTTTCCGTCCATCATGTGCCCGACGACGGTGTGTCTGCGAATTAAAGTTATTTCCCTTCTAAATTAGCTATCGGTTTAGTATATACAATGTAAATTGTGGGTGCCTGCATGTCTTTTTATATCTGATGTTGCAGGATTGCCATACTTGTGTAATGGTGTTCCCTATGTTCTCCAAGTGGTGCCTATGGCGCCTACTACAAGATCACGCGGGCAATCGCTTGTAAGTGGCTCAGCTTTTTGCGCTTTGTATCAAGTCTTGAAAATCATTTGAGTTTGCGTGCAAACTGTGATATAAAATGGAAATAATTTAATGTTCCTTGTGCGGCCCGTTATGATTTGATCCACGCATCAATACCGGTCCATGGCTGGGGGTTGGGGACAACTGTATTAGCATGTGCAATCGATTCTTCTTTTTTTTTTTCCTCTCTCTACATTGAGCTTTTTTTTTCGGACTGGAATTTTTTACAGCCTTCGATTTTTTGCGGCCCTCAATTTTTTGCGGCCAGGTGCGGTTGCACCCTTCGCACCCCCCAAAGCACGGCACTGCACGTCGTAACGATGTTGGAGCAAGTTAAGCACCATTTTTAATTAAATACACGTGGTACGCACGTCGTAGAACACATCGTCAAAGAATTCATCTCCGCATGTTATCGGCGGCACTTTGAGCTATTCTCAAGAATAATCAATTGAATATATATATTTTTCGTAACGTACATTAAAGTTTCATCAGATTTAAGCATTTTATTGATGATTAGAAATTTGAATATGTTTGTAATGATTTCAAGTTATTGAAAATTTATTGAATGTATGAAATGTTGATTAGTGTAGTAATTGTATTGGTATGAAGTGAATATTTATAATGTGGCATATATTTAACATGGGCAAAACTCAAGTATATCGGAATCGTATATTTCACATGGGCAATGCATATTTTTTCTAAGTTGTGTAAATAGATGATTAGTGAAGAATATTTAGCATATTTTTAAAGAACAACCTTTATATTAAGTGATTATATATGTATATATTTTCATTGGATGACTTTCACTTACAACACCTACCTTCTAAACAAAGAGATATGTTGCAAAATTTATTAGCTGAAAACTATCAGGTCTTCTCCAAATCTCTGATAACATTTGGACACACTGATAGAATTCTTCCACACATAAAGTTTACTCAGTCATATACACTAAAATGCTTACAATTTCTCATACCCCAGGCTCTCCAATCAGAAGCTAAAAGACAACTGTCAGAATTGACTGAAGCTAATATAATCGAAAAGACTGTCGCAAGTTGGGCTTGTCCAATGCTACTTGTAAAAAAAAGGACGGATAACCCCAACAACCAGAAGTATGGGTTGGCCCTAGATTTAAGACTCTTAAATTCTGTCATTGAACATGCCACATACCCTCTTCCGAAGATTAATGAAATCATTTCAAATTTAGCAGAGTATAAATTCTTTTCATCATTAGACATGCCACAGGCATATCATCAGATAGACTTACCTGAAAAATACCATGATAAGTTAGCATTTACCACTCCATGGGGTAGCTTCATGTTCAAATGTCTCGTATTTGGCATGAAAACAAGTTCAGCCATCTTCCAATGTCTTATGGACACTCTGTTAGATGAAATTAATATGCAAGGCATTTAAGCTTATCAAGATGATTTAGTCGTAGCCGCAAATACCTTTGAGGAATCTTTTACAAGATTAAATGCATTTTCCAGGTATTCAAGAAATACAATTTAACAATACATGCGTCTAAAAGTAAATTTCATCAATCCTCCATCAATTATTTAGGTTTCCAAGTCTCAGAACACTCAATTTTCCCAGTAGATGCCAATATCACCAAAATAACTTCCTTTCCTGTACCAACGAACAAGCGTCAGTTAAAAAAGTTTATAGGAGTATGCGGTTACTACCGCCACCCTATACCTAAATATGCGGAATTAACTGACCCATTAATCAAGCTGACATGCGAAAAGGCTATATTCAATTGGACTTCGTGTCACGAGGAAGCATTTCAAAAATTACAAACAATTTTCTTTAATCGTCTATTTCTGTTACAACCAAACTTTAATGAGAAATTCTATTTGAACACTGATGCGTCGAAGGTCGCAATATCGGCCATCCTCATGCAGAGACGCGATGGACACCTTCTCCCTGTGTCGTACTTTTCAAAAACTTTAAAGAAGGCAGAAACTAGATATCCAGCCATTAAACTGGAGCTGATGGCGATTGTCAAAGGGATTCTAGCATTTCGATATTATTTATTTGAACGACCATTTATCATATTATCTGATAATAAACCATTAAAAACGTACAAGAAGACAAAGTCACCGACAGACATGGTGGCAAGATGGTTTCCAACATTGAGTGAATATTCGTTTACTTTTGAACACATACCAGGAGAGAGTAAAGTTCTTGCAGATTATTTTAGTAGAAACTCTTTCGAACATAATTCCCACAATTTGCTCGATAATCCTGATTTGATTAATTCACAGGATGTTCTGCCTATAGAGATACCAAGGGAAGCAATAGATGATGAACATCAGACAAATGAAACAAATCACACTTATAACCATGAACCACAAGAAAAGACCAGAAAGAAAGATGACCACGTACACAATAACACATATACGAATCAACTTTCGAATCATGTAAATGCATTGCCCAATGTTAATACCATGCCCATCATGCCTAATGTACTCAATGAAAATAACATACCAAAAATGCTAAATTGTGTAAATATCTCAGAGGAAACACAAAATGATATGGATACTACAAATTGTCAGAGCAATATAAATAAGGCTAATATAGGTGATGAATACTTGCTTAAGATCATGAATGAGGCAATTCGTAATCATAAACCAGATCCTCTTTTAGAAATTTCCAATAATACTATATTAATAGAACAACTGAAGGACAAAAATATAAGAAGAATCCACCTCGACATCTTAAGAAACACAAAGACAAGCATAAGCTCTATTTTATTTGTCCAAATACCAATTTACTTTCATTCGCAAAGAAAAAGAATCGTCAAATGTATAGAAATCAAGTAATATTGTCCCAATGTTTGCATGAGAAAGCATTAAGAATTGCACACCTGCCACATTATGGTGTTAAAAAGACATTTGAATTCATAAGTAAGAAGTACTTTTGGCGAGGTATGTATGGCGATACAGCCAATTTCATTGCTTCATGCCCCAGATGTCTGTCTGCAAAACCTCATAGAATTCCTCAGGCACCTTTTCAAAATAACCCTGTACCTCATTTTCCTGGTGAATATGTTTCTTGTGACATTGTGGGTCCTTTCCACAATGGGATGTACATATTCACAGTGATTGATCATTTTAGTCGATTCTTACAATTATTTCCATTAAAAAAAATAACATCAGAACTATTAAGAAATAACATCAGAAGAAGTTATTAATGCTTTATTTACTTATATATCTGTACATGGACGTCCTTCCAGAATTTTGACAGACCTGGGAAGACAATTTACAGCAACAATTTTTCATGATTTTGCTACTAAATATGGAATTCGATTAATGTAGACATCTGCTGCTCATCCACAATGTAATGCAATTTCAGAAAGAATCAATACTGCCATTAAATCAGCAATAAATGCCCTAATGAGTGAAGGCTACAATTTCATAAATGCCATTAAGATTCATGCCATGCTCTACAATGCGTCATCACATTCTTCAACCAAACACTCCCCTAATCTTGTCCATTTTGGACGTGAACTGTCAACCTTATACGATGTAACTATCAACAGCAATTCAGAGCAAATTTTGGACAAGTATCAAAACTATTACTGCTTAATGAAGGATTTGCAAAATCTTAATAATAAAATATACAATAATTTAATCACATCCCAACGTATTCAGAATGAACACCAGCGCCACAAAGCCAAACTTTGGTCCATGAAGGTAGGAGATGTGGTGTACCTGCAAAGCTCTCATCAATTTCGAAAAGAATACTCTGGACATTTTAAAATTATTGATAAGCCTTCTGACATTCATTGTATTATTCAACAAGCTGGAAATCCATATGCACGAAAAGTTAAATATCACATCAATAGACTCTTTTAGCCCCAGTTAAGAAGGAAGCATCTTTTACCACAAAAAGACAATAGCAATGATCACCCCACTTCTTCTAGCATGCTGCCAGTCGAATCACCTCAAATCGAACAATTTCCAGTGACACTTGATCGAGATTCTCCAAATGATGATTCTGAACAACCTGAGCAGATGACACCACCAGCTCTACATGGTCCTTTTACCAGCCAGGATACGACTTTCAGCGAGCAAGACCTTTCACCATACAAACTACAGTCTCCTTCCCACAACATACCACCTCCTGAGTTGACAAACTCTTGTATTTCTGATGATGTAACTAATAATGTATCTACCTTTTCAGTTTCAGAACAACATGATCCTGTTCCACGCTACAATTTAAGGCGAAGACAGTAGAAGTCTAATCCTTTGGTGATATTTTCTTTATTTTACTTTTTTTATATAAAAGGTGGCCAACTAGGTTGCACATTTTTTCTGCTGGACAGAATATGTGTAACATTTATATATTTTTTCTCTTTTCCTTTTTCATATCATCATTTGATTGTGTGTTCTTTAAGGGTCTTCAAAATATATTTTCAGAATTTACATTTTCAGATAAAAGTCATGATCATGCAACAAGTTTTATATTAAACACAAATTTTGTAAAATGTCCCATATATGCAAGTGTATAATGAAATCATAATACATGCAACAAAGTTTTGTCCAAATATGTATAACATATGTGTATGTACAGTTTCAGGATGTGGTGATTTTTTTTCGAAGAGTTATGTACCTTTTATGCATTTTATGTTAACATTTATAGCAAGATGTATGATGTCGACATCCCATTTGATGTGTTTTCCTTTTTAGTAATTTGATGTGTTTTCCTTTTTAGTAAGGATGTGGATGTGAAAAATACAATTCATATATGTGCCATGCTATGTGAAATGTCATGTCTACCCATTGTCAGGGTATAGTATGTTTCCCCTGTATTACACAGTGTTTGTGGATCTTTCTTTCTTAGCAAAGGGGAGAATATGTTATGCCATAACATATGTTCTTTATTTACCTAACTTAATTACTAATTTATACAAGAGTCATCTAAACTTAATTCTTTATTTGTATCCCTCATATTTTTAATATATTTTTGAGAAACCATTTCATTTTTTAATATATGTTTTTTTAGTATATTTTGTGGAATAACCCACTGGCGTCACATATTAAATAATTATAACACTTTTAGCGATTCCTTTTTTCCCCCCAAAATTTTAGCGATCTTGTTCGCCAAAATGGCAACCCGGCAGCATAGCAGCCCTCCGGCTCCAGGATTGGTTGTTTTTTTGCTCATGTGCATCCCCATCAAGATACCCAGACGACATCGCGCGGTGAGGCAGCATCATCAGATTCCCTTGAAGATCGCACTAGCGAGGCAGCAAAAATAATGTGGGGTAATGGAGGTGCAGTTCTAACATAAAGATCCGCGAACACCGTGTTCTCCTCCGGACGAATGTGAATAAATATAGATGGCAAACTGAATCTGTGTTTTTTTTGTGAAACGTAACTCTCCCAGCATCGGAAAACGACTGATGACGGACCGCGACGATACAGCCTTGGCGATATGAATTTCCATCCTTTGAACAGGTAAAGCCTTTATACTTATAATTATTCTCGCCGCATAACACTTATAATTTCTATTTTCAAATAATCAAAGATATCAATGTTTATATTCACAAAGGCGAATTTATAGAAATAAAAAAATAACTTCTAAAAAGCTGTTGCACTCGCAAAAAGTTCGAACAGACTACCACGCACCATTAAAATGAAAACAGCGATCAATGTGTGAGAAGAGGCTCCAGTTAAAAGTAAACATCCCCCCCCCCCCCCCCTGGATGGCCAGCTGTTGATTGCATAATGAGCTTGCTTCAGCAGAGCTGAGCTTTAAACTGAATATTGTGTAATAACTCTTGATGTTTTGTTTAATTTATTATTTTTGATATTTATAACATTGGGATTCATTTTAAAAGCACTCAGCATTTCTTGAGCATACCAATTAGCTGACAGTGTTTATTCCGTAGAGTGCTCCTGCACAGGGTGCAAAGCCGCACTGCAAAAAAAAAAAAAAAAAAATATTAATAACTTTTACATTAATTTTTTTTTTTGGGGGGAAGGTTAAACTTGCACTGGGCGCAACATAGACTAAATTTGGCTGAAATTCGGTATTTTAAGAACAATAGAGGTTCATGTGAAAAACGGGTGCATTTAATAGAGGGTAGTGCACTTTGGCGGTATTTAACAGAACTTTAACCCTTCAATATATACATATTCAAACCTTCATTAAAATTCAATTATAGTTCTAAAATGTAGATGTAAAAGATTTACTTCTATTTTTTTTTTCTTTTTACTTAATTGAGGAGACATCGGTTGGATGTATGATGCCATTCACTTCAGAGCACGGGACATGGACCCTTCTCAGGGAGCTCTGATGTCTCACTTTCTCCAAAACTGGATCAAACCGCTTTTCTACGGGGGTAGGTTCGCATTCTGATTCGCTATGCTGCGATCTGTGCACGCTAAAGAGTATGTGTCGGTGGTGGCGCCATCTTTTGAGACAATTATTGCTAAACGGACTTTACGATTTTTCGTTGAAGATTGGCTAAAAAAAATTAAAAATCTTGTAAACGCCGCACTTACTATTTTTTAACTTTTATACTCATAAACGCCGTACCGTTTCTTCCATAAATTACGGTATCTATGCTAGGGATCTAGGTCGGGGATGGGACTGCCCTCCATAGGGGACTTTCTAAAGGTCCTAACCTGTATTTACGTGAAGTTTCGGATAACACAACGGAAAACTCTGAAAGGTTAGGTCGGCAGACGCGACCTGGTTTCAAATCAAGCACCTTCCATCTCCCAGTTCTAAAGCACTACAGCTGTCGCTGGTGGGTTTTGGAATAGGAAAACTAGTCATTTGAAATATGATTTCACCATAGTAATATGTGAATGCTTCTTAGCACATCAGACATAGTTACTGTATGATTAAGGGTGCAGTTCAAAAAAACAAAATCTGACTTACGGCCATTATACACAAATGAAAATAAACTTTGGACTTACAAAAAAATTCAGAATGAATCTTCAGAAGCTACATTATATACTGGAAAAAACACTCAAAATAGTCGTGTTAAACGATAAAGTAAATAAAAAACTTTGTAAAAAATACACATAAGAAGTTATAGGTAAGTCGATAGTACGTTTCGACCAAAAATTGTTTTGATCTTCGTCAGTCAAAGCTCTTCATCACAAGGAGCACAGGGCACTGAAAAGAGATAAACAAGCAAGCATGTTGCCACAAGGGACAAAGAAAAGCCGAAGAAAACCACAGAGAGGGGGAAAAAAGGGGGGAAGGGATAAAAAAGAAAGGAAAGAAGCACAAAAAAATAAATAAGAATTAAAAAAAATTAATAATAATAATTTAAAAAAAAGAACACACGAATACAAATACACACACAAAAAAGAGAAATAATAGAAAACAGAACAAACAAAAGAACAAAAAACAAATAGAACATAAAAACACATTTTTTTTTTTTTTCAATTTTATAATATAAAAACCACAAACAGGATAGCATAATATATATATAATTTTTTTTTTTAAATAAAAACGTAAAGGAAGGACAGGAACACACGTACACACACTTAAAAAAAGGGGGGGGGCAAACAAAATAAAAGAATAGGGGGGAAAGGGAACGAAAAAAAAAGAAAAAAGGGGAGGGGGGAGTAGAGAAAGAAAAAGTGAATAGAACCTTACAACAGCAGCTTCCAAGCAGAATGAACAAAAAGAACAGAAGAACCATCGTTCACAAGACGTTCTAAGTGCTGGGTAATGGAAAAACCTTCCTAAAAATCAAGATGGGACAAAGACTGAGGAGTGCACAAAATCTTAGCCTTAGAAAACTGAAAACGATGATTGGAATTCCAACAATGCGAGGCAATAGAAGATTTGGAAAGTTCGTGCTTAGAAACATATCTCTCATGCTCTTTGAGCCTAAATTTGAGAGCTCTTCTGGTCTGAACAATATAGCCCAAATCACAAGATCCACAAGGAATATAATAAACACCCCGACGGTTCTCAGTAGGAATAGGATCTTTCTTATAGGATCTTTTTTTCCCCCTTTAAGGGAAGAAAATTTAAGTTTATTAACAGGTTTAAAAATGACTTTGAAACCATAATTTTTGAGAAGTTTAGAAATTTTGTAGCATAAAGGTGAAAAGAAAGGTAGTACAATTAATTCGTTGTGAAAATTAATAGTATTAGTAGAAGTATTAGGCTTATTAAATTTAGAAATAGCTTTATCAATAATAGAGGGGCTAAAACCACGAGAAACAGCTAAGGATTTTAAGTAACTAATCTCATTATTAAGAGATGAAGAATCAGAGCAAATTTTGATAGCACGAAACACATAAGTGTAAAAAGCAGAAAGTTTTTGCTGGTAAGGATGATAGATAGGGCATGAGGAGGTAAAGATATAGAAAAGGGTTTGCAGAAAACAGAAGTCCCCCCCCCCTTTTTTTCCCCTCTCCGTGGTTTTGTTCGGCTTTTCTTTGTCCCTTGTGGCAACATGTTTGTTTGTTTATCTCTTTTCAGTTCCCTGTGCTCCTTGTGACGAAGGGCTTTGACTGACGAAGATCAAAACAATTTTTGGTCGAAACGTACGTATCGACTTACCTATAACTTTTTATGTATGTGTTTTACAAAGTTTTTTATTTACTTTACATTATATACTGTAATAAATGAAAGAACTGTACCTATTATGAAACATAAAAAAATTGTTAGTCATGGAATTGTACAGCAAAATATTTCGAAAAGAGGAAACTTATGCAAAATATTCAATTTTTAGTAGAAGGAAAGTTGTGCATTTTGCCGACTTGCCAACCTGGGAAAATCAAAATGTGTAAAACAGCGCATGAGCGTTATTTTTTACCTTTCACCATATAATGCACGAGTATTATTTTTAATGCATTTTATATCACAATTATTTGTTTGAAGTATTAAATAAAGCTAAGAACAATAAAAGAAAATGAAGTTGTTGAATAAAAGGCAAATCAATTAATACACCATTTTCCAGATTTCTTGTGACTAACAATTTATTAATTATAATCACTTAACTGGCTTGAAAAAACTCTCATTTTGACTGTGCTGACTTCAAAGAAGCAGCAGTAGCTTTTTCTGCTTTATTCAGAAAAACTGAAGTAAAAATCTTTCATAATAAGAAGGCTTTCCAAAATTTTATTAGACAAGTTGCACCAGAATTCATTTCTGTTTTTCCGAATAATACTGAAAACCCTCTCACATTCATCATAGTCAGCTGCTGAAATAGGAGCATTGTATTCGATCAAGATAGATGTAAATAAAAGTTCTGCATGAATAACGTCCGACTGTCCCAAGGGCGTATTAAAGGGGGGGTGGAGGGGGCGACCGGCCCCCGAGAAAAAATAAATTAATGTAAAAGATCCTAAATTGCTTCCATAAAATGGATGTATATCTCAATCTTCTAACTTCCCACCCCCGAGAAATTTGCATTAATCTGCCACTGGACTGTCCGTTCTCTTTGAAAAATGTTTGTAGACTTTTACTGCTGTTAGCTCGTTTCACATTTTCACTGTGTTTTGACGAACTCAAGTGGCAATAAATGTCATACTTTCATCCATGAGAAATGCGTAAATCACTCTGGCACACGTTACAATAAGCAAATTTTGCTCATTTGACATATGATACTATATATACCCCAGGGGTTGCGCTGGCTCTTTTTAACATTTCGCCAAATTAGATTTTTCCGGACATCATTAAGAAAAAGCAATTGTCAATATTTTCGCCCAAACGTATTTTCTTTCGCCAAACTAATTTTATTTTCGCAATTTGCGACGTTGGCGATCGGCAGCACGATCCCTGTATACCCATTCTTTGCTATAACTTTGTTTATAAGTTTATAAGTTATGCTGTGCCAGTGATCATTTATCGAAAATAATCCTCAGAAAAGCAATCGAAGTATGCTCATACTACCGTCTGCGTCTACCACTTAACCGCAAAGCGGGCGCACGCTGATGGCTGATAACGAAGAACACCACGTAAGACGCACAAATCACAGGAGAAAGACCTACACCCTAGTAAACGATTCTCCCATTCACTCTATGACGTCATGACTGGGTAAACCAATTAAGAAATACTCGGCGTCGCATGTGGAAAAAGATTTTTTTTCTTTGCCTCAGTGGCAACAAAGAAAAATATTTTGATGTGCATTGTGTCAACATGGATGTGCGATGTGTATCATGGTGCCGATGCTACCACTTAGATCCATATTGAAAAGGCAAAAAGGCCCTAACATAGAACATCATTTCAATTTAAAACCTAATACATTTCTTTTTAATATCAATTTCACTTTTAAAGAAATATACACAAGTTAGGAAGAAGATATCCGGAAATGCGTAAAAAAAGTGCTGTATGCGTAAAAGCGTAAACAGCAGTCGAAATGTGTAAATTTTATGCGTAAAGCATAAAAGTTGGCAAGTCTGATTTTGCCTAAAAAAATGATCGCTTACATTATTATTTTACAGCGAAACATGGTAGTAAATGGTAGTGACATCTGAACAGAAACTAATTTAAAATATATCTCTATAGGCAAGTTGTTTATTAAAGGTTTATTTATTTATTTTATTTTATTTTTTTGGAGGGGGGGGGACAATCTGGCATTTTAAACCTTTATTGTTGTATAGTTAATATAAATGTTTTAAAATTGCTGTTTTTTAATAATTGCTTTACATTTTCGGTGCTCCTCAACCCCACCACCCATCTTAAATATGTCATGGGTTGTCAATCTAAGAGATCTCAGTTCCACTTTGTTTGGAATTTGGAGTAACCTGGTTTATATAAAGGCTCAAAGGAAAGAGATATGAATTTTGCCAACTGGATACTTTACTTTTATTTTAAAGAGACTATATTTCTGGAAAGGTAAATAACCACATCATAAAAATTGATTAATGTTGCATTTTTCTTACTTTTTAAGTGGCTTTACTATTATTGTTCTTATTATTATACTATAGCAAAAATTTCTTGTGGAAAGGAAGATCCAGTGGCGCAACCAGAGGTATTTTTTGGGATTGGGGGGGGGTGTTCATCCTCATTAAGACCCCTTTATCAGATATCCTCAAATTAATATACAATTTTTTGGCATATAATTAGTACTAAATAGATTATAATATAATTGTCATACTTTAATTACAGTTTTCAGTTTATAAATCTATTAACAAAATTATACTAAGTGTTATTTAGTGTGTGTTCTCAAGGGCTAAGTTAGTTTTACTTTTTCAAATAGCTTTAATATCGCTAACTCAATGCATTTCATCTGAAGTAAAAATTAGTGGATAAAAAAGGATCAAATAAGTAAATATTTGTCTCTTTCATAACTTAGTTCAGTGTTTCTCAAAGTGTGTTCTGCAGAACCTTAGGGTTCCACAATAACCCTCCGGGAGTTCCGTGAGAAATTTTAAAACATCTTCGAAATTTTAAAGAAAATCTGTAAATTGGTTTTCTAACCTAATTTTTCACCAAGCTCTTATATAGAATTAACCTATTAGTGACAGCGGGATTATGGGAGTTCCAGATATATATTTTGGACTAAAACCATCTAGCGGAATCACTTGTCAAGAGAGTTCCTTCGTTACCTGTGTACTTTCGAAACAAATGTTTTTTTGCGAGAGTTTTCCATGTGATTTTTCTGCATGCATCAACGAAAACTAAACACCGGAATAATTTTGATGCGGAACATGATATGCAACTAAAATTTTTGTCAATACAAGGAAATTTTGAAGAACTTTGTGACAGTCAAAAACAAAGATATTCATCCCATTGATATTTTTCATCCATTTACCGTATACATTCGTTAAAAATTTCATGCCTGCAAGTCACCTTTTGTAAGTATTTTATCTGCACTTTTATACTGCTTTATATTGTTTACTTTTTATGTTTGTCTAATGAGTGATAAATGATAGGCCCTTAGTTTCTCCTCAAGTAATATTTATTCAAGGGTTCCGTGGGATATAAAGTTTGAGAACCACTGACTTAGCTGAAAGAGATACAATATTTTGCAATGGAGATTTCTGTGGTGCAAAATAAATAGTGCTGTTCCATTTGAAAATAAATAATGCTATTCATCTGTTTAAACTATTTATATTTTATCTAAACGAAAATGCATTGATTACATTATTTATTTTCTGAGATTAACATTTAAGTGAGTTTTAAATCTAATCTTCTTGGATTTTTTACCAGTTCATCTAAAATATCTTCTGCAGATGGTGTATGTTCATGATGAATAATTTAGAAGAGCTAATCTATTCAATCTACTTTTGCCCATAGTGCTTCGTAGATATGCCCAACATGGGGTCTTTCTAATGGGTCCTAACCCGTATTTACAATAAGCTTTGGAGGAAATCATGGAAAACTCTGAACTGTTAGGTCGACGGATGCTACCTGGTTTTAAAACAGGCACCTTCTGCCTCCCAGTTCAGAGCAATATGTGCTCAGCCACTGGCCGAGCAAGAACTTATTTATTCTGGAAATTTTCCATGCATGGCTGGCTAAAAAAATTTTTGATGATAAGACATTTTTCAGTCATTAAAAATCTTACGTCTCGTACTTTTTTTTCCTTTGAACAGACTGAATTTGCAACTCAACTCTTATTTAAATCAAAATTTCATTATTAATAGGCTTAATTTTTTAACACCATGCGACTAATTTATTAATCTACTGGTGCACCCCTCCCCTCCTCCTTCCGCATTAAAAAAAAAAGCAAAGATTTCTATGACCTTTTTACAGTACGTTAAACTCAACTTCATAATAAAAACATATAAAATATTCTTTAATACGGCGGAATAATTAGTTACAATTTTTTATTTGGGAATACCTTATTCCCCCGTACATGATATATATTTCGGTTACACACATAACCATCTTCAGTCGTTTCTGGATCTCTCACTAATGGCGGCTTCCTTTTTTATCTCTTCGTTCTTCTTCTTAAAAGTTCGATGAATGACGTCATCCCATGATTGGTCGATTGTATGAAGCGCATCGTTGATGCTGCCATCTGTCGTCATTATTTCTAAGCTCTCACGAATGTAGGCATATATACTATTTTTAAAGTTGGCTATTTTTTTAATATTTTTAAAATCAATGGTAATGGGCTCTTTCAAAGCAAAACGGGCCAGAGCGGTACTTTGTTTCTGGAGGTTAATGTCTTGAAAATTGTTATGATCTGAAAAATGTTTTGAAAATAATGTTTGTTCTAGCGATCTATGAGTAGTAAAAACAAATTATAGAGTAATATTTTGTGTAATGTTTAAGTGGTACTACTTATCTTTTGGGTTTGTTTATTATTTCTTTCACGGCACAAACTTTTCGATTTCGCAGTTTGTTTTGATTCGTTTTGCGCGCTAACGTCAAAACAGGTTGCCAGATCGGATGAACAAAACTTTTTCTTTTTGATACGTGGTATTGGTATGATTGTAACTTTTGATAAATAATTAATGTTAGAAATGTTTATATGTGTTTTTTAAAATCGAGCCGACTTTTCCTTTTCTTTATGCCGACATTTTTTTTTCTTAAATAAATTTTTGATACAAACATCATATTTTGGCTTTGTAAAGTGTTTGCTAAATTTTAAGTTTTGGTTTAAAAAGTTTTTATGCTAAAATTTTCTCTCCGTCTTTAACTTTTATTCTGCCTTTTCTGTTTTTTTTTCTTTTTACCCTTTTTCCCTGCATCATTTCACATAATTCGATAGATTAGATGAAGTTTCGATAGAGACATCGAAATCGGCGGAGGAACACAACCACGTGCAAGAAAAAATGTAAATGCCTCAAAATACATCAATTAACCAACGAAATAATTAAATTTCTTTTTAATGCAACATAACTTCACCAAATAAATAAATTTCACTTAAAATTTTATGCACTAAGATATGAAAAATTTAAAGTTCATGAATGAACTTGATGGTCGGATGGCTACAGAAGTGAGAAGGCTGAGAAGGGAAAAGCGAGCGTCAGGGAGCGAGCTCTCTCTCTTCCTCTTCGAGTAGCTGGTACCTACGGACGGAGATCGGAACGTGATTTTTTTTTGGAGAGAAGCCAAGACATGATGTGGTTGACTCGAGGCATGGAACCGGCGACCTGAGACTACTGAACGATGGGGGCCCCCAGACGATAAGTCATTCCCTTTTCTTTTCTTTCCCTTTCTCTATTTAATTTTTTTTTGTTTTTGTCGACTGTTAAAAATATAAAGTTAAGTGCACTTCAACAAGGGAACTTTAAAATGTTTGAATTAATGGGTATTTTAAGTTTGAATTTTGTAAAAGAAAAATGTTTTTCCATAAATTTGTTTTGGAGTTAATTTAAAATAAATGTAAGATTTTAAAGTTTAACAGAGTGTTTTCTTCATTATTTCTTTGTCTCGTTACTGGGTCTACAATGGCGTCGTTGCGCCATTTTTCTTTTCAGCGAAATGCACAGATAGAACCTGGGTCTTTGGCGGCTTAAAACTTTTAAACTATACGATTATTTCGGCCTCTATGCCATTTGTTTTAGGAAAAGATATTGGATTATTTGATATTTTTATTTAACTTTAATTTAGGTATGTTTGCAAATTTTAACTTAAGCTTCGTGAAGTCATGGCATACAAAATGGCGCCGTGACATTTTTAAATTTCCGGAGTCTGTGTTTCGCTTTAATAAGGAATAATGAAGAGGATACTCTGATATTATTTATGGTTTTGTTTTGTGCCGTGGAGGGAAATAAATTTTTGTTGTCAATAATTTTAATTGAACTTGATTTTGTTTGGGGTTTGAATAATGTTCGCGCATGACAGCGATGACGAAGGGCCCACTGTAAATGAAAATATAGTGGTTTGCCCAGCTTTCACCGAATTTCTCCCATTAATTACTCCCTTCTCGGGAAACAATAGTAATGTCACAATTTATGATTTTTTTGATCAACTGGAAGAGGTAAAGCTCCATGCAGGATGGACCGCTGTACAAACATTATTTGTCGCTAAGACTAAATGTATCAGCGAGGCACGCGAATTCTTACGTTCGCAGCCACAACTTAAACAAGCAAACTATAAAGATTTTAAGACAGCGCTGATCAATCGATTTGGGAACAAAACACAGGACAACTCTTTACTTTTGTTTACTACAGCTACTCAGGGAATTAAAGAGTCGGCGAGGGCCTTTTTAACGCGCGTACAAGGCTTATCGCATAAATGTTTCGATAATAATGAAGAAGTTAGAAAGAGAATGCTGACAGCTCAGGTCATTCAAGGCCTCAGTCCAGCAGTTAGACGTTTTGTCATGTCACAGAAACATGACACCTTCGAAGAAATGTGGGACTTAGTTCTTCAAGAAGAACAATGTACCGCTTTGGACAGGGCTACTTCATCAGTCCATTTAGCTCAAGCTGAAATCAAGCCATCGGTAGTTGAATCTGAACTCAAGGAGATAAAAGCCCTGATGCAGAACTCCTTATTAGAAACGGACAAGCGCGTAGCCGACCTCCAGGAACAAATTAATGATTTAAAACTAATGTTGGGACAAAGAAAAAATAGTGAAATAGTTTGTTATTCCTGTGGAGAGAAAGGGCATATCAGCCGTCGTTGCACGCGTAGGGTTTCTCAGAATTATCCACCTAGAAATAATTACAGGGAGAGACCGGAAAACTAATTGAGGGGCAAAATAGCGAAGCGCCGCTACTTTCAGACACGTCCCCAGAGCGCATAGGACTTGGGAATTTTGGTCATACGTCAGTTTTGCCTTTAATTCCCATAAACCTACAGGAAGAAAAGATTTTTGCTTTATGTGATACGGGAGCTTCTGTCTCCATTATTAAAGATAAATTCGTAAACGATGCCTTAATAAGTAATAAAATAAAAAGTGTAGAACAGTGCAATGTGAAAATAATTGGGATTTCTAATAATATGATGGTTTTAGAGAAGAAAGTTAAATTAGAAGTTTCTATTGCTAAATGTAAAGTTATTGTTGAATTTTTTTGTTGTAAGGATAATTTTATGTCATATGATGCTATTTTGGGTGCAAATTTTTTTTCTAATAACAAAATTAAGATAGATTTTGAGCAACACACAATTTCTAATGAAAATTTTAAAATTAATTGGTTTGACACTAGTACAGGTTACAATGTTAATTGTCTAAGAGATGTTCATGAAACAGGTTATACTATTAGTAAACATATAATTCCTCCAAGATCTGAATTAATTATCTCTGTCACTACCAAAAACAGTCTCAAACTTGCTGAAAATGTATTAATACAACCACATAAACATTCTCTTTCTCAAAATTATGTTATATCATGCTCAATAAATACTGGTAGTGATAATGGTACATATTTTGTTAAAGTTGCTAATTTTTTCGACACTCCTATTCACATAAACAAAAATTGTAAATTAGTTAACATTGAGCCTGTACTAGATGTTGTTAATGATGCTGAGGCAGAGGTTAACGTAGTTAATGAATTTTTTGATGATGATTGTGAATTGTTTGGGGGTAAATTTGATTTATCTCATTTATCGGGGGCTCAAAAAGAGAAATTAATGCAATTGTTGAACAATCATAAACATATTTTTGCTGAGTCAGTTAAGGAGCTATCGGGTTGCAACACTGTAGCACACAGGATTTATTTGTCAGATGACATACCTGTTAGGCATAAGCCATATAGAACTCCACACGCCTTACGAGAAGAATTACGCACACAGATTAATCAACTGCTCGACACAGGGATCATTTCAGTCAGCGACTCTCCTTACTCTTCACCAGTTATACTTGTTAAAAAGAAGAACAACACTTATAGACTTGTTTGTGATTATCGTAAACTTAATTTAAAAACTCAACCTCTTCCTTTTCCTTTACCATTAATTTCAGACCTTTTAGATACTTTGGAGGGAGCTAAATTTTTCTCTTCGTTAGATTTATGTTCAGGGTATTGGCAGATGAATCTCCACCCTGGTGATAGACACAAAACAGCTTTTGCCACAGATTTCGGATTATTTCAGTGGAATAGACTCCCTCAAGGATTAAAGAATGCCGCTTCGTCCTTTCAGCGATTGTTAGAAATTGTTTTGGCTGGTTTGAAAGAATGGAACATTAACACCTATTTAGACGATTTAATTATTGCATCTAAAACTTTTGATGAACATCTAGAGAAATTAGATATGGTTTTTAAAAGACTCGGGGAACATAATTTAAAAATAAATCCTGCAAAATGTCAACTTGTCAAAGATAAGATCACTTACCTTGGGTTTCAAGTCGAAGAGGGTAAACTTTCACCTGATACCAGGAATGTTGAGGCAGTTCAGAACTTTCCCGTTCCGGGTAACAAAAAGCAGGTCAGGTCATTTTTGGGATTGTGTAATTTTTATCGAAAATTCATTAAAGATTTTGCAAATATTGCTATACCTTTAACCAACCTAACAAAAAAATCTGTGGATTTTAAGTGGGATACTTCAGCAGATCAAGCTTTCAACCAATTAAAATCCGCCTTAATTTCATACCCCTGTTTACTTTTACCTGATACAAAGAAAGAATTTATTTTACATACTGATGCTTCGGGTTTTGCTATTGGAGCTGTACTTAGTCAGGAAGGGCATGATGGACAAATACATCCTGTGGGCTATGCTAGTAGGAGATTGAAAGATGCAGAGACGCGTTATAGTGTTTTTGAAAGAGAAACTCTTGCGGTAGTTTGGGGAATTAATAATTTCAAACATTATCTTTATGGACAAAAGTTCAAACTTTTTTGTGATCAAAAGTCCCTCTCCTATGCTCTCACACTGAAAGATGGTGGCAGAATTACCCGTTGGATTTTAGCTTTACAAAATTATGACTTTGAAATTTTTCACACTCCTGGGAAACAAAATGTGCCAGCTGACACTTTGTCCAGAACCGTAAATCTCATCGACACAATGGTTCAAAATTTTCCTTCTTCCCGTATTAAGAGCCTTCAGGACGAAGATAGTAAGTGTAGAAGTATTCTTGATGAATTGAGTCAATCTGAGGAGGTAGAACATAAGGGAATTAAATTTTTTACTAAAGATGGTATTTTATTTTGTGTGAATGACAAACCCAAAGAAGGTGCGATCATCACAGATAGGTTAGTCGTTCCAAAAACTTTAATTAAAGAAGTTTTGACGTTAGGACATGATTCAATGACAGTGGCACACCCAGGTATTAGGAGAACAATTACCCGAATTAGACAAAATTACTTTTGGTGGAACATGAATCACCACATTAAGAACCATGTAAAGTCATGTCAATCTTGTATAGAAAGACGTGGATATGTAGCCAAACACAAGGCTCCTTTACAGAGAGTTCCAGTGACTAGTAGACCTTTTGAACGGATTGGTATGGACGCTGTAGGCCCTTTGCCCATTACTGAGTCAGGACATCAACACATCATTGTAATCAGTGATTATTTCACGCGTTGGGTAGAAGCTTATCTAGTTAAGGACCTGCAAACTGAGACTGTTGCTTTAATTTTAGAGCATTTTATTTGCACTCACGGAATTCCAGAACACCTAATTACAGATAGATACAGCTCATTTCTTTCGGACAGCATAAAAAAGGTTTATTCGAAATTAAACATTAAAAAACAGTACACCACCAGTTATCATCCCTCGGCGGATGGCGTGGTTGAACGCGTCAATGCCACAATTGTCAACTCTTTAAAGCACTTAGTTAATGAGACTGCAAATGAATGGGACAAATACTTACATTTTGCTCTTTTAGCCTATAGAACTGCAATACATTCCACCATTAAAGACACTCCTGCTCATTTAATCTTTGGTAGGGATTTAATTTTACCCATTCATTTAATTAACAATCCACCTTTAAGAAGTTATGCGGATCAAAGGGAATTAAGTGAGGATATTGAACTTCGCCTTCAGAGAGCTTTTAAACTTGTCCATGAAAATCTTATCAAAGCTGCTGAAAAACAAGAGAGTTACAGGAGTAAAGTTTGTAAGGAGAAGGGCATTGTTGTAGGAGATCTGGTCATGCTTTACACTCCATCTATTAAAGCGGGGAAGGGGAAGAAATTTTCGAAGTTTAATGAGGGGCCTTACAGAGTTAAAAAACAGACTAGTAATGTAAATTTTGAAATAGTACATATTAACAACCCTAATGACATACAACATGTACACGTGGACAGACTAACTAAAATTCCTGAACGTATAATTTTTCCATCTTTACCTGAAGAGCTCATTGAGGATGACAATAGCGATGTAGAAAATGTAACTGATCAGTCAAATGAACCAGATCTCCCCGACAATCCTTTCCCCACACCAGTTAGGCGTCGTTATAGAATTGTCACAAATAGCAACAGGAAAAAGACTACTACTACACAGAGGTCGACTTCAGGGCAGACTCAACAACAGATGCCAGTCCAGTCCAGTAGTAGGAGCATACAGCAACCTGTGTCCAGACCAGCAACAAGGCAACATTCATACTCACTTCGCCCAAGGGACTCTAGAGGTTTTGTGAAAAGTTAATGTTATTAAAATGATGGACTTTTACATTTTGATTGACAAGTTTTTTTTTATATGTATTTTGGTATTGAGTATTATTTTATGTTTATTTTCTTTGTATGTCTTTGGTAGTAACTGTATTACAACACTGTTATTTAGGGCCCTAATATCTGTTGCAAGATATGTAGAAGTTTTTTTTTGCTATTAATTATAGGAGTAGCTAACCTAAATGAATTGATAGTAGGGAGGTTCTTTTATGTAGACTGCGAACTGATATTAACAGTGTAATTGTAATTGTTCTCTTTCATTTAGAAAGGGAATTTTTTTTTTTTTTACCTTTTAGTTAATGTCAAATATGGTGTAAATTTTTCTTTATTTTTGTGGTTAAAGCCATTTTTTGTGAGTTGAATAATGTGAAACTAATTTTTTTCTTGCTGGGAGTCCTACAGTTCTCATCAAAATTTTTCTTTCATGATGTGATATAAATTTTTTTTTATATATATATACCTTAATGTTTTGTGTAATCAATGTAGTCGGGTAGTTTTGCAATTTGGGTAAAGCTGTGATATTTTAGTTTTTTTTAATATTTCATTCAAATGTTTTGTGGCGTGTAAAGCTCAATTTAGAGCATTTATGTTTTCTCATTTGTTATTTTGAGAATCTTTTTTTTCCTTTTGTGAGGATCATATGGAGTGGTTAAAGAGCTGTTGGTTTTGGTGTAAAGAAAAAAAAAAAAAAGTTCCTTTTTTTTTTTTTTTTTTTTTTAAGGTGAGGGGAAGGTAGTTGTTATGATCTGAAACATGTTTTGAAAGTAATGTTTGTTCTAGCGATCTATGAGTAGTAAAAACAAATTATAGAGTAATATTTTGTGTAATGTTTAAGTGGTACTACTTATCTTTTGGGTTTGTTTATTATTTCTTTCACGGCACAAACTTTCCGATTTCGCAGTTTGTTTTGATTCGTTTTGCGCGCTAACGTCAAAACAGGTTGCAGATCGGATGAACAAAACTTTTTCTTTTTGATACGTGGTATTGGTATGATTGTAACTTTTGATAAATAATTAATGTTAGAAATGTTTATATGTGTTTTTTAAAATCGAGCCAACTTTTCCTTCTCTTTATGCCGACATTTTTTTTTCTTAAATAAATTTTTGATACAAACATCATATTTTGGCTTTGTAAAGTGTTTGCTAAATTTTAAGTTTTGGTTTAAAAAGTTTTTATGCTAAAATTTTCTCTCCGTCTTTAACTTTTATTCTGCCTTTTCTGTTTTTTTTTCTTTTTACCCTTTTTCCCTGCATCATTTCACATAATTCGATAGATTAGATGAAGTTTCGATAGAGACATCGAAATCGGCGGAGGAACACAACCACGTGCAAGAAAAAATGTAAATGCCTCAAAATACATCAATTAACCAACGAAATAATTAAATTTCTTTTTAATGCAACGTAACTTCACCAAATAAATAAATTTCACTTAAAATTTTATGCACTAAGATATGAAAAAATTAAAGTTCATGAATGAACTTGATGGTCGGATGGCTACAGAAGTGAGAAGGCTGAGAAGGGAAAAGCGAGCGTCAGGGAGCGAGCTCTCTCTCTTCCTCTTCGAGTAGCTGGTACCTACGGACGGAGATCGGAACGTGATTTTTTTTTGGAGAGAAGCCAAGACATGATGTGGTTGACTCGAGGCATGGAACCGGCGACCTGAGACTACTGAACGATGGGGGCCCCCAGACGATAAGTCATTCCCTTTTCTTTTCTTTCCCTTTCTCTATTTAATTTTTTTTTGTTTTTGTCGACTGTTAAAAATATAAAGTTAAGTGCACTTCAACAAGGGAACTTTAAAATGTTTGTAATAATGGGTATTTTAAGTTTGAATTTTGTAAAAGAAAAATGTTTTTCCATAAATTTGTTTTGGAGTTAATTTAAAATAAATGTAAGATTTTAAAGTTTAACAGAGTGTTTTCTTCATTATTTCTTTGTCTCGTTACTGGGTCTACAATGGCGTCGTTGCGCCATTTTTCTTTTCAGCGAAATGCACAGATAGAACCTGGGTCTTTGGCGGCTTAAAACTTTTAAACTATACGATTATTTCGGCCTCTATGCCATTTGTTTTAGGAAAAGATATTGGATTATTTGATATTTTTATTTAACTTTAATTTAGGTATGTTTGCAAATTTTAACTTAAGCTTCGTGAAGTCATGGCAAAATGTTCGTTTTTTCGCTCTTTAATTTTCCTTTTTGTAACGCCGATGTAGCAATTTTCTTTATTAGTATCGTTTGACATTAAATTAATTTTATAGATCCCTGCGGTTTCGATGGGGTTGATTGGGTCTTTTTCCGATCTAATGCACTGAAAAATTGTTTTATTAGGTTTAATTGGAATACGGAGGTTCTTTTTACTGGCGATATTAGAAAGTTTATTGGCTATCCCTCGGCTAAAGGGGATAGCGGTAGTAAAACGTGGTTTATCTTTTTGACGGTTGTCTATAACATTTAATTTACGTTGCCTAGCTTTGAAAACTTTGTCGAAAATTTCTCGAGGGTAGTGGGCGTCTTGACATTGTTTCTTTATGAAAGCAATTTCTTTTTGAAGGAGGTCGGTGTTAGAACACACTTTGAATGCGCGGTCGATATAGGAACGAATAGCAGCAATTTTATAGTTGAAAGGGGTTTTAGATTTAAAATTTACTATATTAGTATTACAAGTAGGTTTTCGAAAAATGGTGGTCTCAATGAGATTATTGTTTCTGGTTATGTTCACATCTAAGTAATTGAGGCTATTATTGATTTCTTTTTCGTAGGTAAATTTAATGTTCGGGTCTATGGCATTAAGTTGATTGATCAAATTATTTTCTTCATTTTTGTGGGTGGTAAGGATAGCGAAGATATCGTCAACATAGCGAAGCCAAAGTTTGATGGTACTATTGTGTGTCTGTTTAATCTGTTCTTCAAGGATTCTCATTTTCCAGTCGGCAATTATTCCGGATATGGGGGAGCCCATGGGGACTCCTTTTATTTGTTGGTAGAAGTGATTATTATATTGAAAATATGAATTAACTCTCGTTAGTGCAATAAATCTAATTTTAAATAATTCATATTTTCAATATAATAATCACTTCTACCAACAAATAAAAGGAGTCCCCATGGGCTCCCCCATATCCGGAATAATTGCCGACTGGAAAATGAGAATCCTTGAAGAACAGATTAAACAGACACACAATAGTACCATCAAACTTTGGCTTCGCTATGTTGACGATATCTTCGCTATCCTTACCACCCACAAAAATGAAGAAAATAATTTGATCAATCAACTTAATGCCATAGACCCGAACATTAAATTTACCTACGAAAAAGAAATCAATAATAGCCTCAATTACTTAGATGTGAACATAACCAGAAACAATAATCTCATTGAGACCACCATTTTTCGAAAACCTACTTGTAATACTAATATAGTAAATTTTAAATCTAAAACCCCTTTCAACTATAAAATTGCTGCTATTCGTTCCTATATCGACCGCACATTCAAAGTGTGTTCTAACAACGACCTCCTTCAAAAAGAAATTGCTTTCATAAAGAAACTGTCAAGACGCCCACTACCCTCGAGAAATTTTCGACAAAGTTTTCAAAGCTAGGCAACGTAAATTAAATGTTATAGACAACCGTCAAAAAGATAAACCACGTTTTACTACCGCTATCCCCTTTAGCCGAGGGATAGCCAATAAACTTTCTAATATCGCCAGTAAAAAGAACCTCCGTATTCCAATTAAACCTAATAAAACAATTTTTCAGTGCATTAGATCGGAAAAAGACCCAATCAACCCCATCGAAACCACAGGGATCTATAAAATTAATTTAATGTCAAACGATACTAATAAAGAAAATTGCTACATCGGCGTTACAAAAAGGAAAATTAAAGAGCGAAAAAACGAACATTTTCAAGACATTAACCTCCAGAAACAAAGTACCGCTCTGGCCCGTTTTGCTTTGAAAGAGCCCATTACCATTGATTTTAAAAATATTTAAAAAATAGCCAACTTTAAAAATAGTATATATGCCTACATTCGTGAGAGCTTAGAAATAATGACGACAGATGGCAGCATCAACGATGCGCTTCATACAATCGACCAATCATGGGATGACGTCATTCATCGAACTTTCAAGAAGAAGAACGAAGAGATAAAAAAGGAAGCCGCCATTAGTGAGAGATCCAGAAACGACTGAAGATGGTTATGTGTGTAACCGAAATATATATCATGTACGGGGGAATAAGGTATTCCCAAATAAAAAATCGTAAACTCAACTTCTTTTTTCTTTTATTTCTCTACAAAAAGTATTTTTAGTTATACTGTCAACCACTAAAAAGCAGAGTAACAGTGTTGCCAGACTTTCTAAGACATTTCCCCCTAAATGTGACCGAATTTCACCCTAAAACTTAAAACATTCCCCCAAATGTTAAAATTTTTAAAATATATTTAGTATAATAAATTGAATACTTTATTTAAAACATAAAACACCATATATTGCTATGGTCACACTATAAAATTTTTAATTGCAATTATCTAGGCATAGATAGCTTTTTAAATAATATATAACAAAGTTATATATATAATATCTATGGATTCTATGCTCTGATCACAAGTTTACAACAAAAAATTCTAATCACATGATTTTGAAGTTCGTTGCTTCTGACATGTAACCAACTGTTAACCAATTTTCATTCGCAGATGGGTTGGTGGGAACACAGACCTAGGAGGAAGGGAAGTAGGCAGGACCCTTGATAAAGGTGAGGGGGAGGGAGGAGAGCCTCCCCTCTGTAACATTTGAAAATTGTGTTAAACTTGGGGAAAATAGATACCTAGTTGGCAAACTTAGTAAAAAAATTTTAACCCAAACTATAATTTACAGGGATCGACCGATACCACATTTTCGCCGATGACCGATACCGATACTTTACCTATAAATTCATTTTCAGAAATAACGAATACTTTTAAGTTATGGTATCGGCCGATACCGATACGTAACCGATACCGATATTTTACATAATTTAATGTCATTTAAACCTGCATCTGTATTCTGGGCAGTTTTTGTAACGAGAGTTAAGCTCTCGTTAAAATGAATAACAGCATGATGAAATTTGATCCCAGTAGAAAGCATTAAAAAGAAAAAGCAGTGGATACATTGAAGTGTGAATTTACAGTAGTTCTAGTCTTTCTTTTCTATTCAATCATGCCAACAAATGGCCAGATTTATAAAATTCTTTTCTATTCAATCATGCCGACGAATGGCCGAATTTATAAAAAGCTGAGCACTGGGAAGCGTCTTAGTGTGCAGGTTCGGAATTCTTTCTCCTCGCGTGGCTGTCGATCTAGTGGGCTAGAGTTTTGGGCGATTTTCTCCAGATGTTATGTGAATATGCATTAGAATCCCTTAAAAAGTCCTCCGCCCAAGCCTCCTCTATAGGTTGATGCCCTTCATTTAGGCTTGACAGAACACAAATACGGGGGGGGGGGGGGAGTTAAAGGGATATATTAATAAGAGAATCCATTTCCTGTGCCGACTGGTGCAAATATTTAAATCAATTTTTCTCAACCTCTATTTTGTCGTCTAATTATTGGTATGAGCCAGATAAAAGGCTTCCATATTAGACCCAAAACAGCTTCCTGCTTGCTCTTACTCTATGTGTCTTTGTTTTTGGTTCATGCCTCGATTTTGTGCTTACAAAAGTAAACACATGAAATTTATTCAATTTCAAAGCTTACAAGTTTTATTTAGATTTTCTTTAATTATAATTCTTTCACATATGAAAATATTTTTTAGATTACTTAAACTGCATTAAATTGTGATAATGTATAAACTGTACACTCTTATGTAAGTACATACGTATTTAATGAACAATATCTAAATACATAAGTAAATTCTTCCCTTAAAATGTATAATAAGTTCATATTAATTAATGGTTTTATTTATCTGCTCCAATTATTTAACCGCTAAGTGAATTATTAAATGTTTTAGCAAGATTTCTTTTTAATATGAACTCATATGATCATTTTAAAGTTCTTTTAGAAAATCCGAATATTTTGATTCTCCGGACAGGGTTAAGTCAATATTAATCCGGATGATCCATGTATTTGATCTTTTCCGTACGAAGAACAGGTACACACTGATTATTCCTGTGTTTTCCTTATATATAAACATAATATTATTCACAAGAAATATGTTTTTTACCCCAAAATTTGAAATAAACTAAATAATAATTAGTATTACTAATTATACTAATACAGCTTCAACTTTTTTAAATTAACAATATAAATAATTATTAGATATTGATAATTATTACACTTCTCAAAACAGAATGATACACAAATCCTACGTTCTCTTATTAATCTTGATAGATAATAAAAAGAATTAAATGTTTGATAATTCGTACTTTTGATAGTGTGTAATGTTTTAAAAACGAATCATTTTTTTTAACTTCTGGACCAACATAATTAAAGTTCACGAGAGTCGCCAGTTTTCAAGTCACTGCCAAAAAGTTAACTTCTTTGCGACACAAAAAAGGAATAAATTGTTTTTACATACAGGTTTCGTTTATAATTTTAGTATAATTAATTTTGTCATTGAAACTGCTACAATATGAAGAAAGATATTTTTGCTCGTTTTCAAGCTACGCCGTGGAGGGTCTAAATAAAAGATGCTTAAAAATGACGAGATTAAATGAAGGTTAAAGAAAAATCCCAAAATGATAAACTAAATTCAATTTTCAAGTCTTAAAATAAAGTATCCATATTTAATGAAATTGATCTTCAGTGTTTTTGTTTTTATGATTATTGTTAACATGTTTTTCTGTGATTGATATGAACGAATTTTATATGTCTTAATTCTAAGCTCTGAGCAGGGGTGGCGTGGCACGGTAAGCAAGGTCTGGGTGCCATCGTTGAAAGGGGGGGCCATTTCGAACTAAAACTGAGAAAACCTCGATCTAGAGCAGTGGTTCACAAACTTTTTTGTCCTTCTCTTCAAAAAATCTTCAACTAGATTTTTTTTTTTTTTGTGACTCACTACTACACAACGATAACCAATATAGGCTATATAAAATAGTATAGTTTACTATATATATAAAATACTAAAGTTTAATTTTTCCCACCCTTTTCAACCCACCAAAATTGCTCCCGTGACCCAACAATGGGTCGCGGCCCATAGTTTGGGAACCACTGATCTAGAGCACAAAAGGGGTGCCTTTATTTATGTTTGCAGAGGGGCACCATGGGGGGGGGATATGTCCAACAAACATCATTCGGTTCAAACCCTAACCCCGTTTGCATGCGTAGAAATATGATTAACTTCCGATAGCAGAATGCTACTTTCGGTTTCAAATATTTCCGGCTGACTAATATTAAAATGTCTGTATCTGAAGTTCTATAAGCTAAATAGAAACAAATTCCTCAAACGTATTTCGAAAGCTGAAATATTACACTTTAACACACATATAAGCAACTGCCGGCCCGCGAGCTGGATGTGGCCCGCCACAGCTTTTGATCCGGCCCGTGGAACATTTGAAAACTCCGTATAAACCATTCAATATCCCATATAAATCCCAATTATACGGCCCAGCACTTCACTAAAATCTGCACGTTTGGCCCACGACTTTGCTAACATCCTAAAGTTTGGCCCACAACTTTTCAAAGGTTGCCCACACTTAAAGGTCGTCATCCCCTGAAATATCAAACGATGTCAAGGACCGTCTCCCCCATCAATTTTGATATCTATATCATACCCAAGCCGAATCAGATGTCCTTGCACCAATTTTTTTAAATAAAAATTTAAAGCATGTCTCTTAAGCATGAAATATATATCTAGACTTTCTCCAACGATATCAAAAGCCTATATATACAGTAGAATCTCTCTATAACGAAGTCTCCTTACAACGAATTTCTCCCTATAACGAAATTTTTCATGGAAACGTAACTTTAAGGCTTAAATAACACTAACATTCTCCAGCAAATATTCCATACTTACCTTTGATGTTTTTTTTCTTTAGTTTTGAAGAAAATTTCAATTTTTGAACAGACCACTTAGTGAAAGAGTAACAGATGATAAAAGGAGGCCAGGAAGTGAAACTGACTCCGATAGTGAAGACACTTCATCAGCGCCCGATTATAACCAACAGGGGCACCGGACACTGATAGATTTTGGGGCCCCCAATCTAGCACTGAAATTCGTTATATTTTTCATAAAATTTTGATATAAAAAAGAATATTTCAGAAAAAAACATTTAAAATTGAGGGCCCTGGGCAAAATCCCGATTTGCCCATATAATAATACGGCCCTGCGCTTCACGACCGAAACCACACCAAACTTTAATGCTTCAACCTTTCAAAACCATTAAAAAGAGGTTTCCAAATGGAAAAAAAAAAAAATGTGCCTCACTATTTTCAGCGGACTTTTAAAATGTGAATATTTTTATGGAAATTTAAAATCACAGAATGGAAAACAATGTAAAATAACGGAATTTTGAAGTAAAATAAACGTAAGTGCATTACATATTTTATTCTCTAAATTCGTGGATTGTCTTTACTTTTGAACATTTCATTTATACAATGAAAAGTAAGTAACCATAAGTTTAACAAATTTATAATAAATACCAATTTACTTTTAATTGAAAGTCGTACTGTAATTCTTTTAAACATCGAATTAAAAGTTTGTAATATTTGCTGAAATAACTGCACAAATCTCTAATCTCTGTACAACGAAATTTTCTCTATAGTGAATTTTTTAACTGGAACCGAGCGAGTTCGTTATAGGGAGATTCAACTGTGTGTGTGTGTGTGTGTGTGTGTGTGTGTGTGTGTGCATATATGAATGGACTCTTTTTTGAGTCCACACTGTGAGAGAATAAACGTTCATAAAACTGAAGTAAAATTATTGCCTACCTCTTGACATTTGTTTTCTGCAATCCATGCAGATAGCATATTCAAAATTTGGGTGCCAATTCAAAATAATTTAGAATAATAGACGATTGTCCTGTTAAACTGTCATCTAACGATTCTTCGTCCATAATTTCGACCACACTTGGTGATACGCAATCCATTTAGCGATGGTTAGAATAAAAAAATAAAAAAATAAAAAAAAAAAAAAAACACTCGAAAACACTCGCGCAAACACATGTGCCAATGAAACGACGCCTTTCATCTCATTACCAAAATAAAGATTCTAGAATGGTGTTGCGCCTGTGTGGTTTCTTCTGAAAAGCAAAGTAACAGTTGAAAAGTATCGGTGAAAATGGATGAAAGCAACAGAAAACGATACTTTCCCGATACTTTTAGATTCAAAAGAACTGATACCGATACCTAAAAAAATAGGAGGTATCGGCACCGATACTATCGGTTGCCGATACTATCGGTCGATCCCTAATAATTTACTTTCTATTCCTGGTACACTTAACAAAATTACACAAACCTGGTTGACAAAAGTAAAAAGTTGGTTATATAGTTGATAAAAAATAAATAAGTTGGTAAAAACCAATATTTGACATGGCAATTTATCGACATCTTCCCCCCACCCGCTTGAAAAAGTCTTAGCAATGGCACTGGAAGTAGAGAGAACAATGTATAGATGAATATGTATGTCACAGACAGTGCTGGAGAGAGATTTTATGGAGGAAAAATTTGAAATTCATAGGTTGTAGGTACTAGTAATTTTATATAACATGATAATATTTTATACGTCATTAATAGTCTTATTAATTCAGTTATTACATTGGTCGTTGACATTCGGTGGCACTCCAAGATTAAAAAATAATATTCTCCTAAAAACCCATGATTTCATTTCCCCCCTTAAAAAATCCCCTAAACTATTTTGCTCCCCCCCCAAGGGTAAAATCCTCCTAAATCTGGGGAGAAACCCCTCAATCTTGCATCACTGGTAAAAGAGAATGGATTGATGAACAATCTCATATTTTATCATTTTACATGTTAATAATATGAAACATCTTAAAAAGAATTGAAATACTGAGTTTTAATAATGACTATGTACCAAAATTAAGGAGAGAACAAAAATGAAATTAAATAACGCAATGGAAAAAAATGCAAACAAACCCATTTTAACCTATTGTGTTTAAAGTTGTCATTGTTGCTTAATTAGGGTTCACCGCACCAATGTCCTGTGCCCCGAGCTAGAAGAACCTGCGATTGAGGAGGAAAATATATATTATTTTATTTTTGAATTTCCATTTAAAAAATGAAGACTTCACTTAATGATTTTGAATACCAATGAAGTTCAGAAACATTGGTTTCACATTCACTTTGGAATAATAGTGAACTTTTCAATCATTGTTCATAAAAAACTAGTGGATCTTCCACAGAAAGCACTTGACTAAAATTGATTAGTAACAGGATTGATTATTCAAGCATGGATTACATTTTATTACAGGATCGATCCAGTAATAAAAAGTAATAAAATTATTATTAATGTTACATTAACAGGTAAATGAGAAGGACGTTTTTGACTGCACATTCTTACGTGTTGTATTTGGAAGGCAACAATTTTTTTTTTTTTAATTATAGATTGTCATTTTTAAAAATCAAATAATAAGTCATCACAACTTTTATTATTGCTTTTTTTTTATTTAATACAACAAAAAAGGGTTAGAATAAAGATTGGATAAGTTTATAAATGCACCAGACGTTTTAGTAGATGAGCGAGCTGTTGAAAGAACATGTGCTGGAATTTGAAATAAGGTCGTGCAGGGATTCTAAAGATTGAATGATTATTATATGAAAGGACATGACTGGTATTGGCCGCCTTGTAGATGGCTTTCTTGCTGAAGAAATGGGTTTAATGGTTGATACAACTTTTACAATGGCGAATGTACGTGATCTGACTACGAATGATAAAAATTATGATGAAGAATTTTGTAAAAAAATATTGGCTAGAATACAGCAGACAGAAATGAATAAAAGAAAGAGAAAGACGGGATCAGAAAGAGAGAGAGGAAAGAGAAAGACAGGATCAGAAAGAGAGAGAAGAAAGAAAGACAAGCTCAGAAGGAGAGAGAAGAAAGACAAAAAGTTTTTACATTAGATTGAAAATTGAAAAAATAGCAGAAAAGGCAATGTTAGGAAGCAAAGTATGGGAAGGAAGTTGCAATAAAACTAATTTAGAAAAATTATTGCCGAGGTTTGATCCAAAGGAAAGTGATATCTGTTTATTTCTTACGTTGTTTGAGAGACAGTTAAAGATGCTTGGTGTCGATAAAGAAAATTTTGTTGCTCATTTAATTGGGGTGTTGCCAACTCCATTTTCCAGTTTGATTGCTAGGGAAGCAGAAGAGGTAGCACAGAATAACGATGAAATTAAGAAGATGCTGTTAAATGATTTAAATTAAGTTTAGAGAAATTTAGAGAGTTATTTATGAAACATTAAAAGTCCCCAGAAGAATCATGAATGGAATTTTATTTTAAAATGAAAGCCTATTTTGATGGGTGGATTGATGTGTCAGAAATTAAACCCATTTAGAAGAAAACATCAGTTTATAAAATGTGCAGTAGATGTACGCACCCGATGGGCTGAAGCCATTCCTGTAAGAGAAATCAGTGCTAAAACCACATGTGATGTATTAATGAAGGTATTTTACCCAAACGGGATTTCCTAAAATGATCTGTACGGATCAAGGAACAAACTTTACTTTCAAATTAACTCAGGCATTTGAGAACTTGTTAGGCATTTCACCACGTTTTTCCACTCCAGGACATTCTGCAAGTATGGGAGTAGTCGAATGCTGGAAACGAACTCTGAAGGATATGTTGAATAAAATTGTACAAGAATATGGTAAAGATTGGGATATTCACCTCCCGCATCTTATGTTTGCATAAAGAGAAGTGCCTAACAGCACTACCAGATTGTCACAATCAATTGGTATATGAAAGATTACCTCCAGGACCTTTAGCATTATTAAAAGATATTTGGACAGGTGAATGACAGATTCCAACGACTGCCTCACGTCCAAGGGTTACAGGAGATTGTACACCAAAGAGACTTAAAACATACTGAATACCTATTAATTCGTAACAAGAAGTGGATCAACAGATTCAAGAATTGTTAGACATGGGTCTAATCAAACACTAATAGTGAATGGGCTCATCCTCTGGTTTGCGTTGCCAAGAAAGATGGAAGTGTTAGATTATGTGTCGACTTCAGATTATTAAATAGTTTTATTATATCCGATGTGTACCCCATGAAAACAGTCAATAACTTAATATATGAGGTGGGAAAGGCATCATTTATTACTGTCATAGACCTTACCAAAGGATACTGGCAAATTCCTCTGAAGGAAGACTCAAAGCATTATGCCGCATTTGTAACCCACTCAGGTCAATACCAGTGAAATGCCATGCCCTTTGGAATGCTAGAGGAACGTTTAAAAAATCAATGGATAAAGCCTTGATCGCACATAGAGAATACTGCTGTTCATACATCGACGATGTGGCTACATTTTCTAGCACATGGGATGAACATTTGGTTCATATAGACAATGTTTTCAAGACCTTGAAGGAAATAGGTCTGACAGTAAATTTGGGAAAATGCGAATTTGGAAAACCCCATGTTAAATTTTTAGGTCATGTAGTTTGATCGGGACAACATTCCCCAGATCTAGAAAAGGTTGAAATTACATAAAAGTTAGCAAGACCCACAACTAAGAAAGAGTTGAGAAGTTTAATTGGACTGGCTAGTTACTATCATAACTATATACCCCAGTTTGCACAAATCATATTAGCATTGACAAACCTAATGAAGAAAAGTGTTTCAATTAACATACCGTGGAGTTGTAAGGCAGATAAAGCATTTACAAAGCTCAAAGAGGAATGATAAAAATGCCTTCCTTACACACTTTTCCTTGAGACAAGACCTTGAGAAACCTTTTCAACAGCTCGCCACTGCAATTGGGACATGCTTAGCTCAACATGATGATAACGGAAAAGAAATATCTCGCATTTTTCAGTAAAAAACTAAGCACAAGTCAAATAAAGTGGGCAACCATTGAAAGAGAAGCCTTTTGTGTATTGGAAGCATTAAAGAATATTTGGATCTGAAGTTCAAATAGTTTTAGACCATAATCCTTGTGACGTACTTAACGAAAAGTGCGCCCCATGGTGCTAAGCTAGCTAGATGGACTTTAGCCCTGCAGCGTTATAACATGATGATTACATATCAGAAAGGCAGTCAGCATAGTAATTCCGATGCATTATCTAGAATTTGACAATTCTCAAGAATTTAAGTTATAGATATATATAAAAAACTTGCATAAGTTTATTTATTTTCAGCAACATTGCCACTCCTGTGACGGATGTGCTTTTCCGCTATGGGAGTAGTAAAGATTGGATAAGTTTATAAATGCACCAGGTGTTTTAATAGATGAAAGAGCTGTTGAAAGAACATGTGCTGGAATTTGAAATAAGGTCGTGTGGGGGATTCTAAAGATTAAATGATTATTATATGAAAGGACCTGACTGGTGTTAGTTGCCTTGTAAATGGCTGGCATCTAAATCTATATGCGTATTGTGAAAATTCAATAATATGTTATTGTTTTCAAGATACAGTAGAGTCTCGCTTATCCAACCTTCATTTATCTAACATTCCATATTATCCAATGTCAGGTGAAGCGACAGCAGCTGCAAAATCTGTGTTTGATCCAGTGCAGAGATGACCTTTTTTTTATCCAAAAAATTCTATAATGGTCATGTTTTGATTTTTACACCTTCGCTCTACAACGAAAAAAACACTGTGTCTTCTCATCACCTTTTTTCCCTCCCCCTCCCCCCTTTCGATATGCCGTTTCTCTTTTGCCAGAAACTGACCCATGGAAAATTTTCCATTGGATGCGAAACACCTGGATGGAAACTATTAAAAAGAACTATCGCTATGTACAGTGATAGAAGAAATCGATGAAGGGCGAGACGTGATTGACAAAGTGAAACGTGTGTGAAGGATGTTGCCTATTGGGTTGAAGGAGCCTGGGATGATGTAAGAGCTTAGACAATTTCCAAATCATGGAAAAATCTGCTCCATAATGATGAAAATATGGACACGGAAAGCACAGATGAAGCTGAAGAAACGATTCTACCTTTAGCACAACGAATTCCTGGGTATGATGATGTATCTTTGCAAGATATCAAAAGTTGGATAAAGGCTGATGATCAGCATGGAATAACTGATGGAGAAATTATCACTCTTGTCAACTGCGATGACAACAAAAATGAAGATCAAACACCGACTGTTGAGCATCGCAGAATTTCACTTAAAGATTGAGTTAAGGCTCTAGAGAGTGCAATTCAGTACATTGAACAACAAGAAGAAGCTACAGGAATTGATATACTGGTGCTGCAATGAAGGAGAGATTTTGCTGCGAAGAAACGGCACTCATCAGGAAAGAATTCTTTAAATCCTCACAGGACTGAACTTTAACATACAGCACCCTTAAATTCAGAAAAAAGATAATTATGCAAATTCATTTTTTAAATTAATTTTTTCCATTGTTTTCATGAATTTTTAGAGCATGATTATGATGCAAGATAATAATGTGTAATATAACATATGTATGTATAAAGAGGCTTTTCCTTGACTCCTCCCTATTATCCGACATTTTTGCTTATCTGACATTGTGCCGGCCCTTTTATATCAGATAAGCGACTCTACTGTATATGTATTTTTGTATGATGTTTTAATTAAAATTGAAGATTATCGAGAAACAGTATGGGAAAACTTTACTGTTACAAACAGCTTTTCAAACAAAAACTGTCCCTCCTCTAAAATTGCCAGTTAAAATAGTAGGGGGGGGGGCGCAAAACTCTCCTTGCCCACTGCTAATTTTTGCCTTACCCCACCACTGAATGAAGACGGCATTTGCAACCTCGCATTGCTATGCGATTCTGAACCGTCTCTGTACCCCCTACAACCTCTGCAAATTTGTCAGTCTGGTAGCGAATCACCCTGTATATAAAAAATATATGCTGAAATTTTGACTCATCGTACCTGAGTGTTTGTGATATGTTATTGAGTGTTTCAATGAATGTGCCCCAGTATATGGGGTACAATAAAACACTGTCAGACATTTACCTTTTGTAATATTTTAAATATGAAGATGCTAATTACACACTAATAAAAATTCATTCAGATGGGGGAAAAGAGTAGGTTAAAAGTGTCCATTAATTAATTTTTGTACAAGCAAATTTGTAAACAGGAAAAAAATAGTTAATTCTGTTTCATTGCACCCAGTTTTTCCCTATACAGGGTTACTGGTACCAAGATATATTCCTAGTAAGACATGATAGGGGAGCCAAAATGCTACAATTTTAACCTGCATATTCATAGCTAAAAATCAATAGTTTTTGAGAAAATTGAATTTTAACCTTTTTTTTAATAACCCAAAATTTGGCATTCAAGTACAAATTTTAAAAATCTATTAATATATGGGTTTAATTTTCATTTATTTTCATAGCTGAAACTCAAAGCAAACGTAATTATAAAAAGTACAAAACTACTTTTGAATTTAAATTCAGAAATTCAAATGCATTTTTTAAACTTTTAATTCATATGTTTCCTTTTAAAAGACAGTTATTTATTTTTAAAAATATGATGACATTAAGCATATAAATTACAAATAAAATTTCTCCCATTAATCAGCTACAAAAAAATGTACTAATGCCCATTTAAAGACATGTAATCTGCAAAGAAGGGTGAGTTTTACTTAATCAGTTCATCAATGTTTATTAAATTTATTTTCATGGCTGACACTCAAAGCTAACGTAATCATGAAAAAATAGAAAACTACTTCAAAATTTTAATTCGCGCACTTTACATGTATTTTTTTTTTTATTATTATTATTCATTAGATTTTCCTTTCAAAAAATGTTGTTTACCTCAAAAAAAAAAAAAAAAAAAAAAAATCATTGCAATAAGCGTACAAATTACAAATAAAATTTGTATCACTAACCAGCTATCCAAAATTGTATTAATGTCCATCTAAAGACATGCAATTCGTAAAGAAGTGTAAGTTTTACTTAGTGCAAGTAAAAAATGAGAAAAGATGTGGCTCATCATTTAGTATCTCGTCAGTCAGCTATTCAAAATTGATCAATTTATAACTCACTTCTTTCAAGGGCTTACAATCTTACTTGAGCCACATCAGAGTGAGCTTTCCAAAGTGGTGTGTGTTGTATCATCATGTTAGTTTCGACTCTGTATTGCGTAAGCATCTTTTGTTGATTATCCCACTGCTGCCAACATATAAAAACATTTATCAGGAGCAATTTGGAAAAATCTCCAGAGTTTTAAGAGGTCTTCAGGAGCAGATTGTGAAACAATTTATAAAAGGTTGTAATTTAATTATTTGCTAAAAAGGTATTTAAAAATTAACCGAAAAATGCATCATTAACTAATATCATATTATATAATTAACATTAAAGTATTTATCATTAAGCAGGGGAAAATCAGGCAGGGCGTTCCCGTCACATCTCTGAATTTCATGATTTTTTTTTTCTTGTGTTGCCTTACCCAAGGAAAGAACAAATCTGAAATATTTTTGATTTACCTCTTTTAGTTTTGGAGTTATGGGGGGTCAAAGTACCCCAGATGAGTGACGTATAATTAATTTAGGGCCATTTTTGCCACTTCATTGTCTCGACTGTGATTCGCTCAGAGGTGCTTCAGAGAATTTTTTCATTTTATCCTATAATATACCTTGCATATTAACATCTCAAATTGAAAATTCATTCGAAAATTGTCAGAGCCCCCCAAAATACCACTAATTTCATAAAAAGTACAGTTTTATGAATGCTTTCAATCTTGGCTCTGACGTGATACAGAAAAAAGTTTTGCACGGTGCAGTTATATATCTTCATATAAAGTGAATCCAATGTTAAAAAATTTTTGAAGGCACCCAGGGCCCCCCGGTACGAGGCCCCAAACATGGTCCTTAACGCTAATTTACGTAATTTCGAAGCATTGCTACTGCTGAAGCAGACTTCCCACAGGACAACTATTGACATGGAGATGTAGTATCAACATAGTAGTTTCATATTATGAAAAAACATTTTTTGAAGGTACAACTTTTTCCAAGAAAACTCACAAAAAGTATCTCCCTATTTGGAACATTCCACTGGCATCCATGGGGGCATTTCGGCGTTACTTTTAGAAGTTTAATCGACTGTAGCAGTATTGAAAATTAACCTATTCTGCATATATCACAAACATATCCTCCATATATCATTATTCTTTTACAGGGGCACTCATAAGAATTACATTACGCTGTATGGGGATCTCTGTAGCTTACAGGAACACCAAAAATAATTCCTAAACATTGTAGTAACTGTCTCCATTCGCCACTCAAATTTATTCCAATATTATTAAACTCCATTCAAATTTTTGAACAGTGATTCTAAAGATCTTTTCACAGAAAGCTACACTATTCCTGAAGAACACAGGCTAAAATTCATGCATGTACCATAATTTTTTGAAAATGTTGATGCCTTCAAAAAATATATCTTTTCATAATATGAAACTACATCTCATGCCAATAGTTTTCATGAAGTCAGAGCCAGCTGTGCCAATGCTTCCCCTACCCCTGTACCCCTACAACCTCTGCAAATTTGTCAGTCTGGTAGCGAATCACCCTGTATATAAAAAATATATGCTGAAATTTTGACTCATCGTACCTGAGTGTTTGTGATATGTTATTGAGTGTTTCAATGAATGTGCCCCAGTATATGGGGTACAATAAAACACTGTCAGACATTTACCTTTTGTAATATTTTAAATATGAAGATGCTAATTACACACTAATAAAAATTCATTTAGATGGGGGAAAAGAGTAGGTTAAAAGTGTCCATTAATTAATTTTTGTACAAGCAAATTTGTAAACAGGAAAAAAATAGTTAATTCTGTTTCATTGCACCCAGTTTTTCCCTATACAGGGTTACTGGTACCAAGATATATTCCTAGTAAGACATGATAGGGGAGCCAAAATGCTACAATTTTAACCTGCATATTCATAGCTAAAAATCAATAGTTTTTGAGAAAATTGAATTTTAACCTTTTTTTTAATAACCCAAAATTTGGCATTCAAGTACAAATTTTAAAAATCTATTAATATATGGGTTTAATTTTCATTTATTTTCATAGCTGAAACTCAAAGCAAACGTAATTATAAAAAGTACAAAACTACTTTTGAATTTAAATTCAGAAATTCAAATGCATTTTTTAAACTTTTAATTCATATGTTTCCTTTTAAAAGACAGTTATTTATTTTTAAAAATATGATGACATTAAGCATATAAATTACAAATAAAATTTCTCCCATTAATCAGCTACAAAAAAATGTACTAATGCCCATTTAAAGACATGTAATCTGCAAAGAAGGGTGAGTTTTACTTAATCAGTTCATCAATGTTTATTAAATTTATTTTCATGGCTGACACTCAAAGCTAACGTAATCATGAAAAAATAGAAAACTACTTCAAAATTTTAATTCGCGCACTTTACATGTATTTTTTTTTTATTATTATTATTCATTAGATTTTCCTTTCAAAAAATGTTGTTTACCTCAAAAAAAAAAAAAAAAAAAAAAAAAAAAAAAAAAATCATTGCAATAAGCGTACAAATTACAAATAAAATTTGTATCACTAACCAGCTATCCAAAATTGTATTAATGTCCATCTAAAGACATGCAATTCGTAAAGAAGTGTAAGTTTTACTTAGAGCAAGTAAAAAATGAGAAAAGATGTGGCTCATCATTTAGTATCTCGTCAGTCAGCTATTCAAAATTGATCAATTTATAACTCACTTCTTTCAAGGGCTTACAATCTTACTTGAGCCACATCAGAGTGAGCTTTCCAAAGTGGTGTGTGTTGTATCATCATGTTAGTTTCGACTCTGTATTGCGTAAGCATCTTTTGTTGATTATCCCACTGCTGCCAACATATAAAAACATTTATCAGGAGCAATTTGGAAAAATCTCCAGAGTTTTAAGAGGTCTTCAGGAGCAGATTGTGAAACAATTTATAAAAGGTTGTAATTTAATTATTTGCTAAAAAGGTATTTAAAAATTAACCGAAAAATGCATCATTAACTAATATCATATTATATAATTAACATTAAAGTATTTATCATTAAGCAGGGGAAAATCAGGCAGGGCGTTCCCGTCACATCTCTGAATTTCATGATTTTTTTTTTCTTGTGTTGCCTTACCCAAGGAAAGAACAAATCTGAAATATTTTTGATTTACCTCTTTTAGTTATTGAGTTATGGGGGGTCAAAGTACCCCAGATGAGTGACGTATAATTAATTTAGGGCCATTTTTGCCACTTCATTGTCTCGACTGTGATTCGCTCAGAGGTGCTTCAGAGAATTTTTTCATTTTATCCTATAATATACCTTGCATATTAACATCTCAAATTGAAAATTCATTCGAAAATTGTCAGAGCCCCCCAAAATACCACCAATTTCATAAAAAGTACAGTTTTATGAATGCTTTCAATCTTGGCTCTGACGTGATACAGAAAAAAGTTTTGCACGGTGCAGTTATATATCTTCATATAAAGTGAATCCAATGTTAAAAAATTTTTGAAGGCACCCAGGGCCCCCCGGTACGAGGCCCCAAACATGGTCCTTAACGCTAATTTACGTAATTTCGAAGCATTGCTACTGCTGAAGCAGACTTCCCACAGGACAACTATTGACATGGAGATGTAGTATCAACATAGTAGTTTCATATTATGAAAAAACATTTTTTGAAGGTACAACTTTTTCCAAGAAAACTCACAAAAAGTATCTCCCTATTTGGAACATTCCACTGGCATCCATGGGGGCATTTCGGCGTTACTTTTAGAAGTTTAATCGACTGTAGCAGTATTGAAAATTAACCTATTCTGCATATATCACAAACATATCCTCCATATATCATTATTCTTTTACAGGGGCACTCATAAGAATTACATTACGCTGTATGGGGATCTCTGTAGCTTACAGGAACACCAAAAATAATTCCTAAACATTGTAGTAACTGTCTCCATTCGCCACTCAAATTTATTCCAATATTATTAAACTCCATTCAAATTTTTGAACAGTGATTCTAAAGATCTTTTCACAGAAAGCTACACTATTCCTGAAGAACACAGGCTAAAATTCATGCATGTACCATAATTTTTTGAAAATGTTGATGCCTTCAAAAAATATATCTTTTCATAATATGAAACTACATCTCATGCCAATAGTTTTCATGAAGTCAGAGCCAGCTGTGCCAATGCTTCCCCTACCCCTGTACCCCTACAACCTCTGCAAATTTGTCAGTCTGGTAGCGAATCACCCTGTATATAAAAAATATATGCTGAAATTTTGACTCATCGTACCTGAGTGTTTGTGATATGTTATTGAGTGTTTCAATGAATGTGCCCCAGTATATGGGGTACAATAAAACACTGTCAGACATTTACCTTTTGTAATATTTTAAATATGAAGATGCTAATTACACACTAATAAAAATTCATTTAGATGGGGGAAAAGAGTAGGTTAAAAGTGTCCATTAATTAATTTTTGTACAAGCAAATTTGTAAACAGGAAAAAAATAGTTAATTCTGTTTCATTGCACCCAGTTTTTCCCTATACAGGGTTACTGGTACCAAGATATATTCCTAGTAAGACATGATAGGGGAGCCAAAATGCTACAATTTTAACCTGCATATTCATAGCTAAAAATCAATAGTTTTTGAGAAAATTGAATTTTAACCTTTTTTTTAATAACCCAAAATTTGGCATTCAAGTACAAATTTTAAAAATCTATTAATATATGGGTTTAATTTTCATTTATTTTCATAGCTGAAACTCAAAGCAAACGTAATTATAAAAAGTACAAAACTACTTTTGAATTTAAATTCAGAAATTCAAATGCATTTTTTAAACTTTTAATTCATATGTTTCCTTTTAAAAGACAGTTATTTATTTTTAAAAATATGATGACATTAAGCATATAAATTACAAATAAAATTTCTCCCATTAATCAGCTACAAAAAAATGTACTAATGCCCATTTAAAGACATGTAATCTGCAAAGAAGGGTGAGTTTTACTTAATCAGTTCATCAATGTTTATTAAATTTATTTTCATGGCTGACACTCAAAGCTAACGTAATCATGAAAAAATAGAAAACTACTTCAAAATTTTAATTCGCGCACTTTACATGTATTTTTTTTTTATTATTATTATTCATTAGATTTTCCTTTCAAAAAATGTTGTTTACCTCAAAAAAAAAAAAAAAAAAAAAAAAAAAAAATCATTGCAATAAGCGTACAAATTACAAATAAAATTTGTATCACTAACCAGCTATCCAAAATTGTATTAATGTCCATCTAAAGACATGCAATTCGTAAAGAAGTGTAAGTTTTACTTAGTGCAAGTAAAAAATGAGAAAAGATGTGGCTCATCATTTAGTATCTCGTCAGTCAGCTATTCAAAATTGATCAATTTATAACTCACTTCTTTCAAGGGCTTACAATCTTACTTGAGCCACATCAGAGTGAGCTTTCCAAAGTGGTGTGTGTTGTATCATCATGTTAGTTTCGACTCTGTATTGCGTAAGCATCTTTTGTTGATTATCCCACTGCTGCCAACATATAAAAACATTTATCAGGAGCAATTTGGAAAAATCTCCAGAGTTTTAAGAGGTCTTCAGGAGCAGATTGTGAAACAATTTATAAAAGGTTGTAATTTAATTATTTGCTAAAAAGGTATTTAAAAATTAACCGAAAAATGCATCATTAACTAATATCATATTATATAATTAACATTAAAGTATTTATCATTAAGCAGGGGAAAATCAGGCAGGGCGTTCCCGTCACATCTCTGAATTTCATGATTTTTTTTTTCTTGTGTTGCCTTACCCAAGGAAAGAACAAATCTGAAATATTTTTGATTTACCTCTTTTAGTTTTGGAGTTATGGGGGGTCAAAGTACCCCAGATGAGTGACGTATAATTAATTTAGGGCCATTTTTGCCACTTCATTGTCTCGACTGTGATTCGCTCAGAGGTGCTTCAGAGAATTTTTTCATTTTATCCTATAATATACCTTGCATATTAACATCTCAAATTGAAAATTCATTCGAAAATTGTCAGAGCCCCCCAAAATACCACCAATTTCATAAAAAGTACAGTTTTATGAATGCTTTCAATCTTGGCTCTGACGTGATACAGAAAAAAGTTTTGCACGGTGCAGTTATATATCTTCATATAAAGTGAATCCAATGTTAAAAAATTTTTGAAGGCACCCAGGGCCCCCCGGTACGAGGCCCCAAACATGGTCCTTAACGCTAATTTACGTAATTTCGAAGCATTGCTACTGCTGAAGCAGACTTCCCACAGGACAACTATTGACATGGAGATGTAGTATCAACATAGTAGTTTCATATTATGAAAAAACATTTTTTGAAGGTACAACTTTTTCCAAGAAAACTCACAAAAAGTATCTCCCTATTTGGAACATTCCACTGGCATCCATGGGGGCATTTCGGCGTTACTTTTAGAAGTTTAATCGACTGTAGCAGTATTGAAAATTAACCTATTCTGCATATATCACAAACATATCCTCCATATATCATTATTCTTTTACAGGGGCACTCATAAGAATTACATTACGCTGTATGGGGATCTCTGTAGCTTACAGGAACACCAAAAATAATTCCTAAACATTGTAGTAACTGTCTCCATTCGCCACTCAAATTTATTCCAATATTATTAAACTCCATTCAAATTTTTGAACAGTGATTCTAAAGATCTTTTCACAGAAAGCTACACTATTCCTGAAGAACACAGGCTAAAATTCATGCATGTACCATAATTTTTTGAAAATGTTGATGCCTTCAAAAAATATATCTTTTCATAATATGAAACTACATCTCATGCCAATAGTTTTCATGAAGTCAGAGCCAGCTGTGCCAATGCTTCCCCTACCCCTGTACCCCTACAACCTCTGCAAATTTGTCAGTCTGGTAGCGAATCACCCTGTATATAAAAAATATATGCTGAAATTTTGACTCATCGTACCTGAGTGTTTGTGATATGTTATTGAGTGTTTCAATGAATGTGCCCCAGTATATGGGGTACAATAAAACACTGTCAGACATTTACCTTTTGTAATATTTTAAATATGAAGATGCTAATTACACACTAATAAAAATTCATTTAGATGGGGGAAAAGAGTAGGTTAAAAGTGTCCATTAATTAATTTTTGTACAAGCAAATTTGTAAACAGGAAAAAAATAGTTAATTCTGTTTCATTGCACCCAGTTTTTCCCTATACAGGGTTACTGGTACCAAGATATATTCCTAGTAAGACATGATAGGGGAGCCAAAATGCTACAATTTTAACCTGCATATTCATAGCTAAAAATCAATAGTTTTTGAGAAAATTGAATTTTAACCTTTTTTTTAATAACCCAAAATTTGGCATTCAAGTACAAATTTTAAAAATCTATTAATATATGGGTTTAATTTTCATTTATTTTCATAGCTGAAACTCAAAGCAAACGTAATTATAAAAAGTACAAAACTACTTTTGAATTTAAATTCAGAAATTCAAATGCATTTTTTAAACTTTTAATTCATATGTTTCCTTTTAAAAGACAGTTATTTATTTTTAAAAATATGATGACATTAAGCATATAAATTACAAATAAAATTTCTCCCATTAATCAGCTACAAAAAAATGTACTAATGCCCATTTAAAGACATGTAATCTGCAAAGAAGGGTGAGTTTTACTTAATCAGTTCATCAATGTTTATTAAATTTATTTTCATGGCTGACACTCAAAGCTAACGTAATCATGAAAAAATAGAAAACTACTTCAAAATTTTAATTCGCGCACTTTACATGTATTTTTTTTTTATTATTATTATTCATTAGATTTTCCTTTCAAAAAATGTTGTTTACCTCAAAAAAAAAAAAAAAAAAAAAAAAATCATTGCAATAAGCGTACAAATTACAAATAAAATTTGTATCACTAACCAGCTATCCAAAATTGTATTAATGTCCATCTAAAGACATGCAATTCGTAAAGAAGTGTAAGTTTTACTTAGTGCAAGTAAAAAATGAGAAAAGATGTGGCTCATCATTTAGTATCTCGTCAGTCAGCTATTCAAAATTGATCAATTTATAACTCACTTCTTTCAAGGGCTTACAATCTTACTTGAGCCACATCAGAGTGAGCTTTCCAAAGTGGTGTGTGTTGTATCATCATGTTAGTTTCGACTCTGTATTACGTAAGCATCTTTTGTTGATTATCCCACTGCTGCCAACATATAAAAACATTTATCAGGAGCAATTTGGAAAAATCTCCAGAGTTTTAAGAGGTCTTCAGGAGCAGATTGTGAAACAATTTATAAAAGGTTGTAATTTAATTATTTGCTAAAAAGGTATTTAAAAATTAACCGAAAAATGCATCATTAACTAATATCATATTATATAATTAACATTAAAGTATTTATCATTAAGCAGGGGAAAATCAGGCAGGGCGTTCCCGTCACATCTCTGAATTTCATGATTTTTTTTTTCTTGTGTTGCCTTACCCAAGGAAAGAACAAATCTGAAATATTTTTGATTTACCTCTTTTAGTTTTGGAGTTATGGGGGGTCAAAGTACCCCAGATGAGTGACGTATAATTAATTTAGGGCCATTTTTGCCACTTCATTGTCTCGACTGTGATTCGCTCAGAGGTGCTTCAGAGAATTTTTTCATTTTATCCTATAATATACCTTGCATATTAACATCTCAAATTGAAAATTCATTCGAAAATTGTCAGAGCCCCCCAAAATACCACCAATTTCATAAAAAGTACAGTTTTATGAATGCTTTCAATCTTGGCTCTGACGTGATACAGAAAAAAGTTTTGCACGGTGCAGTTATATATCTTCATATAAAGTGAATCCAATGTTAAAAAATTTTTGAAGGCACCCAGGGCCCCCCGGTACGAGGCCCCAAACATGGTCCTTAACGCTAATTTACGTAATTTCGAAGCATTGCTACTGCTGAAGCAGACTTCCCACAGGACAACTATTGACATGGAGATGTAGTATCAACATAGTAGTTTCATATTATGAAAAAACATTTTTTGAAGGTACAACTTTTTCCAAGAAAACTCACAAAAAGTATCTCCCTATTTGGAACATTCCACTGGCATCCATGGGGGCATTTCGGCGTTACTTTTAGAAGTTTAATCGACTGTAGCAGTATTGAAAATTAACCTATTCTGCATATATCACAAACATATCCTCCATATATCATTATTCTTTTACAGGGGCACTCATAAGAATTACATTACGCTGTATGGGGATCTCTGTAGCTTACAGGAACACCAAAAATAATTCCTAAACATTGTAGTAACTGTCTCCATTCGCCACTCAAATTTATTCCAATATTATTAAACTCCATTCAAATTTTTGAACAGTGATTCTAAAGATCTTTTCACAGAAAGCTACACTATTCCTGAAGAACACAGGCTAAAATTCATGCATGTACCATAATTTTTTGAAAATGTTGATGCCTTCAAAAAATATATCTTTTCATAATATGAAACTACATCTCATGCCAATAGTTTTCATGAAGTCAGAGCCAGCTGTGCCAATGCTTCAAAATTGCGTAAATTAGCGCTAAGGACCATGTTTGGGGCCCTGTACCAGGGAGCTCTGGGGGGCCTTCAAAAATTATTAACATTGGATTCACTTTATATGAAGATACATAACTGCAATGTTCAAAAATTTGAATGGAGTTTAATAAAATTTGAGTGAATTTGAGAGACGTTACTACAATGTTTACGAATTATTTTGAGTGTTCCTGTAAATTATGCTACATGCATGAATTTTAGCCTATGTTACTCAGGATTAGTGTAGCTTTCAGTAAAAAGATCTTTAGAATCAGTTCAGTAGTTACAGAGATGTCCATATAGAGTCATGTGCTAGAATTCTTTTGAGTGCCCCTGTAAAAGAACTAGTTATGCTGCATGCTGAAAGGTAGCTTATAATACTCAGGAATAGTGTAGCTTTCTATCAGTGAAAAAAATTTTCGAATCGGTTCAGCAGTTGCAGAGATCCCCATTCAGTGTAATGTTAATTCTTATAGTGCCCCTGTAAAAGAACTATTCGTGATATATGGAGGATATGTTTGTGATATATGCAGAATAGGTTAATTTTCAATACTGCTACAGTCCATTAAACTTCTAAAAGTAATGCCGAAATACCCCCATGGATGCCAGTGGAATGTTCCAAATAGGGAGGTACTTTTTGGGATTTTTCTTGGAAACAGTTGTACCTTCAAAAAATGTTTTTTTCATAATATCAAACTACTATGTTGATTCTACATCTCCATGTCAATAGTTCTCTTGTGGGAAGTCGGCTTCAGCTGTAGCAATGCTTCGAAATTGAGTAAATTAGCATTAAGGACCATGTTTGGGGACCCGTACCGGGGGGCCCTGGGGCCTTGAAAAATTTTTAACATTGGATTCACTTTATATGAAGATATATAACTGCACTGTGCAAATTTTTTTTCTGCATCACATCAGAGCCAAGATTTAAAGCATTCTTAAAACTGTGTTTTTTACGAAATTGGGGATTTTTTTTTTTTTTATTATTTTTTTTTTATTTATTTTTTATTTTTTTATTTTTTTTTGGAGGGTGGGGGGCTTATTTGGGGCTCTGACAATTTTTGAATGAATTTTGAATTTGAGATGTTAATATACAAGGTATATTATAGGATAAAATGAAAAAATTCTCTGAAGCACCCCTGAGCCAGTCACAGTCGAGACAATTAAGTGGCAAAAATGACCCTAAAATAATTCTACGTCACTCGTCTGGGGTACTTTGACCCCCCCATAACTCCAAAACTAAAAAAGGTAAATCAAAAATATTTCAGATTTGTTCTTTTCTTGGGTGAGGCAACACATGAAAAAAAAATCCACCATAATCTGAGACGGTGATGGGAACTTTTTTCTATTGACTTGTCCGATTTGCTCTTGCAACGGCTCTTAATTGTAAGATATATTTATGCTAGGCCCTTAAAAATGAATTCAATTCATCTTATTTTTTTCACACATAAAAAAAAATTTAATTCATATAAAGTAAACAATAAGTGTTGAAGTCACTCCTACTTTTATACCAATACGGCAATGGATCGCTTTTTTCCTGTAGGATAAAACATGTTCTTTGGGATTTTAGATATTCACTCAGGGTGTGAATTGACGGGGGGGGGGGGGGGGGTATTGTCCCTGTCTGAAGAATGTAATATCCCTGGCTAGAGAAATATTAATGGATCCCTGCCAGGGATACTATTTATTCCCCTGCTGGAGAAATGTTAAAATTAGTTTGTCCTTACAAATTCAACAGTACCTAACGATTTTAAGTATTGAAAATAGAAATTCTTTTATTTACTAGACAAAGGAGCAAGTTAGAAACATCCCTTTGAAATAGATATATACATGCGTGATGCCACTTCTCATTCTGCGACAAATTAAGACTGAGAAATGAACAAACGAGCGCTGTTCTGCCGAGAGCCGAATTTGAGGGTAGACGTTGAATCGACAAGGCCGGAATATATGTGCACAGAAAATCGGGGTGTCGACTTTTGAATTTAAGTCCCTTCCCAGACATGTTGGCGACTGCATTTGTCATGTAATACTTAATATAGTATGTGAGTGGAGCATTTTATGCCTTCCCTCCTTTTTTTTGTCCTCTGTCCCCTCCAGAAGAATGTTTTCTTTTAAATGTCCCCCTCTGGAGAAAATGTTCAATTCGCACCCCGTACTCTCTCTCTCAAGTTTAGTTGCTATATTGGCTATTTTACAGAGAAAATGTTGTGCTGCGCAGTGTCTGGAGTAGTAACATATTTAAGGAGTTGCTGCGGAAGAAGCGGAGCAGTTAGCAAGTTTGTTATCCAGATAACAGCAAAATGTGCTTATGCAATGCGGATTCGAAACTAACACGACCACACAGCAAATAGCCATTTAAGATTCAGAATCTAATGTGGCTAAGATTTTAAGCACAAAAAACAGTGATTTTATTACAGTGAAAATAATTTTATTACAGTGAAAATTATTTTATATAACTTTTTAACGTGTCTTTTTAAAATAATATAAGGGGAAAATGGGCAACAAAATGTACAAAAAATAAAACATTAAACTGACCTATTAAAGCTTTTCTTCACACCAAGTTTTGCACTTGGATCCCCTCTAGCAATGGCAGATAGGTCACCTGTGCTGCTGCTCTTTTTTTCTATTGTAGGAATACTTAAGAATCCTGTTGACTCTTTATCAGTATCATTCGATTTCTAAATTAGCAATAAAACAATATTACAAAGGTTTTGATAGTTATCAAAAGTTTCAGAAATTAAATAACCTAAAAAGATTACACAATTAGCATAGACAATTCTGCTTTAAAAAATATTTGTGTATTTATTAATGAAATTGCATACCAAAGCATATAAACAATTACACAAAAATAGATTTTTTAATTAAATCTTTTTATAAATATTTAAAATTTTCGGATTTGCTCAGGAGAGCAGTTTGGGAATGACTATGGATGCGAGTGGTGACCGAAAGGCACCTGTGTCTAGAACATTGTTTTAACTAAGTTTTTAATAGTATTTATTTTTCATTTTGTGTATTTTAGAACCTATATGCTTTTATTATTTTAAGTTCAAATGTCTTATTTTCTATTATCTTTCAAAACCACAAAATAAACTTTGTGTAAAAACTTTTTAACCCTCTGACAGTCACACCCGGCTAAACGGCTTTACATACAAAGCAGCCAGCTGAAAGAAAATAACAGTTCTTTCTCCTGCCTTGCGCGGCACAAATCTTTTTATGATTGCTGGACAATAGACATACAGGAGGTGCAAAACCTCTCACGATCTTCCTTATTCGTTTCATCTTGTGGGAATTCTTTGATCCCTTTTTTGCTTGGGAACAGGGATTTTGCAAATAAGGCAGCAGCTTTTCAGAAGTTACTGCAATTTTGATAGCCAGCATGTTAAGACGTGTTTTTTCTGAGATCTGATTTTGTTTTTCTTTTTTGGAGTTCCAAAATGAGAAATAAAAAAAAAATTTCACTCAGGAAGAGATCGAAGCGATTTTATTTAATGATACGGATGAATCTGAGTTAGAATCTGAAGATGATGGTTAGGGAGAGAGTAGTTCAATTGGGAATGGGGATTCGATCCTAGAAGATACTGCTTTAGAAGAGCTTGAAAATACTGATGAAAAATGCTCCAAAAATTTGCCTGAAGAAAGTCTGGAAATTAATTGGTGTCCGGATGTAGATAATAACGAAATTGCATTCCCAGCATTTGATAGCAGTGTTGGGCCTGCTCAAAATCTGGAAGTAGGATCTACAGTTGTGAAATTTTTGAAGCTTTTTTAACCAATGATGTGATGAACACGATTTGCGTTAACACGAATATATATGCAGGATTCTGTGCTAAGAAAAGAGGAAGTGAAGATAAAGGGTGGACTCCTGTCACGAATAACAGTGAACTGTGGTCATTTTTTGCTGTACTGCTAATTATGAGCATAAATCACCTACCCAGAATCGAAGACTACTGGTCCACTAATCCTATCCTAGGAAATGAGATGGTGAAAAGAATTATCGCAAAAAACAGATTAAAAAAATCAAGCATTATTTTCACATCTCAAACCAAGACTGTGAGAAAGAAAGAAACAACGAAAATGTCACCTATATTCAAAAAGTAGAGCCTTTTATAGATCAAATAAGAGAAAAGTACTTACAGCAGAATGCATATAAGCAGAATGTATTAGTAGAAATTGTAGCGCAACCTTTTTCAAACGTATTTAAGCAAAGCACATTAAGCTATGGCAAACAGAACATCATTTAACAGATAACACATGTCACTAAAGCAAAACCAAAATGTTCAGTTGCACAAAATATTTACACTTTTAACTATATATAAATAAACAAATAATAAAAGGTAAACATTTGTTTAAGTTCAAGTATGTTTTAACTTATATATTTTTTATATTACCGGAATAATTTTGCCATGACTGTTTTATAAACTTGAGTGTCTGACCACAAATTGCAACTTAAAACTTGTATTTGAATGTTCTTGACAAAGAACTGTGTAGCAAAACAGGATTTTTCCTTCAGCCTTATGAACCTAACTACCTAGATAATAATTCAGCTATCAAACCTTTAGTGACAAGTGGGAGTGAAAAAGAATGGAATGCATAAGGTGCAAGCTATGAAAAAACATTTTACAAATTTTCCCTTCAATGGATACACTGCTTCATTTTTTTTTTCACTTTTTTCTTTAAAATTTGAACTTTTTTCATTACAATGAATTTGCTATGAGATGTAGAGAGATGCATCTCAGCATTTTCATTGCAAAGGTGCACATTATGAGAGTAAAGTACATATCCCTGATTCTCTGATTTGAACAAACTTACTTCGAACTATAGCTACACATTTACAATTATTGATGCAAAATGTAGGTACTTATTGTGGGGCATTTGAATTATTCCATAGTATTTGAGGATCAAAATAAAATTTGTAGTAACATTTTATAGCAATTTATGTCTGTTTAGTAAACCAAAGATCTTGTATCACATTATACTCGTACAAAAAAGAAAAGAAACAGAACTGCTTTCGAATAGAAAGAGTTCGATTAAAAAAAACCATTAAATACTAGAGAAGTAAAAAGAAATTTTGTAGATTTTTAACTTCTTAAAAAAAAAAATACTTGATTCTTTAAAGAGAAAATATATTAATGAAAAAGTTGTGGAATAGTATAGACTATGTCCCTACTTTGGGCCTGAAGAAGTTACAGAAGTGAGAATTTTCTTAATTTCAGTAACCACAAGCAAAAAAAAGAAATTATATCCTACTTGATTTGAGCCAGTATCTTCATCCCAACTATCTTCCCAATCTTGAGCAGTTTCATTTTCTTGCCTAGCTAATACTTGCATATCATCAGCAGAGTATTCAGAAGTACGGAAAGAAGATTGTACTCCACTTGATTCTTCTAAAGCCTAAGTAGAATGGTAATTAAGCAAATAATCTTGTATAATTTTATCAGGGTTCTCCCCAGGACTTTCTGGCAAGGCACACAGACTGATAAGTTTTACTGACCATCCCAGCAGAAAAATCAGAATATCATTTTGAATGATTTAATTCTGTAGAATTATGCATTGCAGCTTCATAATGGTGCCCAGCTGACAAAAATTTCTGGGGAAATCACTGATTTTATGAGCTGCTAATATCCATTTACTCTTAAATATGTTATATTTATAACACACTTATATTCTAACACAAATGAATGTACATTAGGGTGGAGCGAAAAAAGTCAAGTTGACATTTTTGACTCGCTATAGTGCGGAAAAGTTGTGATTGGTGAATAGAAGAAAAAAAAAAAAAATTATTCAAATCGGACTTTATCTTCCGATCATGCAAACCGTCTTAAAAAATTGAAAAATTCCGGAATTTTTCTGAATTAAAAAAAAATTAGTCATACATATTTTTAATCGCTATACTGAACAATATTGGCTGATGGTACTGTTTAATAATAATAATGAAAAAAAATTGCGTTTAGAGAATATCTTTCGATTGCGCAAGCTCAGTAAAAATCTGGAAAAATTCAGTTTTGAGTGATTTTGACGTATCAAGAAACTAATCCTCTCAGGTCAGTTTGCATTCTAATGTTAGCATTGTATATAAATTGTGCAGCTCACTGCTTATTTAGGTACTTGATAATATTTAATCAACCCAGAACTCACCATGGGGAGGTGGCTGCACCTTGAGCTCCACCCACACCCTTCCCTCCATCCAACCAATGAGGGTGTTTGCCATTTACATTACTTAAATATATAACATATTATTTATCTGCTTAAGTCTGGCTTTTAGTCACAACTTTGTACTGCGATATTGTGTTAAATCCTGTATCATTTATCTTGATTTTAGTGTGGCCCTGAAGAATTCATCTCTTGATTGAGGCCCACATAGCTTAAGCGATGATCCCGTTACCAATTTGATTCGACACTCAACAGCTTGCGTGTTGCAGGGAAATTTTTTAACATTCCAATCTGGAATATCATTTCAATGAACGAAGGAATGTATATCTTCATTGGTTATTCTCAGAAGAAGAGGTGGAGATGATAATTTTGCTACATTCCAATCTATTACTTCTGCATAGTCTGCCGCATCAAATTTTAAAGTAGAAGTGATAAAGTTCTCATGGATTTACCTTTTGAAACAGTGCCTGGCTTTTAACACTCTTCTTTAGCCCTAGCTCTCTTATGTGCCTTCTCTTATCAAATAATATAGCCACGAGTAGGTTTTCTGGGTGAGCAAAGAATGGGTTTCGTTCAATTACACTGAATACCACTTTCTTCGGGCAAAGTATCGAGGTATTTCTATTGCTCTGTACAGATGAACAGGCCCGTCTGTAATGTACTTACTGCATTTAATTTCAAACCAAACTGGCATGTAAAATTTTAAAATAAATGTCACTATAGCTTTTAAGGAATCTGATGAGTTTTCCACGCTCACGTAAAGTCGAAGGACTCTATTTGCAAAAGTGAACCATCTGGCGTGTGAAATTGGGCCGGGGTCACCCTTTGATAAATCATTTGGAAAGTTTCCACTTTTAATTGATTGACTTACGTCAAAAAGATATCTTTGGTCCTTGCTCAACAGTTGTTTGTCCACTTCTGGAATTTCACAACCAATTAATTGAAATTTTATCACTGAAATCTTTTCACAACCAATAAGGCTCTGCCCAATTGGTCCACTAAATGATCTTGGGCCAGTTGTTTCACCATCCAATGCTGGAAAAGATGGAAAAAAGGTAATTCAACAAAACTAAGAAACAGACAACTCACTTCAGTGGTCGTCCGAGATGCACTTCAAGTTGTCTGATAGCACCACTTTTTCCATCCATTATTGGTATTTTTACTACCACAGCCTAGCAAATCTAAGTATTCTAGTTAAACCCCTTGTTCAGTAAGTTCAGTAAGACACGATACTGTAGAAGCTACAATGTCCATAGCAGATCCAGAGTTTGGAGACACATGGCCTAAATAAACTGAGCCAGTTCCTTTTTCGATAGAACAGTATTCTTCTTTATTAGTTCGACAATACAGTTTAAATGCAATCCTTTCTACAATTAGGGACGAATTAATGGTCCTTCCTTCCGTCAAAATATATGTCATGTAGTTCATCTGAATCCGTTTGACTTTGCTGTAAATTTTTTCTAGTGCAGCTCAACTCAAAATTACACAAAGTTGAATTTTTCCCGATTTTTATTGAGCTTGCACAATCGGAAGATATTCTCTGAACGCAATTCTTTTCATTATTATTATTAAACAGTACCATCAGCCAATATTTTTCAGTATAGCAATGAATAATATGTATCACTAATTTTTTTTTTTTTTTTTTTTTTTTTTTTTTTTTTTTTTTAAATTTCAGAAGAAAACGGAAATTTTCAATTTTTTTTAATTTTTAGACGGTTTGCGCGATCGGAAGATAAAGTCCAATCTGAATACTTTTTTTTTTCTTGTATTCACCAATTGCAACTTTTCCGCACTATAGCGACTCGAAAATGCCAACTTGACTTTTTTCGCTCCACCCTAATGTACAGGCAGAAACACACTACTGTCAAGTCACATGATGTTACACCATATCTTCTAATATCATGCTTATTTACAATACACTGAATCAGTGGCATTTTTTTTGCAAGAGTATTAGTCAACTTAAGTAACTCTTTGTAGTGAAATAAAAAAAATGAGGTCAATTTCTTTAGCCACTAAAGTGAGAATAAAAAAAGGGAGGGGCAATTAGGTGAATTCTGTATATTGTATGCACAAATAATAAAAGACCCAAAGCATTCTTGTTTGCATTTTAGCAGCGCAAGAAAAATTGGATCATTTATATCAGTAAATTGAAAGAGACTTTTTCCCATTTCTTCATGCAATTTTCTTCCAGGTTGTTTGTCAACCATGTGTCCCAATATTCTCATGATTAAAAAGATTGTATGTATAAACAATCATACACTGTTTGATTACATATTCATACTCTTTGAGGAGTCAGTCACTTACTGAATAAAATTCATGTCATCAAAATAAGTGCTAAGTCAGCAGTGGTGTAATCGAGGCGGGTTGCGATACTTTTTTATTCAAGCTTATACATCCCACAACTTTTTATTTTCAAGGATGATGCTGAAATTTCTTTTTCATGTATTAAAATTTTTATTTTGTAATTCAGCATCAGAAAGGCAAACAAAAGAAGTTTTTTGCACAATGAAAGTAGACTTTAAGCTTAATCCTTTTTTTATCAGTGAATGAGGTAAGCACATCATACTTTCATTGTACAGTAAAACCTGTCTAAAACGGACCCTGCAGGAAACGGAAACCTGTCTTAGTTGGAAAAAAAATTTAGTCCCAGCGGCGATTAATGTTTTTCAATGTATGTTAACCTGTATGAAACGGAAACTGCTTAACGCGGAAACGAACTCCATATTCGTCTATTTTTAGGACAAAAAACCTGTCAAGACGGAATGTTCTATCTTTAGCGCAGAAAATTGGCAAGTTGCCAACAAAGAAGAATCCAAGATGAATCGCCTAATAGGGAATAGGGTTTTTTTTAGAGCATTTCTGTTCTCATCCATTCAAAAGTGCAGTTGTGTGTTCTCATATTCTTAGTGATTTGACAAAAAAAAAAAACGTGATGAAATGACTGACTTTTGTAAGAAACATGTTTTGAGTTTAGACTCAAAGGTGAAAGTAATTGATGCCAAGGAAAAAGAGCATTTAAGCGTAACGCAAATAACAAAGAAATTTAATATAAGAAAGACTCAAGTTTACGACATAATGAAAAGAAAACATGAAATTAAAGAAGCCTGGCTTAAAGGAAATGGAGAAATGAAAAGAAAAATGCGCAAGACTGGAAATGAAGAAGTTAATGAAAGGGTTTGGGAATGGTTTGTTGATGCCAGGTCCCGAAATTTACCCATATCCAGACCTATGGTACAAGCCCAAGCTAAACAAATTTCCGAAAGACTTGGGAAAGAAGATTTTCATGCTTCAAATGGATGGCTGGAAAGTTTTAGGAAAAGGCATGCGATAAAATTCAAAGAAATTTGTGGTGAGGCTGCTGATGTTGATCCAGAAACTGTGAATGACTGGGGAAAAAATTGCTAAAATTAATCGAAGAATACGATTTGAAAGATATTGCAAATGGCGATGAAACGGGCTTATTTTTCCGAGCTTTACTAAGCAAAACTTTATGCTTGAAAAACAAAAGCTGAGCAGATGGAAAGAAATCTAAGGAACGCCTAACTGTATTTCTGTGTGCATTTATGACTGGAGAAAAAGACAAACCGTTGGTCATCGGAAAAGCCGCCAAACCTCGCTGTTTTAAAAATCTTGAGCTGAAAAATCTCCCAATTGAGTGGAGGTCGAACAGAAAAGCTTGGATGACCGCAAAAATTATGGAAGAGTGGTTAATTGGTTTCAATTCTAGAATGAAAAAGCAGAAAAGGAATGTTTTATTATTTCTAGATAATGCAACCTGTCACTGCATAGAACTTTCAAATGTAAAACTGGCCTGGTTTCCAGCAAACACTACTAGTGTTACGCAGCCTATGGATCAAGGCATAATTCGCAACATAAAGACAAATTACAGAAGTTTAATGATGCAATCCGTATTAGCAAACATGAAAAGTGTATCCAGTCCTTCAGAGTTAATTAAATCTATAAATGTTCTTGATGCTGTATTGTGGCTTGGAAAAGCATGGCAAAAAGTCACTAGTGAAACTATAAGGCTCTGTTTCTTGAAAGCAAATTTTCCTGGGGAAAGTAGATTCAATGAAAATTCATGCAATTCTGAAATTGAAGCTTTACAAGCAATGCTAGATGAAGGTGAAACTAAACTAAATGCCTTGGATTTTGTAACATTAGATGACAAATTAGCCACAGAAACACCATTTGGTGAAGTTGAAAAACTTCTTTACAATTAACGATAATAACAGCAGTGAGGAAGAAGAACAAGTTACAGAGACCTTGCAATTAACTCTTATCCGGAAGCAATGCGTTGCATAAGGAACTTATATGAATTTTCTGTCATTAAAGGCGACGCGGAACTACTAAGTATTATCAATAATGCAAGAATCACTGTAGAAAATCGCATTGTGAGTGCACCGTTAGTGAAAAAAACAATCTTTGATTATTTCAAAAAATAATTAAAATTAAAATTATTATTATTATTATTTTATTTGAAATTATGCTTTGGAATAAATTTTCATTTATTTGATTAAAAACTATTTTCCTTATGAGAGCTTTCTTGCTTTTAAAAGGTAAGCGAAATTTGATCTTTTTTTTTTTTTTTTTTTTTTCAATTTAAAAGTGAGTCCCTCTACGAGACGGAAACCTCTCTAAGACGGAAAATTTTGTCGGTCCCTTCACATTCCGTTTTATACAGGTTTCACTGTAGAACACACATGTCACCAAGTCAAACACACTCTTGGTCAAAGAGTGTCTTCCTAAATGATTGCAAAAGAAGGAAAAGAACTCAATTAGACCAAGAAATTCAGTGCAAATTAAAAACTAGTCATTTTTGAGATTAGGATTGTTGATAGTGATAATAGAAAAAATTATTTATGACACTATTGATCAGTATAAAATTCTTTTTACAACCAAAACTTAATTGCATCAAAGTAATAATAATCAATGAATAAATAATTAGAATTGATGACTTAGTTAATTTTACTTACTGCTTTTAACAAGAATTACATGTCATTAATTATAAATTTAAGTTAAAGATTCCTAAAAAGTGAATTTCCCCCTCACTTTTCTTTTCTTAAGACTACACCATAGAACTTATAGGACTTAGAATATAAACAGGTATGCTGACTCTGTATGAAGGTCAAGTGATTTTTGCACTGTCCAGGTGGTGGTTCCAAGGTCTTCTTTTCCAGACAAGAGCTGTCATGGAGTAAGTCATTTATCACTAACAGATTTTATACAGTGAATACTTTATTTAGCACATGTGCTTAGCTAGGCTAAACTAGACTAAGCAAAAAAAAAAAAAAATAATCTTATCTCCTAGGGAGAATACCCTTGTTCCAGTACTGTTAGTCAAACAACGCAAAGAGGGTTTTCTGCCAATAAGCAAAGTTCCATCTTCTGGTTAACATCACAAGGCAACCAAACAACCCCTAAACTTCAGTACGAGTGAAAGCAAAGCAACTGACTTTCTACTGTTGTCAGGCATGGGGCTGCAGTCGCATAGTTTTCCCTATCGCAGTCACTGTTTTTTCTGCTCAGAAGAGAATATAGAAGTCAGACCATGAGGGTGCTGTAAGAATGTTATGTTAATTACGATGATAGGTTAAACTACAAATTAATCTACATTAATTAAGTTTCAGCTAATGAGAATGTTATTGTAATTATTGTAGATCTATAGTTTGTAAATAAAAGATATTAGTTTTAAAAAGGGATACGTAAGCCAGAGCACCTACAACAGAACAAATATGAAAAGAACCCATCACAGTTGGTGTCACACAGTAGGATGTTGTAGAGGTAAGAAGATTTTATTTATTTTAATCATGACAGAGGAAGAAAATAAAGCTGAGCCCTCTAAATTTAAAAAGGAGAGGAAAGTTGTAAGGAGCACCATACAGGGTGTCTACCACAAAAAGTAATCTTGATTTCTTGACCTTTTCTTGACTTTTTCTTGACCTTTTCTTGACCATAACAAATACGAAACTAATATCAAAAATACATAGAGCCAGGGATCGTACGATTGGAGGAAATTTTAGCCATCTGAGGAAATTTTGCAGGAAAATATACAACTGATTTTGATTTTAAGAATGAATTAAAAAATTCTTCGAGTTTTTCTTTTCCCTGCCCATTTTTAAAGCGATTTTTTTTTCAACTTTTTTACTGATCAGCCGTTTGCTTTCAGTTAACTTGGACCAATTGCTATTTAAAAAAAAGAAGATCTACCATTGATCGCCGTAAAAAGATTTGCAATGTAGATTGTACATTGCAAATCTTTTTACATCTATGGTAACACAGAACTTATGGAAGTCTATAATATATCATAAAACTTTGGGGAAATTGAAGTTATTAGCTATGAAACACATGGCGATCAGTGATAATTATAATTGGAATCCAAGTTATTGTTTTTAAAAAAGAAAATGTGGAAAATAATCAAAACACTGATTTTAACAGGAAATGAAGGGAGAAAAAAAATTACTCTTAAATCCAACAATTTTAACCTTTTTTTGTGGAGGGAAGGTGGATAACTTATATACTTTTCTCAAGGTTTGAAGATACTTACTTGCCAACTTTTGAAATTCCCAAGGTGTAAAACAACACGCAGTTGACATATTGAACTATTGTCAGTTCACTATACAACTATTTGGCAGACATCATTTTTGGTGATTTCTGCTAAATAACATGTAAATGGCATTTTAAATGAATTTTATAAATAGCAAACGAACAGTATTTTAAAGTTTTCTTATGAAATAAACACATGAAAAACTGTTAAGTTTGTCTGTTTGCATAGTTTAAATAGTATAAAATAATAAAATTTACATAACACACTTAATCTATATTTCTTAAACAAAAAAGGAAAAAAAGAAGCTACAGCGAACGGTTTTAATCCTCGCCTCAGGTCGGGAGGGAGAAGAGTGGACACTCAGCAGATGCCCCCCTCCACACACATCCACCATTGATAAGAGGATAAACAAATCAACTTTCTTTCTCCCAGGAAATCACTCTTGAAATCAAAATACAAAATAAGGAAGTAAAGAAAAGATACATAAAATAATTTCTCTGACTGACTTAGCAGAAAAAATTAGAAACTAAGAATTTGAATGAAATGGAAAAAACGTAGTTGAGTCGCAAATCGTGACCTAGTGCTTCATTTCTTGACCTTTTCTTGACTTTCGTGACCTTTTTCCCATTTCTTGACTTTTCCGTGACTTTCGTGACCTTTGCATGATGGTAGACACCCTGCCATAACAAAAATAACTTCTGCCATTGAAAGGTATATTACGGAGGATGATATTATAAATGTCGAAGAAGAGCTGGAATAATTAAAAATAAAATATGATAATCTACAAAATCTAAATGACAAAATTTATGAAATTATCAATGAAAAACAAAGTGAAGCAGAAATTGAAACTGCCCAAGATTACAAAAAGAAGATAATAATGTAGAGCCAACGCATCAAAAGTTTATAAAAATGAAAAATAAGGTGAATGCTAATTCACCTTATTTGAATCATGCATAATTTTTATCATGCTAATTCAGCTCTTCCAAAACGTGTGTAAACGAAACATGAAGAATTATTCCAGAATGCAATATTAAATTACCAAAAATTGCAATAAATAAATATTTTGGTAGTCCCCATGAGTGGCAAAATTTTTTTGTACCTCTATAGATCAAAACTCTAACATATCAAAAATTGATAAACTCTCTTATAAGCTTGCTTGGAGGCGATGCCCTGAATATCGTAGAAGGGTTTTCGTGGTTGTTCGAGAACTATGATGAGGCACTCAAATTGTTAAAGGAAAGGCTTGGTTGGAAAGACTTACTGATTAATGTCCATATGCAAAAACTTTTTAACTGACAGGCCGTAAGAAGTTCAAATGATTTAAATGCTTTAAGAAAATTGTATGATACGTGCAACCAGTGGCATACCCAGGATTTTAGTTTAGAGAGGCTGGGCTACAGATACTGCTGAACTCTGTTATACTGACATCAATTATAGTTACAACTCTCTTATAATGTTGAAATATTTAGTACCACTTGACTTGCTCATAGAACACAAGCCACTATCAGTGTAACTAAATTATAGAGTCATAAATAATTATCGGATCTTTTCAGTGATTTTATAACCGGGTTTAACTGTGTTTCATACACTAAATGTAAGTACTTATTTAAAAATTAAGGTTTTTCTTTGGTGAAAGAATATTTTAAAAATAATTTGAAGATGATTTTTAAAAATAAAATATTATAATCACATGACAATTTTCTATTTTTAAAGCTTTCCATGTCTATCTCTCCACCTTTAGGGGGAGCTTTAGCCCCATAGTCCTCTCCGTGGGTACGTCTATGCACGCAATATTCAAATTTGATCCCTAAGTTCCTTAGATATTAAAACCGAAACATTTGGCAATTTTCTCGGTTTGTTATTTGTTGGCTTTCCCGCATGAATAGTTTTTCACAGATTCAACTGCCTACGGAAACAACCAATGAGAAAGTTCATTGGCCATGACGTTTGGTGATCTGACCTTGTACATAATGTAAATCTGTGTGAACTTTGATAAAAATCTTTCTTCTGGCTGCTGATCATTATCTTTGTTGTTTGAAATTAAGCATTTCTCTATCCAGTCCATGCTCAGACAACAATGTATGCAGCGTAAATGCCACTGCATATGGTAGCAGAGAGTGGTTGTTTATTTTTCTTTCCATGAAAAATGAATTCCGTAGAGGAATCTAGCTTATTTCAGATTACAAAATTAAATCGGGACAATTTCTGACAATAGAAATTCAACATAAAGATGTTGTTAATGCATCAAGGATTGTTTGGTTTTGTGGATGGCTCAGAAATGAAACTGGAAGATATGTAAGCAAAAGAGTTTAAGGCATGGACTTTTAAAGACGCAAAGGTCTTATCAACAATTTGCTTATCCCTGGAAGAAGATTTAAAGAATTTGGTTTTGGAAAGTGACATTGCAAAAGAAGCGTGGGATTCAATTTGTATAAACTTTGAACCCAGCATGCGGGCCAGAATCGCATCCTTCCGGACAGAATTTATGAACATTTGGCTACAGAAAAACGAAACTATGTCCATGTTTATAGGACGATTGTTAAGAGCAGCTAAAGATTTAGAATTAGCGGGTAAAATTGTTCCTGACAATGAAATTGCAAATAAAATGTTATATCAATTACCCTCGCATTACAATAACGTAGTCATACAGCTGTAGCAATTGAATAACGAAGAATTTACTTCAGCAAATGTTCGAAAAGTGCTAATAGTGGAATTTGACAAACTCCAACATCGGGCCGAGTCGACAGTGATTTATGATCATGAGCCATCTGTTTCTAGAAGCGCACTGAGTATCGCAGTCAAAACCGATAAGCGCCAGCACAAAAACGAAACTGTCGACAAAAGAAAAACTAAAAACTGTTTCCGGTGCAGCCTTCCTGGACACATAATGAATTGCAGATGGAATAACATACGAAATCAGCAGAAAAATAATGCAGATGCAAAGAAAGGAACTTGAGATGTTTTTATTGCAACGGCTTTAATGTCAGATCCCGAAATTTCATCATAGACTCCGCAGCAACTGAACATTTTTGTGATGATAAGTTTTTTTTGTGATTTCGAGGAATTAACAAATATGTAGCAGGCAAACATTGCGGAGGGTTCTACAAAAATTTGTGGTCAAGGTAATATTAAATTATATGTCCATAAAACAGAGGTAAGAAGTTTTTGATGCTAAAAAACGTATTATATGCTCCAAGCATGACTAGAATCCAGCCATTTAATTGATGAAGCAGGTTATAGTATTTTCATTAAAAGCGATAAATTGAACATTAGGAAACCTGATGGTACTTTGTTTTTAGAATCATTTCTAAATAAATTCTACTCTGTAAATGCTGATATTATAAGAGATTATGAAGCATATAATATGGATAAAAGCGATCTAATGCTTTGGCACATTAAATTTGGTCATCAAAATGTTAAAGATTTGTGTAAATTTTCAAAATCCGAAAATGTTTATGGACTTGAGAATTTAAGTGGTAAATTTGAAAATTGTGAAGTGTGTACGTTGTCCAAATCTCATAAAGAATCTTTTAAACCTATTAATGAGATTTCATCACGCAAGTGCTAGAATTATGACACTTAGATATTTGGGGTCCTACCCCAGTAGTCTCCATGGGATTTTCGAAATATTTCTTGAGTGTAATTGACGACTACTCTTAGGTTTTCCACTGTTTATTTTTTAAAACACAAAAATGAAGCATTTGATTATTTTAAGATATATCAAGCCAAAATGGAAAGACAGACAGGGAAACAAATTAGGAGAATTTGCACCGATAATGGTATGGAGTTCTGTTCAAAAGTTTTTGAAGAAAATTTAAAAGATAGTGGGGTTAAGTAGAAAGAACTAACACATACTCTCCACAAATGAATGATGTGGCCAAAAGGTACAATAGGACCATTCTTGAGGGAGCTAGAACTCTATTATATCATGCAGAGTTACCTAAAACATTATGGGCAGAAATGATAAACACTCAAAATTACTTAAAAAACTGTTTCCCCCACAAAAGATTAGATGGAAAAACACCCCTACATATTTGATCAGAGAGAAAATTATCTGTAAGACACTTGAAACCAGTTGGCAGTATTGCCTACATCAATGTCCCCAAGCAACATTTTAGAGACAAATTAGATCCAAAAGCTGAAAAAGGAATTTTGGTGGAGTACACAATTAAAACAAAGGGATATTGAATTTGGAAACTAAATGCATGCAAAATTATTGAGACTAAAGATGTAAAATTTGATGAGTCTACATTTAAGAAAAAACAATGATTTCTTTTCAACATAATCGCCATGAAGATTCAGGCAATTGACGAATCGGTAGACAAACCTTCCGATGCCATCCTAGTGAAACTTTGCTGCCAGAGTTGCGTCCAAGGGCCTGAAATTATTTCACTAAACTTCTTTTGAAGGAGAGCTTTGGATCTTCTTACTCTGAGCTTCTAGGCAGTTGTTCAGTTCAAATATCAGAAATCACTCGTGGCTAAGTCAATGGCCAATAGAGACCATCAAAGATCTCACTCTCACATTACCGTTGTTTTGGAACACTTTATTGGTCTCTTTTGGTTACTGACTCAGCATTGAGGTATTTTCACCTCTTTCTTGAAATGAAGAGCAGGCTAAGAGGCCAAAGCTTCCAGACCAATGAAGAATTTTAAAACAACTTTAAGGCTCATGTTTGCATAGCTGGCGGTAATGTTTCTAGAACAAGGCATTGGGAAGCTCCTCTACCAATTAAGCAAATGCCCATATCATGGTTGTCCTCAAAACATTCTGTCACATTGTCTAGTATGGAATCAGAATTTATTGCATTGGTCGATGGGCCTTGCTGATTGCTTTGGTCCAAAAGAAGGATGGTTCCACCCAGTTCTGCATTGACTATAGACGTCTGAATGACACTACCAAGAAAGACAGCTACCCTCTTCCCAGGACAGACGACACTTTAGACACTTTATCGGGAAATGAATGGTTTTCCACTCCGGACCTCAAGAATGGTTACTGGCAAAGTAGAAATTCATCCCGATGACCGTAAAAAGACTGAGTTCACTACGGGACAAGTACTGTGGCAGTTCAAAATTATGCCTTTTGGACTCCAACGCACCGGCTACATTTGAGCGTCTAATGGAGACAGTGTTGAGAGGACTTTCCTACGAAGCATGTCTCGTTTACTTGGACGATATCATCATCGTCGGACTTTCAAAGAGCATCTCGAGAACATCCAAAAGGTACTGCAGAAATTAAAGGAGGCGAAATTTAATCTGAGTCCATCTAAGTGTAACTTGATTCGTCAGGAAGTACGTTATCTTGGGCACATATCATCCGTCCACGGATCCCGAAAGGCATCCGCAGTCAAGAACTGGAGTTGTCCTGGCACCGTTTTGACATAATGAAGACCCTGCAAAAGGTTCACGAGTGCTTCTACTGCGCTAGGGCTCGAGACACCTGTGCCGTCCGTAAAGGCAATAAGAAACGTAGCCGTGGAAAACTATATTGTTATAATGTAGAAGGATTTTGAAAGAATTGCCCTTGACATCTTGGGACCTCTTCCGCGAACTTCGGAGTACATCCTAGTTGTCTAGATTATTTCTCTAAATGGCCAGAAGCGTATCCTGTTCCTGATAAAGCTACAACCGTAACAGAGGTACTGACGCAAGGATGGATTTCCAGGTACGGAACCCCTTTGCAACTTCATTCCGACCAAGGAACGAACTTCACCTCTGCAGCTTTTAAAGAACTATGTCAAGTTATCAGAATTGACAAAACTCAGACTACGCCTTTACACCCACTATCCGATGATATGGTGGAGAGGTTTAATTGCACTATTTTGAACAACCTCTCACTCCTGGTCTCTAGGGATCAAGAGGACTGGGACAAGAAATTTTCCCTCTTCCTGCTGGCCTATAGGAGTGCTGTCCATGAGACTACTGGTTTCACACCTTCCCAGATGCTATTCGGAAGAGATCTTCATCGTCCCACTGATCTAGTGTTCGGCCGCCCTCCAGATACGCCTTCATCACCAGAGGAGTACATGGAAAATCTTCGGGCACGGTTTCAAGACATGCATCATTTTGCTCGGGAGTGGATCAACCTGAACACGGAGCTTATGAAGACTTGCTATGACTCGAAAGCTACGGGACACGAATTCAACATAGGTGACAAAGTTTGGCTATGGAATCCTACTTTACGGAAAGGCCTGTCTCCCAAGCTGCAATTGCCGTGGGAGGGTCCTTACGCAGTCCTAAACAGACAGAACGACGTTATCGTATGGGTTCGTAAGTCACTAACTCGAAACTAAGAGTCGCTCATTAGGATTGGCCAGCCATTTACTGTGCTTGTAATTAATTATTTGAATATTAGACCATGGTCACTATGGCATAATTTCACCTTTCTTTCATCTCCAATTTCTTTCCAGTCTCTTCTCTTCTTTTTCCATCAACTCTTTTACTCAGCACTTATGCTTAGTGTAAATATTTGTAATATATTGTTTTTTTTTATTAATGTGTATTTGTTTATTATGTTTATGACTCATCAGTGTGTAATTATTTATTATGTTCATTATTTATTTATTAGTGTGTATTTTCTTATTGTGTTTATTGATTACTTGCTTAAATTATGTTGTTAAGATCTTGTTATAGATTGTATTCTAACAATTTGTGCGACCTCCTAACTGCGGATTGTACTGCCCGGGACGTGCAGTCCTCGGGGAGGGGACAATGTTATGAATTTTCGGGGCAATCCGCTGTTCTGGGGTTTAAAATAGTTCAAAATTCGTATTCTACATGTCAAATAATTAAATTTTGCTTTTTGTTGCATCAAAATCAGTCAACTAGAGCCGGAGATACAGAGGTTTTGTTTTTCCTAGTGATTTTCTATGGCAGTTCTAGAAATCTCGAGAAATATTGGTCATAGGCCTTCAGTAACTTCCCTTTTGGGGGACTTATGTTTGGTGCCAAATTTAGCGATATTTTGCCAAAAGTCGTCATGGTGCAATTTTCCCAATAGGGCTTGTAAAGATGGTTTTTCTGCATTAACATACATTAGCCTAATATTTCTCTTCTATGACATAATCAAAATCCCTGCTTTATGTGGAATCTTTGAGAAATAGACTCTTCTGGAAGCTTCTTGTAGCTTTTGCGTCACCTATAAATACAAGCATGACAGAGGCGCCAGTTCAGTGTGGATTGAGCTCCCATCGAGTGAGTTTGCTGTGCTACGCTTTGTATTGATGCTATAGAAGCGGTGTTTCCGAATGCTTTTCGAAGCTCATTTTAAAGTGCTGTGTGTAAATACTTCATTGCTGTGTCTTAACGGATTGTGTACGATATCCCTTGCATATTTCCACTGAATTTTGACTGTGGAAGTGTTTTATTTTGTGTGAGAATTACAGCATTTGTGAAAGCTTCGGTGCTGAGTGGACTGTTATAAACGAGCTACCGACCATTAGTGCCTGTGAATTTTGTACAGCTCATTGTTAAACGAAGTTCTAGAAGCAATAAAGTTTGTGTTCCATCCTCACAAGTGGACTCTTTACTAGAACTTTCTACACCTACTGGACGACGAAACCAGGAAACTAGCAGAGTGTTCTGCAACAATATGTTAATAAAGATTTAGAAGCTTAAGCTAATAGCCCTTTGCTATTATGGCCATAATAATTATTTACAGTCGTTTAGACATGTAGCCAGAAAAATATCTTGAGGGTGAGGGAGTCTCCAAAAGGGTCAATTTGCAGAATTTCTCACAAATGAATTTATTATAATCAAAATACTAAAAAAAAATTTTTTTTTTTTTTGGGGGGGGGCAGAAATATTAAGTTATGCCACTGCTTAATACATCCCCTTCCCCTTCAAGCTTAATTCATATCTTTACTTAAAAAAAAATTTTTTTTTTTAATTCTTAATATTTCACTTATTATTTAAACTACCCATCAGCATACTCCATTTTTAAAACCAATATAAAAGTATAGTCAGACACGACCCATGTTCCCAATTGGGAACACAGTGAAAATTGTACACAATATTTTTTTTTTCCACATTTAAAAGACTAATATGCTTCAACTAACACATTAGACGACAAAATCTGTAGAAAACTAATTTAAAATATGCCTGGATCTCAATTCGGTCTGTAAAAGGTTACGAATATTTAATTAGTTCTTTTTTTTAAAACTAGTTATAATGATATTTTTTTAAGTAAACGATTGACTAATCCATGCAGTTCCATTACTCTCTTTTCTCGTAACACCAAATAAAATAAATAAGTAAACACTATTTCATTAATTTGTTAGTAGATATAATATCATTGGAAAGTTTAAAGCAAAGGTCAATCTTTTGATCATCTTCAGAGCTGTTACTGAAGCAGCCTAAATCTTGTGACTGTAATTCTGTGTCAATTTTGTCATATGAATGTTGTCAATATTAGCATCAAAGTTCACTAATTCTAAAGTATCATTTTCTTAAATTGGGAATAGCTAGTTTAGTTTTACTCTGTGGTTACTGCAGTTTCCTGAACTAGCAGCTGGCAGGGCAGATTTCATTACTTACTCTGAACAGGCAATATAGATTTTAGAGCTTTGTAAATTTTGGAATGGCAGATTTTGAGTCTTCTACTGTATCATAATAGAAATTATAATGTACAAATACTTTTGTTAAAATTAACGTGAGAGTATGTGTTAAAAAATTAACGACTAAGACGTTTTTTAATTTATTAAACAGTAAAGTAACTATAGAGTACTAAAGCAGATACAGTAGAGAGCCAGAAATCCGCACAGCTTGGGACCATGGTGTGATGGAGATCACATATTTAATAATAATTTTCATATGTGTACTTTCTTAAATTTGATATATTTTAAATCAAGCATTTTAACTTTAAATTCTCTTCTCATTTTTAACTAAACCGTCTTCCAAAATTTTATATTATGCCTTTTTTTCTCCCCACATGTTATTACGGACACAATGCAATGTACAGTACAAAGCCGAAAATCCGGAATGGACGGGACTACGGCGATTCCGGATTCTCGGATTTTCCGGAATATTTGTCATTTAAAAAAAAAAAAAAAAAAGTAGTGGCTACGTCATGGATTACGGGGTCTCGCCGTGAACTATGTATTTTTATAACGTTTTTCGAAATCGCCGCGATCCATAGGTTGTACTGTAGAAATTGTTCTATTGAATTCACTTAAAAAAAAAAAACAAACTAAAGGCGCCCTACTAATTGCCGCGTATATATCGCTTGCCCAATAACGTGAACGTAGTCACAACTTAAAATTAAAAAAAAATCTTCCAGTATCAAAGGATAAAAAGATATAATAGCAATTTTTATTGCCATCCCATGCACTAAAACACTGATTGTGGGTGCGCAGACGTTCCCCCCTTCACCGGAGTGACTGGAGCCGGTTTGTCTGTGACTGGAGCTTTCGCTTTCCAAACAAGTTGTTACATTCTTGTCTTCGTTGCACGTGCTTACTGATATTTTTATTTATGCGTTTTTTTAAACAAGGCTTCCAATGGTATTTACGCTAATGTATGTTTTTACTGCAGACTTGAATGATGTTATAAAGAGTTTAATTAATTTCTTTGCCTCCTTAGAAAGAATAACATTAAATTAAAAATAATATCTCTACCGATTATTAAAGCTTAAATGCTTTACACTAACAGGAAGTGTCTCCACCCCCCTTTTTGCATTTCTGTTTAGAAATAACAGTTAAATCTTTGGAATGCAAAGAAGGAAAGTTAGGTCACGAGTCAGATTTTACCCTGAGGTTTTGGATATATATATATATATATACTATACTATATATATATGTGTGTGTGTGTGTGTGCGTGTATATATATATATATATATATATATTGACGCTATTGTTATGATAACAAACTAGTCTAATGCTTGAGCATCCTGTAGTTTATTTATTTATTTATCTTTTTTTTTATTTTTTTTTTTTGAGGGAAGGGAAAAAACTGAAATCCAAAAAATGTCCGGTTTTTTGGTCTTTCCGGTTTTTAGGCGTCCGGATTTTCGGCGCTCTACTGTACTAACCACTATACGATCATGGCCTTATGTGCTGGAGTTATTGCGGTGATTTAAATTAGTATCAAAGGTTTACTCTTAGAAGCGTGGTGGTACATTGGAGAGCGTTGTGTAGTCACGTGACTTTGCAAAGCAGTTATAAGAGAGACAAATTATAGAAGAACCAAACTTTTATTTGATGTCTTGGAAAAGATTACATGATGGTGGTGGCTGGGAGACTGTTAGCTATGATGGTTAAAAGGGGTCTGATTAATCTGAAGTCAAATTCAATCGAAGAATGATCAGGAGCTTGGCGAGAAAGCTAAACTTGGCATATTAAAAGAACATCCAAACATGAGCCAATAATGTTTTCATTATTAAAGATGCTGAAAAACCGCAGAATATCCCTAGTGAACAGAGAGAATGGCAAGACATAACAAAGTGCTGGCCACCAAATTATTGAGGATAAAGACAGCCAAAATTACAGTAAACCCGTGGGATAGAAAATTATTTCAGCTGTATTTTAACTGATGTGAGGCCATGTCCATATATGGTAATGAAAGGAAATAAAGTGTGTACGTGTATAGAAAGACGTTAAGCATAGATGCATATAAATAAAATGTAAATGTTCTGCATGCGAAACAGATGTTTCTTAACAGCTAGGAAAGCTAAAGAAATGTAACGGTCTTTTTATTGAGATAGAGCAAAAGGTGAAAGAATAACTTCAGCATGAAATCTGGATAGATAAGCTGTTAATTGAAATTTAACATGTGGGAAAAAAGGCATAATACAAAATTTTGGAAGACGGTTTAGTTAAAAATGAGAAGAGAATTTAAAGTTAAAATGCTTGATTTAAAATATATCAAATTTAAGAAAGTACACATATGAAAATTATTATTAAATATGTGATCTCCATCACACCATGGCTTGTGCAGATTTCAGGCCATAAGAGATAAATCTTTACATTTTTGATTTTAAAAAAGCAGAATACAACTAAAATGAACTAAAAACACAGTCAAAAGCATTACACTCATGTTTTCATATTAAATACAAAAGCATAGGAGAAAAAAGAAAAAACAATCACATGAAGACTAGCAAAACACATGGTTTCAAAATTTACTTCTTTTCTGAAAGCATGTTCTATGGTGGTTTGTTTCAAGACATTATTTTTTTCTACTTTCAGTTTATTTATTTTTTAAAAATTGTATATTATCATTAATTATTGTTTTGTTACAGAACTTTACAGTTCTAAAAATTTAAGGTATTATTCTCCTAACTTTAAACTTTCATCAGATGTATTTTATTTTATTTTTCATCATTGTCATCAGAATCACATTTATCTGGATTTAAAACACTTTTCAACAATTTCATCATTAGTGGATGACTGCAAATTTAATTATTTACATCAGAGAAGGTGTGCGGATTTTAGGTCAGTGGATTTTTGGCACTTGGCTGACCATATTTAGTGCATAAAAATTATGACTACAATTTCATGATTGGTCATATCCTGTTATATTAGCTAAACTATCTTGTGACATAACAGTAGTATGCTACTGTCCTAGAAATTTTTCCAACATTAAGTTTTGTGACTAAAAATATAACATGCTTAAAAAACATTCTTTGAAACTTGTAATTAAATAAAAAGAAAATTAGGATTTTCTTATAACCTTAAACAAATCATTATCAGCAGAATATTCAGATGTATGGATTGAAGATTGTACTCCAACAACAGATTCTGTTTCTAAAGCCTAAGTAAAAAGGGTAATTAAACAAATAATCTTGAATAATTTTACATTGCATTTACTTTAAGCAACAAGATAAAAAATATTTCATCACAAATAAAAGTAGAAGTTTCTCAAACAGATTTTCAAGCCTTGTGATTAAAAAAGTAGCTCATTTTAGATATTATTTGAAAAAATTAAGAGGTTTGCTTTTAACCATGAACATAAATTTAAAATAGAATAATATAACAATTTAAAATGAACAACTTAATATCTTATGGTAAGTAATTTTGACAAAACAGAACAGCAATCGAAAACTTATCTTTATTTTATTACCATTATTACTTCCTATAAAAGTTTTATATTATTAAACCTTGACTATATAATTTTATCATGTTAATAGATCTGTTGTCTTGCAATTATAACTACCATGCATAAATAAAACATTTTTCTCTCATATTACTTAAGTGATTATGAGAATATAACATGCTTTTTTATAACAAGTGATAAACTTTAAATGGAAAAAATATTCCAAGTTCATTAAAATGATTTATCAATCATAAATATAAAAACTTAGATACCTACAAAATAACCTACAAAGTAATAGCTACCTCAACATAAGATGATGGGAACAAACCACACTCTCCATCACTGTTCTTCCCTTCCCACCAGCCAGCACCAACATCCTGAAAATTAAAATAATATAAAGGCTGATGTTTGAAGAAACATAACATGTTCCATAACCCTTTACCACATTTCAACATAAAGAAATTATACCAGCGCCCAGAAAATTTTAAGATAGCTCTTCACAAGTTGTATTACATATAACAAACCATGAACCCATGTCAGTTATGAAACTTGCTCAAAAAAGTCTTAACACTGAATAGCATTGCTGTAAGATGACACATCTATTTGATATGCTTATATAGTTCTAAAAAATCAGCTATTTCTAAAGTACAAAGAGCTGTTAGTAATGGAAAGCGAACCAACCAAAATTTGAAGATTTCCTATCAGTGGAGGGTAAGACACATCAACAATTATGCTAGCTATAGCCAGGGCCGTAGCTTGACCATTTTTACACTTGCGGGGGGGAGGGGGGGGGGCTTACAAAAATATATATACATATACAGGGTGTCCAGCCTTAATGTGACCCAATAGCTAATTCCCGAACCGTTCGGTTTAGATATGCACTTCCAATTTAAAAAATGTTTTAAAAAGGGTAAAGAATGTTTTTACGTGCTTTTCGAACCAAAAAACCCATTTAGAAAAAAATTACAAAAATTAAATTTTTATACGGTCCCCAGGTCCTATCACTTATATTTAGGAAAAGATGCAGTACACAAAAACAAAGTAAACACAAAAAGTTTCATTTTATTACGATAAAAACTGACCAAGTTATGGAACTTTGAAAATCATACATTTCATCCATTTTCTCGGCCAATTTCAAGAAGCTAGTAAGGGACCGTCTCCAAAGTGAAATTAATTGGAACTCTGCCAGGAAACTTTCGCTCTTGCACGTCACTCTTATGTAAATCGTTTTAAAATTTAAAAGTATATACATTACGTTAATATTACAATAATTGAGTACTTAAGAAATAAAATTTATTCTGTGTACGTGTAAAACATAGATAGAATAAAATATTTTGGAAAGAAAACTTTTCAAAAGCAGTTCCAAAAAAATAGACTTATTTGCCTGCGGCTTCAGACTGATTTGCTGCGATACTGATCATGGTGAACGTTAAAAATCTGTTGTGTAGTTGCTTGCAATTGCATACAGCCATATTCTAATATTACGAATTCTAGTATGGGAGAACGAGATGTATACAACTGGTCTCCAGGCATTAGCTCCTGCGCCAGGACTGGACGATAAGGAAATGCACTGTACGTATGTAATATGTTCCACACCGTCGATTTTGAGTAGGAACAAGCCTTGCTAATATCCTGGACACTACTTTCAGGATGAGCCAGGGCATATCCTAGAACATCCTCAGCGGGTATCCGCAAGCTTGAAGGTGTGGCACGAGACAAGGGAATACGTCTATGACAACTCCCAGTTCTATACAAGCGTTGAACAGCACAAGCAATTGTACAATAAGATAGATGTCTTCGACTGGGAAATTTAATGGCATAAAGTCTTGCCGCCTCATTCTTATTTCGATTACACTGCCCATACAACAGTACCATTTCGCAGTATTCTTCATTTGTATACATCTCGTTCTCCTGTACTAGAATTCGTAATATTAGAATACGACTGTATGCAATTGCAAGTGACTACAAACCAGATTTTTAACGTTTACCATGATCAGTACCGCAGCAAATCAGTCTGAAGCCGCAGGCAAATAAGTCTAAGTTTTTGGAACTGCTTTTGAAAAGTTTTCTTCGTCCAAAATATTTTATTTTATCTATGTTTTACACGTACACAGAATAAATTTTGTTTCTTAAGTACTCTACTGTAATATTAACGTAATGTGTGTACTTTTAAATTTAAAAACGATTTACATAAGAGTGACGTGCAAGAGCGAATGTTTCCTGGCAGAGTTCCAATTAATTTCACTTTGGAGACGGTCCCTTACTAGCTTCTTGAAATTGGCCGAGAAAATGGATGAAATGTATGATTTTCAAAGTTCCATAACTTGGTCAGTTTTTATCGTAATAAAATGAAACTTTTTGTGTTTACTTTGTTTTTGTGTGCTGCATCTTTTCCTAAATATAAGTGATAGGACCTGGGGACCGTATAAAAATTTAAATTTTGTAATTTTTTTCTAAATGGGTTTTTTGGTTCGAAAAGCACGTAAAAACATTCTTTACCTTTTTAAAAACATTTTTCAAATTGGAAGTGCATATCTAAACCGAATGGTCCGGGAATTAGCTATTGGGTTACATTAAGGCTGGACACCCTGTATATATTCACACACACACTGTGTTTTTTTTATAAACACACACTTCTGTGTATGCTTAATAAAAAACTGAATCCTGGCTTTTTTGTTAGCCTTCATTATAAACAGTCAACAGTGAATACAAATGCTTGATAAGTGAATGTAGATGATTGTTTTTGTTATTTTTCAGAAAATAGCTTTTAATTCAATTTTCACATTTTAGCAAGGATTTATACTTTAGTAAGTTTTTTAATCATTACACCACATGCATACGTGCGTGCATGCACGCACGCACGCACAAACACACACAGACTGTGAAACTTCTTGAGAGCGACCATCCTTCATCTTGTGAAAAATCGATCGTTAACTGAGGTGGTCACTCAATCAGGCCCATTGCTAGTGGGTGAGCAGGTTGTGCACCGCACAAAGGCGCCAAGGTAAAGGGGGCGCCGAAACGACTGAAGAAGAGTTTAGCGAAAAATTAACATTTTTCGAAAAAAAAAAAAAATCGAAAAAAAAATTATATTTTGTTTAAGTTTATATTGCAGACACCTAGGAAAGGGCTTTTCCTGTTGAAATGCCCTTCTACAATGTTTTTGCAAGGTTTCATCTTACAAGGTCTTTATACAGCACTGCTTTATTAGCATCCTCCCCCCTCCCCCCATCCCTTAGGCAAAAACCTTCTCCGATATTCCTCAAACTTGTCTTTCAGTGCAATCCACAAGGTGAAATTTACTGATATGTGATACCATACTTACTATGGTGATGATATGGATGATCGTTTTCAGATTCTTTCCCATTCATGGGCGTCTGCCTGAGGTCCTAATGCCCCATTTACATTCAGCCCTTCCCACTTCTTCTCTCGCTGCAGTTTTTTTTCCAGGAAATACTTCTGCGTCAGCTCCAAAAGCCGTGAGCGTTTACTTTCAGCTGTACTCGCCTTCTCCTGTATCTAGTTTTCTACTGTACTTCCCTCCTCCTCCCTTAAAAATCCCCTGAAGGGGTGTCGTGCCAGGCAAAGAGGTCAGCAAGAAAGATCATGGCATGAGCAGGACGAGAGAGCTGTTTACACTCCTGTTACTGCCATTTCTCCGACTCGCTGCCGTGAAAGTGGGCTGAGTGTAAACGAGGAGTGAGATGTTGCAGAGAGAAGCACTGTTGCATTTGTTAATAGGAGGGGGCTCATCTTGGGCTTTCCGCACTTCAGTAGTAAAATAATACAAAAAATGTTCAGTACACTAATTTACTATCCCAACAGCTTGGGGAGAGGCGATCTGGGAGTCCATGATGACAAATACAAATCTGGGAATGGACATGGACCCAAAAAGGGTGCAAAAAGAAATACATTTTATATTTGTTTCTAATCGAAGCTGCCTGGTACGTAAATGAGTGCTCATATAGAAAGGTAGATCGTTGCCCTTCCTTAGGTGTTTCTGAAGCTAATTTTTTTTGTTCGATACTGAAGTTTGTATTGTTTTAGTACAAGGACAGTCTGTAGTATCAAGTACAGTCTGTAGTATTTTACAGCCTGATAAGAGCATTTCCCTCATAGAAACACTAGTATAGGCATTCTTGCGTGGATCTCAAAATTTAAAATGCTTTACCAACCTAACAGAAAAGTAACATGAATTGGCATTTAAATGTTAATTCTTTTCTAAAATACATAAATGCAATCTACTTTATTTGCATTACACATTAATTGAAATCCGAAATATGGGGTCCAAGGGAGGGCGATCTCTCTACCTCTGAGCACGTTTAAAAATTTGCGGAGTTGCTGGGGAGTTTAACTCACTTTAGAATCCAGTTTTATTCTGTCTGCTCTCATCATTGAAGAGATGCAATGGAGAAAACTCTCCTTCAGTAACCAGTGTTGCTTCCCGACATGGGTCATATTAAATACTTCGCCGGAACCCAGACCCAGCAGTTGCGAAATCGTTGACAGCATTCAAAGACTCATGCTCGGAAGCAACACTGGTCACAGAAGGAGAGACTTCTCCATTGCATCTTTTCAATGATGAGAGCAGACAGAATAAACCTGGATTCAAGATTGAAAATGAATTGGGAGGGATGACCCAACAATGGAAAAATTCTTTGTGATGCTTCTCTCTTCCCTCCATCAAGCATTTCTGATTCACTACTGATCAGAAATTTAATAAGTCGAGCCATATTTAAATAACTTTTGATTCAGGTAGTATTTTACAATCATTTCAAACAGTGCGGCACTCCCCCCCCCCCCCCCAACCATCCCAAAATAAAAAATAAATAATTCCTAAAGAGTAACATTTTGTTTTATTATGCATTTTGTATAGGTAAAATAAACTTTTTTAAAGACCAAACTAAAACTGATTACATTGCATTAGGATAAAAATTTGCTTTAATGTACAACTTGTTAAGGTCAAATAATCTAATAAAAACTTTTAACTAGTCAAATAATCTTTTTCATTAAAATTAGCCCCTTCCACACATTTTTTTTTATATATATATTCGTGACTGCACTCAAAATTAATGTAATTACTATTAACTTTTCTCCAATCGTAACTAGAGTAGTAAATTATTTTCGTCCTTTTTACCACTACACTTTTTATAAAGAAATAAAGAGTAGCATAGGTGGATACAGTTGTAAAATAAAATAATAATTAATTTTATTGACATTTGAATAATTCATTTTAAATACACTTTTTATATTTTTGAAACAAACCTATGTATTCACCACTAATTACGCCTTCTCTTGTGTGAACTGTGGCAAAGAAAGGGTTAAACTGACAGTTTCTGTCGCATTAAACAAAGGAATTGTTACAATAGGTGATTGAGCAAGATAATTCGAAGGATTATTATTATATATATATTCGCCATAAACAATCTTATTAATTCAATAATTTCATTCGAAATTTTAGAGAAATATAATGATATGTTTATACTTACATCACAAATAAACATGTTGTCTGACTGGGATGAAAAAGAAATCTTAAAACATTTCAAAGACTTGCGTTTAAAATTAACTAATGATATAAATGGTGAATTTCTTTTCGAGGAACTAATATCGTTAAAATGTTTGTCAAATATCGCAATCTCTTTATGAATAATTTATCACTTCCAGTTACAATCGCTTCCGAAAAAAGAAGTTTTCTCAAATTAAAAATTATAAAAAATTATTTACTATCATAAATGAGCCAAGAACGGGTGCCAAATTTATCAATCATTTCAATAGAATATCAAGAATTAGTTAAGGTAAACATAAGTAATATAATTGAATAGTTTGCTTGTGCAAAAGTTAGAAAAGTTTCACTATAAATAATACTAGTGCTTCCTTTTAAAAAAATCTCTAACTAAACCAGCTTATTCCAAGCAATACCAGCCATAATTATCAAATAATAAAATTTGTTATTGTAATTTTAAGTTTTTTACTCATACGAAGAAATATTTTTACTGCGAATATATTTTTCTGACATGTTAATAAATTTTAGATATGCAGGCAAAATTTCAGTAATCTTTTAAGGATATTAATTTTTTAAAAGAATTTTAGACGTTATAATGTGACTTTCGTGGTTTTCTTTGTGCAAACTGTTTTATAACTTTAGAAACATCTAATTCAACAGTTGACCTACAACGTTTTTTTCGTCAACATTAAATGAGTTCCATTTTGTTTTTATTGATAGAGCCATAACTTTTAATTATACGTATTTTTATTTTGTACCATGCTTGTAAACATTTTATTAATGCATTGTCATGCCTTTAAAAACATTTTGAACAGTGCGCAAATTTTTAAATTCTGTAGTAGAAAAGTGTTACTTTTTTTGTTCCATTTTCCCATATTGTTGCAATAAGAGATACTGTACTTTCCATTTGAGTTCTCAATGTGAAAGTTTAATTAATCAGCCCTTTGAAATGTTTGACTTTTTATTAAAACATCTACTGTTCCTGAAATTAAATATGTAATAACCATCTGCCATTATCTTCTACGCTGAAATAGGTCACTTGAATTTCAAACCTATCTTATGCAAATCTGGATAAACAAAAAGCTTCAATAATCGATGCTTCCAAACAATATGGACATTTTTGGAATAATTAACTATGTTAAAACTTGTCGTTTGTAGTTTTCCTTGTGTTATATTGCTTTATTTATAAACAAACAGTGTACATATAAAATTGAAACATTTTCATGCTTTTTATTCAGATTTAAGGATTTCTCATTACTTTTGACTCAATGTCCTGGTGTCTCTGTGTAAATCGTAAACGTTATACCTAAGTGAGCTTTCTGCTAGTTGTGAAGTGCATTCACTCGTTAAACATTATGTCAGTGTTCTATAATTATTGTTGAAAAAAAAATTATTCTCCTCTCCCTCTTCTTTCGTTCTTTTTTTTTGGGGGGGGGGGTGTAAAGAACAGGCAGCCCCTTGAAGGATACCTCCTAAGTCCGCGCTTGAACTTAATGAATTCCATATCACTGGAACTCTAGTCTAGGAGACTAGTCTAGATGGAAGCAAATCTGATCTCCACACCTATGGTAATTGTTAGCTACCTACCACAGTGATTTTGGTTCCACTACTTTACGAGCACGTATACCGCATGTACTGGATGCGTTTTCAGCGGTGCCAGATATCCATTGGGCAACCCTACAGTCCGAAGCAATGCCGTATATTCTCTACTAAATATATGGCACTGTAAATGTTCCCGTAAGTGCCGACAATCCAGGTTAAATTTGGAAATGACAAAACCCAGGAAACAAAATTAGTGTTGAGAAGTGGACGGCCATGAATGAAGAGTGTTATGGAAACAAGGATAGCAACTGATTTGAGAGACATCTACTTTTATTTATAACAGCTTGGCACAGAAGTGTATCACAGTCAGCAATTTCATAATTACTTGTGGAACAGGATTTCATTGCTTTAAAAAAGCTATTAAATATCACGTCTATGCTTTATCACAGCTTGGCACAGGAATATATCACAGTCTAAAAAAAACTCATAAGTACTGGCAAAAATGGTTTAATGAATTTCAACTTCAAAAGCTGTTTTAGATTTCAATTTCAAAAGGCTGCTTTACCTCGAAGAGAACAAGTCCACCGGGAAAACTTCCAATCCTTAAGATATGTAAAAATTATGATGAAACGCTAAGTTCTATATGATGGCGCTTCAAAAGAAATTCTAACTTCTATTTCACTTTAAAAACAGGTTAAAAATTAGAGGCATTAAATGTTGATTAAAAACGTACTATCATTTTAAAGATTAAATAAATAAAAGCAGGTTTGGCTGGCTAAAAATAACATATCTGGAACTAAAGAGCATTACCGCTCGCCATAACGTCTGTCAACTGTCAATACAGCCTGACTGTCTAACTGCTTAACAGCGACGATCTGCTTAACTGCGACGATCTGCCATGATCAGCCTAACTGCCTCGACTGCTGTCGATCTGCTATCGAACTGCTATCGGTCTGCCACGATTACGGCGAAAGCCCCTCCTTTTATTTGCAGGGATGTTAACTCCAACACTCGATTTGGGAGCACCCCGGGAGCAGAAAAAAATTTGATTTGGGAGCACCTCGGGAGCAGAAAAATTCCATTTGGGAGCAGAAAAATTCTATTTGGGAGCAGAAAAATTCCATTTGGGAACACCTCGGGAGCACAAAAAAATAGTTTCCGAGAGGAAAACTAAGATTCGAGATCAGAATTAACATGATTTTGGAGCATAAAATTGAAGATTTAGGAACATAATAAATGCATACAAGAAAAGCAAAGTTTGCAAGCAAACACCATTTGCTAAAAGCAAAACACTATTTGAAAGCACTTTAGGAAAGCTCTAAAAAAAAAAAAAAAAAAGGGTGTATACAGGCTATGCTATCAGCAACTTGGTAAAAACAATACATGGATTTACATGGACGGAAGGAAATTTTTTTTTGTGTGTGTGTGAAAGTGCTCTTTTTAATGGTTTTCATATAAATGCTAAATGGAAAGAGAGTGGGAGGGAAGTATTTCTTATATGCAATGGTACTTTTAATGCATGTTCGAAGGTTGTAAAAATACTAATATTTAAATGGTAGAATTAACATTTCTGCCGTTTATATCATTCTAGAATTATGTATTCAAAATTTAGTCTATTTTAAAATAAAGATTTTAATTACGGATCTATAAATGAAATTCGTAACACATTCTGAAAAATTTGCGGATGCACCTTGGCTGAACACGGGCCCAGGGGCGTCGCCCCATCTGCCCCCCCCCCATCCCCGTCTGCCCCCTCTCGTAGAGCCTGCACACACACAAAAAGAAAAACAGTGGTGTAGTTTTAAGAATAAAGGTTTAGGAACACTCGCAACTGAAGACTCAAAAATCATGCGTCCATGATGAAAAATGAAGAACGCTTACTTTTGCTGACATAAGCTCGAATGAAAAAGTAGTGAGACGGCATCTCCCCGCTCATGATCTTCACGGGCCGAAAATGTCTAGCCCGGCCCGGCATTTAATCAAAATAAAAAATTCAGACCCGGTCCAGCTCGTATATTAATCATGATTTAAGGAAGGGGGGGGGGGGAATCACAAGCCAATCGTTTGGTCTTTTCCAAATTTTAGGAGAGCAAAAATTTCCGGAAAGGCTCGATTTTGCAAGCGCAGAGGACCGTCTTTAAGAGTATATGCTTGTTCCGGTCCATTCTAGAAAATGCTGAGGTCAGCCCGTGCCTTGAATGAATCGTGCTGCAAAAGCCTGGGCCCACACAGATCTCTACCCCCCCGCTACCCACAACTGGCAGCGGATTTCCGGATTATTTTGAAATGAAATATTCTATTAATTCAGACAGCCTAGATTCTGATTTCTAAACCGGTCATGCTTCCAATTTTCACTCTTGCTACGGGCCGGGTCATAAACCGTGATTTTTTAGGGGCTGGGACATCACCGTAATATACTGTTTTCTTTACGGACCGGTCTGGTTTAGATCAGGGGCGGCCCTGCGGTACATGACACCCACTCCACCCTGCAAACGTAGAAAAAGACGTCCCTTTTACTTTTTTCAAAATTGCTTTTATGATTTTAAGTTGGAAATCGTGCCCCTTCATAAACAAAAAACGGTGCCCGTTGCGATGATTACCGTAATTTATGGAAGAAACGCCGCGGCGTTTATGAGTTTAAAAGTTCAAAAAGTAGTAAGTGCGGCGTTTCTACCGGGTGCGGCGTTTACAATATTTTTATTTTTTTTTAGCCGATCTTCAACGAAAAATCGAAAAATTCGTTTAGTGATAATTTTCTCAAAAGATGGCGCAACCACCGACACGTACTCTTTACGTGTGCACAGATCACAGCGTAGCGAATCAGAATGCAAACCTACCCCCATAGAAAAGAGGTTTAATCTTTGATTCAGTTTTGGAGAAAGTCAGAGCGCCCTGAGATGGGTCCATGTCCGGTGCTCTGAAGTGGATGGCTTCATACATCCAACCGATGTCTCCTCAATTAAGTAAAAAGAAAAAAAAATAGAAGTAAATCTTTTACATCTATATTTTAGAACTATAATTAAATTTTAATGAAGTTTTAAATTTTATATTTTGAAGGGTTAAAGTTCTGTAAAATACCACAAAAGTGCACTACCCTCTATTAAATGCACCCGTTTTTCACATGAACCTCTATTGTTCTTAAAATACTGAATTTCGGCCAAAATTAGTCTATGTTGCGCCCGGAGCGAGTTTAATCCTCCCCCCCCCCCAAAAAAAAATAAAGTTAATCTAAAAGTTATTTTTTTTTTTATCGCCGTGCGGCTTTGCGCCCTGTCCAGGAAAACTCTATCGAATAAACACTGCCAACTAATTGGTATGCTCAAGAAATGCTGAGTGCTTTTAAAATAAATCCCAATGTTATAAATATAAAAAATAATAAATAAATAGAACTATCAAGTGTTGTTACACAACATTAGTGCTGTAAAAGTAACGACAAAATGAGTATCCGTATGTATTTGTTACTTAGATGTTCGCTATTCGTTACTAAGTATTCGTTACTCGTTACTTTCGTTACTACTAATAGAATCGGTAATAGGGTGTTATATGTGCCCCATAACAACACATCCGGGACAGTGTTGTTATAGGTATATGCCGCCCATACATAAACCCATAACAAAACCTAACCAAAAAGAATTTTTTTTAGCGAAGTTGTACAAAGTTGTATTTAGAGCTTATTTTCTCTGATTTACAGATTGTTTTTATACACATTTATGGTTTTATACAATGCTAAATTATCCGAATTACTGAGTACACATAGAAATCTTTCAAAGACATATGCCATTCTTTTTTTTTCTCAACCCCCCCTTTTTAAAAGTCTGAACGCTGGTTTAACCTGTTCATTCTTATCATAAAAAGTGTAAAGGAAAGCTTGTGACTCGTGTTTTTTCTGGGAGCGGGTTCTCGAATACTGAGATCCAGGGATTGTGCCACATATATTAAATTCACAGGGCAGGGGATCTCAGTATGATATCAACTACTTTGCGTCTCTACAAGCATAATATCTTTATTATTTGTGAGTTCTTATTTCATATCAAAAACTTCTTTTGCTGGACGATTTTTTGAAGTAAATTAAAAATTACCATATTTTAAATTAAAATTGTTTAATTCAGTGAGAATGGTCTATTTTTAAGATATTTCCAGTTCTATTTCTGCACTTTTGGGATGAAAGGGGTTAGCCCATTCTGTGGGTGCATATATGAGAGCATTCTTTAAACAAAAATTATCACTCCTTTCATACAGAAAGAATGGTTGCACCGGACTATGCGTATTCCATGAGTTCATGGAATAAAATGTACCATAAAATAGGGCAGATGGCCCCCTAAACGCCGACATTTTAGAAACATACTGAACTTTATTGAATTATTTTAATACCAGTGGCTTACGCAGGAGTGGGCATAGAAATCCCGGGTAGCTCCCAATTTTTTATATATTTTTTAAACAATTACTTAGAAAATGTGTTTAGGTTTCCATGCTAAATATTTTTTTTAGTTCCAAATAATAAAAATGTGTGAATTCGTTTACTTTATAAAAATATATTTTTTAAAAGGTGTATTTAAATAATTTGTTATTTATTACTCATATTTCGATTCTAGCTAAAAAAAAAGAAAAAGTTAAGTTCGCAATCCTGCTTCGGAACCACCCTGAAAGAAAGAATTCTGATTGCACCACTATTTAGTACGAAAATGTTAGAAAGCCCGAAATTAGCACCCCTTACTAACATGCTTCTCTTATATGTATTGCTCCTCTACAATTATAAGAACCTCCCCCCCCCCCGCAAAAAAGTTCAACTGCACATAAGAACATAATACCGCACATAAGACCGGATCCTATCCCCCCATTGTACGACCCATATCAATAGAGCAGCAGATAGTATATCCATCTCCATAACTGTAGCGAAACATACGGATTCTTCCAAAACTCATCAAAACGATACCATTCGGCTCGGCACAAACGAATTGCAACCAGAACATACTACTACTCAAATACCGAAACTGATTTTTCCCTTCAAACAGCGAGAATCCATAATACTTCCGGTATCTAGTAACGGAACGGAACATACTATTACTCAAATACCGAAATTCATTTTCTCCCTCCGGCAGTCTTGTATTCGAAGTTCGAACCTGGTCGATCCGAAATGCACACTCGAAAGTCATTTTCCCCCTTGAAACCGCGATCCGATATCCAGTAACAAATAACATAAGATATTAGTACCCGATTACTGGAACCCATTTCCCCCCTAGTTCTCCTCGCCTGGCAGTCTGTATTCGAAGTTCGAAGCTGCTCGATCCGAAACAGCTTCGGATCGAGTAATGAGTAACGATATCAACCGCAAAGTAGCAATTCGTTACTTCGAGTCTGAGTGATTATCCGTAGCTTAGTACCGAATACATGCGGTTTGCTTCAGCTAGCTCTACACAACATTCAGTTTAAAACAACAATTTGCTGAAGCAAGCTCATTACGTAATCAACAGCTGGCCTTCCGCGGGGGAAAAATGTTTACTTTTAACTGGAGCCTCTTCTCACACATCGATTGCTGTTTTCATTTTGATGGCGCCTGGTAGTCTGTCCGAACTTTGTGCGGATGCAAGACGGTTTTTAGAACTAATTTTTTTATTTCTATAAATTCGCCTTTGTGAATATGAACATTGATATCTGATTATTTGAAAATAGAAATCGTAAGCTTCGTAAAATAGCGGTAAATACTTTAAAACAGTCTATGGGAAGGGGAAGAAAAAAGGAGATTTTTTTTTTAACCATTTATCCAATTTCTCCCGACATATATCCGATCAAGTTAATAGCTTTTCTAATAAATTAGGTCTATAAGTAATGCAACATATTTTTTATTTATTTATTTTTTGTTAATTAAGAAATTATTTTAGAAATTGAATTTATCTGGCATTGACTTCTTCTGACCACGATCACCGCAAGGGCGGCTCCAGTGAGGGGGCCATAGGGGCCATGCCCCCCTTCGAAATTTTGTTTTACAACTTTAGATTCGCATACTTCACGATTTCACACGTTCAATTTGCATTTTGAACAATTTATAGACCTAAGTAAAAAGTTCGGTGGCCCCCTCTGAGAATTCTGTCTGGAGCCGCCATTGGATCACCCTCCCCCTCCTCCCCCCACCAACGATCGTGGCTGCGGCGTTTACGCCGGGTGAGGCGTTTCTTCCATAAATTACGGTACTTGTTTGCCTATCTGGCCGGCCCTGATTGAGGTGACTAACAAAGCCCGACTGGTCCGATCCGGGGCGGGTAGAATGGCTTCGGAATGCAGCTTTCGTACGCAGTTTGAATCTTGCTTTACTGCTAACTAGCTTTCCATACACGCTTTAAAAGATAAATGAGCGCGGCAAAAATTTAACAAAGAGTCAAAATGACGTATTCGGCGCAAAAATCGGCTAAAAGCGCAATTCGGCGCAATATTTGTGCTTCGGCGCACCCTGAAAGAGTCAAAATGACGTATTCAGCGCAGACCGGCGCAAAAATCGGCTAAAAGCGCAGTTCGGCACAAGAATTTGTGTTTCGGCGCAGAATTAACATCCCTGTATTTGTCACTGCCGACTGCGCATCTCATTTCTGAGTTGTTCCCCGGCTGCGCGGTTGAACGACGTTTACCGGGCTTCTGGAGCGCATCGGTGATTGGGTGAACAGCTTGTAACAGTTTTCTCCGGGCGATACTCACTTCGCCAACCAACCATTACGCCCATCCAAGATGGCGGCTGTTGACGAACTGGAGATTTGTGTTGTGCGTCTTAAACGATCGTTGATGCAGGCCACGGTTTAAGCGAGGTTTAAATTTAACATAAAGTTATTCCTTTAAGTTCATTTAGCATTTGAATTAAACTACTTGCCTTTGGGAATTTATTTAATTAACTTTAAGTTGTTGAAACTTTATCTTAACCTTTTATTGTGGCCCTTAAAGTTGGAAAGTTTCACAATTCAGGTAAGTCAGGAAGTTAAGTACACATAAGAGTTGGGATATTTATTGTTCACAAATAGCCATTGGGAACAGTAAAATCATATTTTTGTTTCAAAAACTGAATATTTATAGGGGTTTCACCACCCGAGACTCGGTTTAATTATGATATTTTGCAACTGAATAAGTACATGGAATAGTAAAATGATACTTTATTTTCGAAGATTGAAATTTTCTTTCTGTAGGGGTACTAAATCAGTGTTTGCACAAAGGCACCTGACACATCCGCGACGGCCCTGCACTCAATGAAGTATAAACATTTGATAGCCAAGCAAAAAAAATGCTAAAAAATTTTGTTGGTTTTAATATTTATGGAATTGCATACTAATATATAAGTAATTATACAAACATATTTTTTAAAGTTAAATTTTAATAAAATAGAGATTTTGGATTTTTTCATTTTTGTTTTCTGTCTCCAAGAGTACTTCTGTTTCTACTTTGTTTATTACATCTGACAAAAGAGCATTTATCCTGATATTCTTTATGCATCCTGAATTTGCCATTATAAAATATATTTGCTTTAAAATTTGCTTTTTGGGTTTTCCCACAGCCAAAGGTAACTGACAACTTTCTTTCCCAATTTCTTTTTTCGTGTGACTCGATCCCATAAATACTCCGCTCCAACGGTAAGGCAAAATAACTCGTTTCTTAGACATATCTCTTCCCTAACCTGCAAGATTTATACATGATGTGTACATGTAGTTAGTTTCACCAGCTGTTGGCTTACATTACGATTAGTTTGGAACATGGTTTTTGTTTACTTTACTTCTGAAAAATGCTAGAAAATTTTTGGACAGGGAACCGGAACCAGTTGCTTATAGAGGGTTGTGTGGTCTCTTCTAGAGGATCTTTTAACATTAAGTAGATTGGGTAAAAAATCGGTGCCTTAAAAAAGGGGTCATTGGAGGAGGGGGGCCGCTTATAATAAAGGTACTCGCTCATAGAAGTTTCACTGTACTCTCAAGATGAAAGAATGGTGCAGCAACGATTTTTTCTCTTCCTTGGACATAATAATAAAAAAATAATTAAAATAGAAACAATAAGTAAATCATGCTGAAGTGGGTGACGTAAGTTAGTGTTTTTCGCAAGCATTTTGTTGGCGTAACATTTTTCCCTTTTGCCGTTCGCAATGATGATTTGTGTATTCGGTTTTTAAAAACTTCAGAATGAATTTTTTCTCTCTTGCTTTTCGTGTTGCACCGCTTGCCGGTTGTGCATATTTTTGGAATGTTTTCTTAGGGGTGCCCTGGGGAACAGATGGAATTAAAGAATATCAAAATGGAGCATGGATTCAACCACTATAAATACAGATAAGATATATAATTATTTTTGTTTTTTAACTTTTTTCTGTCTTATGAGCAGTTAAATTTGTATGATTAAGTACAATTACAGAATATAAATGTCATTTTTTAAAAATCATCCAGTATATTAAGATATTATAGCATTTGTGTGTAAAGGTGACATATTTAAGATATTTTTAAAATAAATTGTGAATTTGTAAATCCATACTGTTTTGTCTGACAAGTTTTAGTTTGTTCCTTTTTTCTTCTGAGAGCCTATGCGATCACGGCCATCCTATAAACCAGGTATAGGCAACCTTTTGTAAGTTGAGGACCCAGTTTTAAGATATTAATGAAGTTGCGGGCTGTATATAGAAATAGACATATTTGTGAAATATTGACATACATATGTCTATAGACACAAGTAGACATATTTATGAAAAAATAATGATATAGCTTATTTTATTTATTTATATGCACTATAAAGTATAATACTAAACTTATACGAATAAGAGCAATATCATATAGATTAATATTAGTACGAGTAAATTAATTAATATGAGTATTAATATAAGTATTCACTTACATTCAGCAGACATTAATGAGAAATTTGAGCTTGAACTTGCGAAACAAGATAATCAATGTTGGGATGAATCCCACTAATACAAAGACGAAGAGCGTTTTCTAAATCTTCATCTGTAAGCCTGCTTCGATATTTTGATTTATTATTTTTCATCATCGAAAAAAACTGTTCACATTTGTAAGTGCTTCCGAAGATGCAAATCATTTTTCTTAAAAATGCTCTCAGTTGAGGGTACTTTTCTTCTGAGAGGTACAATCTGTGGAAATTGCAAAGTTCCACTTCTTCAAATTTGGACTTCAAATGCATGTCTTCCTGAAGCTCTATCGATTCCATTTGGAGGTGTTCCGGAGCCTTCTCTACATCGCTTTTCAATAAAACAGATTAAAACAGTTATCCATATTTTTGAAGTCGGAAAATAGACTAGAAAATTCCTCTGACAGTAATTTCAGCTCTTCAGCATATCAATTGTAATCGATATTTTCGTGGCTGGAAAGAGTTGAAAAATGGTAACAACTTCCAGAATGCAATTGTGTTTCCCACAAGTGAAAACGATTTCAAATGGCTATACAGTTCGTTAACCAACTGACCTTCTTTCTGAAGCTTCAAATTTAAGTCATTTAAGTGACCCGTGATATCAACTAAGAATGCTAAGTCAGATAACCATTTCGAATCACTGACTTAAGACAATGGTTTTTCTTTTATTCCCATAAAATCAGCTATTTTCTGCCTAAGATCGTAAAATCTTTTTAGCATTTGGCCTTTGCTTAGCCACTTTACTTCGCAATAGTATGTCGCATCACCATTCTGAAGAGAGTTCATCCAAAAGTGCTTTGAACTGGTGATGGTTCAGGGCACAGGATCGAATAACATTAATGGTCACCACATCCATAACGTTCTGCAATTGGGTGGATTTACCCAGACAGCACAGCAAACTTGCAGCAAGCTTGATTTATCAAGTCAATAAACTTGAATTAAGCTTGAAAATTTCAAGTGTGTAAGCTTAAATCAAGTGTTCTAGTTTACACTTGCCCAGCTTGCATTAAGCTTGACATAGCAAGCTTGAATCAAGCTTGACATAGCAAGCTTAATTTCAAGCTTAAAAAAATTTTCTAAAAAAAATTTCTTAAATACGGCACCCGTCGGCGAACTCGCCCCACATACTTCGCACTAGTATGTCTTATGTATTATTTTTCCACGCATTTTCCCCTCTGTGCTGAAATTTCAAGTTAATTTAATCTGTTTCCATCAAGCGTCCGCGGCTGGGATAGAACTTGGGACCTATGGGTTGGGAGGCCAATCTGCCTCGTGCTGGCACGACTAAAGTTCGAAGTGATTGTCATGGTTGTCACGCCGTTTTCTGGCAAGATCGATCAGTGCCCGATGCCGATTTCTTTCTTTTATTTTTCCATGGGATGAATCAAAATTAAAATAATGTTATGTGTGATTTATAGACTCTACTAATGGAAATAATCATAATATAAACTTAAAAGCAGCACACGTTTTAAAACTTTCAATATCGCGACACTCATGTTGGGCAATACTGGCCAAAATTGAGACAAACGACTGATTTTGAAACAATTTTGTAGTATAATTGAATTTTATTTTGAAGAATTTCCATATTTGGAAATATAGCATCTTTTTTTTTTTTTTTTTTTTTTTTAAATTCTATGGTCAAGTACATTTATGACTGATGATAAATTATTTGTTACGTGGATGTGGCTTTCCAAATCAAGCAGTAATCAAGTTGTATTCAAGCTTGACAGTTCAAATGACTTTTCTAAGCTTGCTGCAAGCTTAAAATGAATTGAACTGTCAAGCTTCTATAAATACGTCAAATTCAAAGAAATGACAAGCTTGATTTAAGCTTATGTGCTGTCTGGGTAGCACACAAGTTTTGTTGATGGATAATGCAATGTAAAATTATTAAATTGTGTGTTTGTACATTGAAGTCAATTGCTTTTTCTTTCAAAATTCCGATAAAACCCCTTCGTGAACCCACCATAGAAGGTGCACCATCTGTGCAAACACCAAATAATCGGCACCACTGCGAACCATACTGTTCGATAGCTATTTTAGCCTCACGAAAAATATCTTCTCCAGTAGTGGTCCCTTTTAGAGGCTGTAAAGCCAAAAATTCTTCAGTTACATTTAAAACTCTATCAAAGCCTCGTACAAAAATAGCTAGTTGCGTTGTACTAGACAAATCGGTACTCTCGTCCAAAGCAATCGAGAATGCTTGAAATTCAGTAACACGATCATTCAATGAGTTCTTGATATCACCAGCCATCATATCTATACGTTTAACAACAGTACGTCTTGATAAGCTTATTTTCTCAAATTCTTTTTTCTTTTCCGGACACAATACATCTGAAATATCTAACAAGCACTCTTTGACAAATTCTCCTTTAGTGAATGGTTTTGATGATTTTGCTATTTTTGAGCAAAACTATGAAGCTAGCTTTCACAACATTGTCCTGTTGTGTCCTTCGTTTATTAAACATTTGTTGCCATTTGGCCAAATTGGTTATTAGCTTCTGCATTTGATCTTTTCGCAACTGGCCCATCAATGTATGCTGAGTAATATGCTTACTGGAATAATGCTGCTTCATATTGTATTCTTGTCTACTTTTCGCTTTTTCAAAGCAGACATACTTCCCGAACTAAGAAAACTCAAACACACAAAGTAAAACTATATTCACGCAATGTAACGCAATGAGTGTACCACTGTGGCAAATTATGTTAAATCACAGGAATGCTACATCAGCAGAGCTGGAAACAGAATTGTTTTCCCCCTTGCGCCTCAGAAAGAGACATCCTGTCTACTCTGACTTAGAATGTTTTTCTCTTTTCAGTTTCTTTGTGTTGCCTCTGAAGAAGCATGTTGTGATTTTGTACTGTGCGTGTATTACTTGCCGTAGATGGAGACAACCAAGATTTACTATTTTTTGAGCTCGATTTTAAAATGTTTCGTGGGCCAGCGGTTGCCAATATGTGCTATAAACAGTTTAAAGAAAAAGGAAAAACAGAGATAAAGACAGCTATTACTGATCATTAAAATTTTTATCCCCCCCCCCTTTTTTTTTTGCTAGGAAAGAATTAAAACAGACTCTCCCTAAGGAAGGAAAAGATCCTGAAAAAAGGGCAATCTCGTTTTTTTGGAGGGGGGAGGATGGTTTATACTGTATTGGTCCGAATATAGTCAGACCCCTAAATGTTTCAATCAAGATAATTAGAAAAATCTTATCCAGTATGTCTGAGTGGGAATGGATTTACATACTGTGCTAATCAGCAATTCAAGCTATCTAGCATATTGCGAGAGTTCAGGTTGACAATGTCTCAATCTGGAGATAAATGCATACACAGGCTTTCTTTAAGGGGAAGGCAGTCATACATGTAATCTTAATGTTAACAGGTGACATTTTTACGTTAAAAATGATAAATGTATGGATATTATGATGAAAAATATTTGACAAGTGGGACTGGAGCCCCCCCCCTCAAGTAATCCACGGGTAACGGTTGGAGCTGCAAGACAAAATCGATCGACAATCATTCTTTACAAGTATAGCCATTCTTTTGGATGTTTTAGGTAGACAGTCTTTTAAGTGTGCCCCCTAGAAAGTAGTCACAAGGTGTGAGATCGGGAGAAAGGAGTCACTAGCAGTGGCGTAGCATGAAGGAACGCTTGTATGCTGAGCGTTCCCAGAACATTTAATAATCACACAGTTTTATTAATTGGAATGTGCACGAATTTGATTCGCAGTTAAGTACCCATTTTTAATTTTACCAAACAAAGCATTTAAAGTCTTGCCTAGCATCCGTTACATGATCAAAACTATTACGCAAAATGTGCGAAATCGTGTCTTCTGTTCCGCTGCGCCCATGGATTTTTCTCCTCTCCTGTGCTTAGGGGAAGCTGCGGGACGCTCGGAGAATCCTGCTTCCAGTTTCCTGAGAAAGGAAGGCTAAGCAGGGGTTAGCCTTCCTTTTATTTTGGGTTATTTATGGGGTTATAAATTGTACACAAAGTAAAATTTATGACCCCATTGTATGTCTTTACGGATTTTAAGACACTGTGCATGCCGGTCAGTCTGTCTTATCAGCTGGAGTACGGGGGAGTTAAGCGGTAAGGAACGCTGGCGTATCGGGGTACAATTGAGAGAGGAGAGGCTCAGAGCTTTCAGTTTCCGGGTGATTTTGGTCAGCGATCGTGGGAACTTTTTAGCTTTATTTCACTACTGTTTTGCATTATTTTTCGGCAGTGCTTTTTTTCTGGGAAAATAAATGGCTCAAGTAGACACTGTGTCCAATGAAAATATTATTGATTACCTGCAGAAAATTCCTGCATCGAACATAACGTTAGAGGAAAGATGCAGCTTTAAAAACAGAAGACCTACGCCATGTCTGAACATTAAGCAGACGACAAACAAAGGTATTACTTGCACATGGCAGCCTTCGTGGTACAACAGATATACTTGTGGGGTGCGATAAAAAGCAAAATATGTTTTGCTTCGTATGCTTATTATTTGGTGAAAAAGACAATGAATGGTGCATGACTGGAATTTCCGATTTGAGCAACTTTATTAAAAAAGCAAATAAGCATGCCTCTTCCTCAAAGCACTTGCAGCACATGGAGAGTTTCGTTTTGCTGGGAAAAGTTCATATACATCATGTTCTATCAGAGGCAGCACGGACTCAAGCTGTGAAGTACAACCAATTAGTGGCAAATAACCGAGAAATTTTTAAAAGAATTATTCAATCAATAATATTCCTTTCAAAGCATGAGCTGGCCTTTTTTTTTGCCAAAGTTTTTTTTAATCTAAATTTGTATTAAAATTAAGAAAATGTACCATAAAAATTATGTATAGTTTATAAAGATGCTTAACGTAATATATTTGCAATTCATTTTTTTATGTGTCCTTTTCAATTCTTTGTGTGAATTTCGTTTAACATTATCTACAAGAACTCGAAAAGGTCTTTAGAACAGAGAGAGAAATTAGCTTTTCTGTCTCTTTCATCAGTTGGGTACTCTGAGATGAGAAAGCGGGACCTTTTTTTCACGGAAATCTCATGGCAAAAGTAAAAGAATCCTGGAGGTCAAGACGACTCCCGTATGAGCAGTTCTTTTACAAAAGAGGTATTTCGGAGTAAAATAATTTAGAATTTTTTACTTGTAAATTTCATCATATCTTATAACTTTTTTTTTCTGTAAGTGAGTAATTTAATTATTTTGCGTGCTAACAATTTCCAATTTTCATATTTTTAAATCAGTGTCAAGTACAAACATTGTACACAAAGTAAAATTTATGACCCCATTGTATGTCTTGTATGATACTCACACGATCAAATAACTATTATAGAAGGCATATTATTTATATTTTACTTTGCAGTTAAGAAAAATCGTTTAGATAGTCTCTTGTGTTGAACTGAAACTACCGTGTAATTTATTAAATTATTTTTAAATATTATATCTTTTAAAAAATTTTATAACACATTTATCTTTAAAACTATAAATTCTTTTTTAAGGAAATATATAATGCATTATTTAATGTATTGATATATATTATCCATACTGCAATAAATGTTTTAATAATGATTCAACTGATCCAGCGATCCCTTGCACCCGACTTACGCTATGCCACTGGTCACTAGGAGTCAGATTGTAAACTTGCGATTACAGCGCTATTTGTTAATGGATATTGCAAACACATTTCTTACATCACTTAAGTTATTGATACTTGATGTACACACAAAATATTAATATTAATATTAAAGGAATGAAATGTCTCTAAAAAGTGTCAGAAATTTACTTGTTTTTTCACCTTTTCAAACTTTAGGCTCATTGCGGCAACTCAGCGGCGTAGCCAGAAATTTTTCATGTGGGGGGGGGGGGGGGGGTTACGACTACTACAACTCATATATATGTATACGTGTGTGTGATAATGTAGTGAAGAATATACATTTTGTATGGCAAAAAATTCCTCATGGGGGGGTTATGACCCCCCCTAACCCCCCCATGGCTACGCCCCTGCGGCAACTGAACATATTAATCGATCGAGCTGAAAATTTACACACTTATTACTGAGTCAATTAAAGTAAGCTTCAGTGCTAGGGACAAGAAATTTTCAAAAAAAAATATTATATTTTTTAGAAATTTCTCAAAAATTTGCTTTTTATCTTTTTTTTTTTTTTTCAAAATTTAGGTCCAATGCGGCAACTGAAGACTTTAACTAATCAAGTTGAAATTTAGCACACTTTTTTATGAGCCAATTTGTCACTAAGGGTAAGCGAATTTCGAAAAAAAGTTTTTTCTATACACCCTACATACACAGATATAGCATTATGAGTTTTCTATTCTTCCATGGAAACACATTCGACTTAATTTCTACAGACCAATATCCCAGAATGAATGCATTTGTAAAATGATATTTAAATTAATAATACGAAACAAAATAATTATTATTAAACAAAAATTTATGGAATGGATATAAATATTTTTTAAATGTACTTTTCCATTTCAAGTGTGCCATGAAAAATTTGGAGGCCAAATTTTATTTCTTGGTGTAAAAGGTTGCAAACAATGGCAGCCTTTATGCATATTACATGTTACCTTATTATGCATATCTCCAGCACATTATAGCACATTTTGGTAATTTTGTCATGGCATCCCCACAAACTAAAAAGTACCTTTTAAATTTATATATTGCTGATTAAAAACATGAAAAAATCTAAAAATAAATTGCACATTACATTCTAAAAAATTTTAATTTTCATTCATTCACAAATTATAACGTCTTCTAGGTCTCGGACAGGACAGAAAGCATCTCCAAAAACTTGCCCCCCAACATATTTTTTAAAAATCACTAAAGAACCTAATAGTGATTTATAGACAGTACTATACAACCCTCGCGAATGTCACTCGCCACTCGCCAAATGGCGATTAAAAAATCCTTACAGTCTGGTAAAAGTTTAGGCCCACCCGCCACAAAAGCGAGTGATGCTCAAAAGACAGAGTTTTCCTTCCTCGTCGACACCCGACCTCTACCAGCTCTAGTGCTGACTTTTTTACTCACCTACACACCCTGAAATCCGATTTGTCGGAAAATTAGCTTCCTCCTTTCAGGAACTGGTTTTTCTCCCCTTCTGTCTGCACCGGACATCTGTGGCTCATTGCTTGAACCACAGATTAGAATTAGCACTTTCTGATGCTTGCGAGGAAGTTAGTTACTTAAATACATTTGAGGAAATCATCAAAGGGCTATATAAAATGTATAACAAAAGTCCAAAACGTCTGCGTAAATTAAAAGAAATCGCAGAATTTCTTGATGAAAAGGTAGTTAAATGCCATACTATTCACTCCATAAGATGGATATCATCAAAACATAGAGCAGTCTCTGCATTGAAAAAGAATCTGCATATAATTGCAAGTCATTTACAACAAATCCTTGATGAGAAAAATGAGTCTGCAAAATTAAAAGCTAAGGCAAGTGGCTTCTTAAAACACTTGAAAAGTTCTCGTTTCATAAAATTTCTCTTTTATATCTGTGATTTTAGTAAAGTCTTAACAGATACTTCTTTAGTGTTACAAAAAGAAAATCTATGGCTAAACCATGGTATAAGTGAAATTGAATCATGTGTTTTGAGACTGGACACACTTTTAAATTGTAAAGGTGAAAATGAAATAGAACTCGATGATTTGCTTCAAAATAATGAATTTCGAGGACTAAAATTAATTTCTCAGATTACTAGTAGTGAAGTGGGTTGTTTTGTAGAAGACAGGAAACGGTTATTAGTATCATCATCCAGACACATAAAAGAACGTTTGTCTTTAGTGACGAACAGCCCAGTTGCACTTTTAGTTAATATTTTAGATCCTAATTATTTTCCTGATGATCCAGAAAAGATAAAGGAGTATGGTGACAAGGATTTAAAAGATATATGCCATAAATTAGGTGAAGCAGTTTTAGAAAGTTTTGATTCTGAAACTGTTTTAACAGAATATTCTAGGTTAAAAGTTTATACCTGCAACCTAGTTAAAATCACTGGCGAAAGAGTTTCTTTCAATTCTTTATATAACCGGTTGGTTGCAGAAGACAAAGAAACCGGGAGGTACTCGCAGATTTTAAAACTTATGGAATTGATCCAGTTAGTTCCTGTGAGCATAGCTCCATGTGAACAGGGATTTTCTGCAATGAACCGAATTAAAACTGCTTTTTGTTCATCAATTGCAGAAGAATCATTAGATGATCTAATAATGATAAAATGCAATGGAGGGTCTATTGATGAGTATGACCCAGGTTCAGCAATAACTCTGTGGTGGAATGATACAAAAGATGGGAAAAAACGGCATAATACATATACTGGTTAGTGACTGCCAGTGGCTATCTCACAGTAAAAAAAGTTGTAATAAACAATAAACATAATTAAAATGAAATAATTAAAAATCATCAAATTTATCATTGTTTTCTTTTTTTTAGTTATTCTTTCTGTCTCCTTGCAACAAAAAATTAAGTTGCTAAAGTAAATTTAATGCTTCTATCTTTATTACAAATTTGGCTGGTAGATTGGTCTAAATGACTGGTAAAAAATAAGCCCTACCAGCCACCATGGCTGGTGGAAATTAATCACTTTGGAGAGGGTTGGTACTATAATTACATTAAAACTGCCAAATGTAAGCAGTTTATATATTATATACACTGTAATAACTTGGTTTCCGGCATTATGGAGTGAATTTTCAGTTTTTTAAAATGCGGTTGGGTATGATTTGGATTGCTACAGGTTGTATTTCTGCAATTTTTTTTAAGTGGCTTTTAGTTTAGTATAATCAACTTGCTTATTTAAACACAAATAATGAGTTTAGAAAACTAGTTATTAAAATAAAATAAAATCATTCTACAATTTAAATGAAGAAGAAAAAACAGATGTCCTCTAAAACATAAAAAAAAAAAAACATTATTGCTGAATGAAAGTTAAAAACAAATAATTATAACAGGGTGTCTACCACATAAAGTAAGCTTGATTTCTTGACCATAATAAATACGAAAAATTAATATCAAAAATACATTCGTGCCAGGGATGCAGAATATGTACGATCCAGCAATCTAGGATAGGGGGAAATTTTGCAGAAAATATACAACTGATTTTGATTTTAACAATGAATTAAAAAATTCTTCGAGTTATTCTTTCCCATTCCTATTTTAAAGCGAATTTTTTTCAACTTTTTCACCGATCAGCAGTTTGCTTTCTATTAACTTGGACCAATTGCTATTTAGTAAACATGTATGTAGCTTGTACAGGCAAATATTTTCACACTTATGGTAATACAGAACTTATGCAAATCTATAAACATATCATAAAATTTTGGGGAAATTTGCATATGGATTGAGGGAAATGTTGAGAGTAAAAACAGTTTCTGCACCCCTGCATCATACTGATAGAATGAAGAAAAATTATACTTTTAAATTTAACACTATTAATATACAGGGTGATCAGCGAATAAGCCCCGATTTCAAAATTAAATATCTCTACAACAAAGATCGACAGAATTATGCGGTAAACTATACGTTTATTAGCAAAACTGTAAAAATGGTGCACAAAAGTTTAGGAAATTTAGTTATGAAAATTTCATTCAACTAAGAATTTGAATGAAATGGAAAAGGGAGTCAAGTCGCTAATCGTGACCTAGTGCTTCATTTCTTGACCTTTTCTTGACTTTCCTGACCTTTTTTCCAATTCTTGACTTTTCCGTGACTTTCGTGACCTTTGCATGATGGTAGACACCCTGTATAATAAAATAAAAATTATCACCAATAAGTACAAAATAAAGCATTTTAAGTTTCTCGTTAAACTGGGAATTTATTTACATGCTTTAGGGGGAACTGGCTGGAATACATGTTGCATCTGAAAAAAGTCACCAAAACCACTTTTTAAAAATGTATTTTGAGCATAGAATTGAAAATCCCTTTGAATTAAAAAAATTGCGAAATTTTTCAAATTCATTTAAGGCAGTTTTGTGTATTCAAATTTTTTGAAGATTTTTTTTCTTATTTAAATGACAGGCCTCACACTCATTTTCAACTATCTCTAAACTGTGTATCCCATACGAAAAGTTAATAAGGGCTCATTAAAATAAATAATTTCTTTTCGAAAATTTAAAGTCAGGTTTGTAAATATTTCTCATTTTCATTTATGTTACAAATTTAACAAGGACATTGTATTTTGTAAAGTAATACTTTTTTTTAAATAATTACACTTAATGTTTCATTTGGTAAAATGCAATACTGAATGAAAGTTAGAAAGATAAAATGCAATACTAAATTTAAGTCTGTAATAGAAACACATTTACTTTTAATTTCTCAACTATTTTAAAATGCTTTATTTCAGAAAATTTCACAGAGCATTTTTACCCTATCTCCCCCCCCCCTACCCAAACATTAAATTTTTAGTTCAATTTGCTGCATGGTTCTGAAGGTCAATATTTCTTTTTCTTTCTTTCTTTCTTTTTTTTTCCTAATATATGTTTCTACTTTTTCTAATTTATGTATGTTTACTCCCCCCCCCCCATTTCAGGTTCCACTCTTTTTAAAATAAGAGAAATTGTTCAAATCAGTTTTTACATTTTTAGAGGCAAGAAAAACATTGAGTGTTAAAACTGCACAGCATAATTACATTACAATTTTATCAACGGCATAGTTTGGGTAATTGGCACCCGGGCAGTCCTTTCCCCCCCCCCCACCCCCTACGGAAGGCAGGTTTTCAATTTTTAAAAAATTGAACTCTGTATGTGTAAGGAAGAAAGGTCTTGCAGCAGGCCACCCCGTTGCTATGCCACTGAATTTTACATTAGAAAAGTCTCCTACAATCTTAGGGAACTATCTAAAACCGCCCAATATGGATGTGGAAGTTCAGCTTCATTTTGCAAAAGGGTTCAAAAATTTATATAGGGCGTCCGAACTCAGCAAAGGCATTGCAGTGTCGAAAAAAGTCTCAAACCTAGAGAAAAAGATTGCTTAAAAAACCAGGGGATGGGCAAACTATGGCCTGCGGCCAGCTCCTGCCTGTCTGAAAGTTTTATCCATCCTGACGCAAATTTAAGAAAGATACATTAAAACAAACTACAATTAGGAAAAAGGATTATCTACAAATTAAATTAAACTTTAGTGCTTAATCATTTTACTCCCAAAAAAGTTTGTCCATCGTTCATTTAAGCAAGAAAAATACATAGCTAGTGCCGAACCAATCAATTATAAAATGCTTTTGTCTTTTGAAAAGGCCGGAAGTTTTTATCACTCCATTGATTACGGGCTTGTGCTGGTGCTCTGGTACTGATAGTGGGGGGACAGGGTGGTTGTTAATTATAGGGACGGGGTAGTGACTGCTTGTGAGAAAATTAGTAGTGGATTACCCACACCCCCTTTTTTAACAAGAGGTTTTCACTACATCAGCCCCAGGGTCGGATTTAGGGGAGGGCAACCAGGGCTGCAGCCCCGGGGCCTCCACAAGTGAGGGACCCCCACAATAGACATTTTTACATAAAATTTCCTAATACCGTATGATGTGCAAAAATAATTTTTTTTAAATAAAATTCTTACAATGGAAGACCAGTTCTCTCACTTCTTCCAATTCTTTTTCATTTTGAAATTCTAGAGTGCATTTTGAATTCTTATCAAAATGGTTAATATTAATCTTCGATCCGATAAATCCTGTGTATTTTTGCAAGAAACAATCACAAGGTAAATCATCACACTATTATATGCTTAAGAAATGACACACTGGTCGTCAAAAAAATTGTTAACTTATTTGAGAAATAATTAGGGGCCAACATTCCTTTGTAGCTTTATGGCCTCCATACCTCTAAATCTGGCACTCCCAGCCCCAATAAAAAGATCAAAGAAGAAAATTTACAGTATTTCAAGAGACTGCTGTTTACATAGTTTGCAATTTCCGTACAGGAACAAAAATTCAAATATCTTTATTATTCTTTTCAAAAAAATGTTCCTCGTTACATATGTTCATTGGACTAGGGGGGCTCAGATTTTCCAAGGGGGGCTGAGCCATCCATAACGCCCCCAGCGCTACGGCCCTGGCTGTAGCCTTTGATATACAAACTAACTGGACACATATATGTCAAATTTTAATAAGCACATTTTAAAAAATTTTTATACTTTAACTGTAATGAAAATAACAGTATAATCCCTTATCAATTCAGTTTAAGATCACAACTTTGGGCTACCCAACTATAGACTAGTCAAGCATATACAGTATGCCAAATAATCCAATACTAGCATTACATCCAAACTAAAACGTTTGTTCAAATTTCAGTTATAGGTAGGACCCTACAAAATATGCAGAAAATTTTTTTGGAATTTTATGTGGCATCGATGTAGTTTTCTGAAATTATGCAGTATTTATAGAAATGTATTGAAGTAATGCGTTTGAGTAGGGAAATAAATACGTTACAAAGAAAAGCATTATTTTTATTTACATAAACAAATAAGTGTGAGACTCACTTTTTCTCTAAAGTTTATTAAAATAAAGCGATGTTAGTCCTGCAACAGCGATGATTCCTTCAAACTCTGCCCTTGTTTTGTAAATACACTACGTGACATTGAAAATGCAACACCAAGAAGAAGTGGTCAGAAAATTATGCAAATTTCAGGGTAAATGCACCTTGCCGAGTTATGCTAATGATGTAAAAGTGGCAGCTCACCAGTGTACATGGAAAAAGATATACAGGAAGAAACTGGTAGAATGGATAATTTTTGTGAAAGTATCGCTGCTAGAGAAATTGTCACAGAAATTTTATTCTTGCCTCAGAGGACACGTATAACAGAGAATGCCAGGCCACCGTCAACAGAGGCAGTTCTAGCAGACCGATGATTTTACGAGGGGCATGGTGATCAGACTGAGAGAAGGGCAGGTTGGTCCATTCGGCAAATCTCGGCAGAAACACACCTGGATGTATCCACTACAGACCAGCTGTGGCAAAGATGGTTGAAACAAGGAAATGAATGTGGCACGTTTAAGAAGCACCGGTGCAGCCAGAGTGACGTCAGCACGCGTGGATTGACGCACCCACCAACAAGCGGTGGTGGCCCCGCAAGCTACTTCAACCACCTCCATTCTGAGACATGTTCAAGACACCTTGGATGTTCTTATATTGACCAGAACCATTTCTCGTCGATTGATTGCTAGTATCCTGCACTCAGGCGTGGATCCAAGAGAGGGTGGTGAAGCGATCGACCCTCCTGGGCAAAGCCCAAAAATCTGTTATAATCTGTTAAAATATATTATGAAAGAATAATGAAAATTAAGTAGCCTTTCTAAGGGGTATATGGCAGGTACTACTCCCTTCCTTTTTAATCATCGCTCATATATAGATTTTATCAATACTATAATTGATTATATTAATTATAAAATGATTTTGCAAATTCTACCCCCTGTTTCAGGTACAAAATTGTCCCCTCCTTGAGTAATTTCTGGATCTGCCCCTGCCTGCACTCATGGTGTCCATAAAGAAGACTGCCATTGGCTCCACAACATAGAACGCTAACAACTGCAATGGTGCCAGGCTAGAGCGATGTGGACGACAGAATGGCAAAGAGTCGTGTTCTCAGATGAGTCATGCTTCTGTTTCTCCAGTGATAGTTGCCGCGTACGAATGTGGCGTCGACGTGGAAACAGGTCCAATCCGGCAGCAATTGTAGAACGTCCCACCACGCGACAACGTGGCATCATGGTTTGGGGAGCAATTGCGTATGACTCCAGGTCACCTCTAGTTCGTATTTGGAGCACTATGACGACTTAACGATATGTGGATGATGTGCTGCGGCAGGTGACACTCCTTTACCTTAAAACAGTTCCCAATGCCCTGTATCAGCAGGATAATGCTCAGCCGCACACTGCTCGCATCAGCCAACGTGTTCTGCAAGGTGTACAGATGCTTTCCTGGCCACCATACTCTCCTGATCTGTTACCAATCGAATACATTTGGGATGTGATTAGACGCCATTTGCAGACCCTGCCACTAGCCCATTCAGAAGACGAACTGTGACAAATGGTTGACAGGGAATGGAGAAATATTCCTCATGCCGTCCGTACTTTCATTGGCTCAGTACCTGGACGTGTTGCTTCGTGTATCGCCGTCCACGGTGGTCCGACAACCTACTAAGATGACGCTGCTCTCCCTGTGTATTATGCATATCATTTTGAAATAAAGATCACTTATTGTTCACTGCTGTCGCTCTCTGCTTGCCGAGTTTCAATACTTTCTGGCCACTCCTTATGGGTGTTGCATTTTCAATGTCGGGCAGTGTATTTGGCCGTAACATGAAACTGCTCTTTCACAGTTTACAGCAGGTGGGTAACCTTTGAAAAGTAGCAGGACAAATTTTAGGATGTTAACAAAGTCGCAGGCCATATAATAGGGATTTATAAGAGATTTTGAATAGCTTATATGGGGCTTTGATATGTTCGGCGGGCCAGAGGTTGCCCATATATGGTCTACAGAATTAGGTAAAACTGAGAGTACTAACTTTGCTTTGCGTGTTAGTTTTGGAAACCTCAGTGAAACAGCCTCTGAATTCCAAAATCTTATTAAGTTTTCAGTGTTTCAAGACTTCTTCATGATCAACATATATGTTGGGTAATTGGTCTGGGTCAAACACTTGGGCCGCTGTCATGAATTTCAAACCAGGTTAAGAAAACTTAGGTTCTGGCTTTTTCGAGACGTCCATTTCTGGAGAATAATAAACATTCAAGAGGTTTTAGAAGAAAGTATGTTGAGAAGAATTTAGAAATAAAAAATTTGCCAAAAAATGTGGTGTTATGCAGAAAATTGTAGTTTATGCGGAGAATATCAAATTATGCAAAGTTCCACAATTTTGCATTTTTTATAGGGCCATAGGGATTCAAAATAATCTGTTTGTACCTCTACAAAACATTCACACTGATCAGATCATACAAGTTGTTGAAAGACTGCTGGAATTTTTTATTGTAAATTAAGAGTGGGCCGGAAAAAAAAATTACTTTTTTCAAGTCATAATACTGCAGAAAAGTAGTGAATTTGGGTGATTAAAAAGAAATAAAATTACAGTCGACTCCGGTTATAGTGAACCTCTGGGGACCAGCAATCTTCATTCACTATATCCGAAGTTCACTATAAGCAAAGTTATGAACAAGGAATACATTATATACATAAGTAAAAAATAGTGTTTTATACCTGCACTGATCATTTATGTAAATCAAACATAATTAATCGTATTTATGTCTTATTATTCCTAAGTGCTACAACAATTTGAGAGATTCCATTCAATTAGCTGGAAAGTGCTATAGCTCATCAAGCAATAGCAAGTAGTGATAATCCTTAACCTGTGCAGTTGCACCGGGAATGGAAAATGGAATTGTCCAAGGAGAAGAGAGACATGTCTGTTTTGTTCACCATGAAATGTACCCTACTTTTTGTTAAGTGCTTAGTAGCCAAAATGTGCCATTGGTTCTAACCGAATAAGAATTTAATCCCCTTTTACAGATGTCCCCGGATAGCAAGCATGAATACAATTAGGAGGGACAGAGTTTGATGCACTGGATTGAAGCGCTTGTGATCTTTTCTTTCTGGTCAAGAATGAGAATGAAAAAAGTTGCATGTTTCTTTTAAAAAGTGTCATTGCTACCTCCCTCATTGTGGAAGTGTGGGTGTGACAGCCTTTCATGCAGGGTGGAAAATATGAGCTTATGCACTTAAGCACTGGGGGTATCGAACAAAAGGAGTACGGGGAGGCATATACCACAAGACTTGGGCTGTTTTACAAGGGAATTGGGGAGCTAAAGATAATTATGCACCACTGCAATGAATAAATTCCTGGTTTCACAGCGGTCAAGAGTCTAAAGCCCTTTCTCTAGTGCGCTATTGTCCCCCCCCCCTTTGCTATGTTGGCATATCCACTAACAATTCCCTTGTATTTTGGAACAGATGCTTGATAATCTCTTTGTGTATTTATAGAATGCAATACAGACAGACAACCTTTGAGAACGCAGATATCGAAAAACTTCCTCTCCACCATTTCCAGAATTTTTGAAGTTCAATTTTTAGGTTCACTATAACCCAAGTCATGTTCACTAAAGTCAAAAAATGCTATGCACATTTCTAATGTAAGTGAATCGGGACTAACAATTTGCATTCACTATAGCCGAAAGTTCACTATATCCAGGTTCACTATAACTGGAGTTGACTGTATTTTATGTCTTTCATTAGGGCATTTGTTCTAAAGTTTCCCAAAATTTGCAAAGATTCACAATTTTATGGTAATTTTTAACATTTTTAAGTTGACCTGTTTCTGAATGTAATAATTCAAATTCTTATGTATTCAAAACCACATAAAATAATGCTCAAATATTATTTAACTCCATCAACATCTTCCAGTCGCGCATTGCCTACAAAGTTAATGAGATTTTGATAAAAATTTATATACAATGTCAGATTTCAGTTTAAAAGGGAAAATATACCCACTTTCACTTTTTTTTCAAATAGAACACAAGTTTAAAGCCCAATTATTTTAGACCAGTAGTAATACCTGTAAACATTTTTTTTTGAATTGATAAAACTTAGTTTTTACGTGAGGAGTTAAAAATCCAAGAAAACCATGTTACATACAACTGAACACCTCTATTTTCACTCATTTTTAGCTTAATGTACTTTGAAATCTAATTTGTGGGCGAAGTTAGACACAGTTCATTTTTACCGCACAGCCATTCTTATAAAACTATCTTTAGACTCAGCTACACAAATTTTTTTTGAAGATTCTGTCATGAGTTTTACACATTTTTTAACATTCTGTGTGTGAACTGAGAATATCTCGATGTCATATACCACACACTTTGGATTTGTAATTATAAAAATCCTGGTCTACCTATTTAAGTGTCTCTATAATAAAGAGACTAGTATTCTGGGCCTCAGTAGTGGTGAATGACTGATGGTCAAGTGTCTGCAATTAAGATTTTTTAAAAGTTCTATGTGTCACACATATATTTTCTTTATGTTCTTTTATTACTAGACTTTTTCATAAAGGAATAGGAACAAATATTAGACATTTCTGCATGTGTTCTCATTTGATCAGATTAAGTAAGGCTACGCAACCTCTGCAGACTTGCTGCCGCGTGAAGTTGAAGCTATAACTATCAGCATTACTGATAGAATTTCTCATGCTGTATTAAAAAATTTTGACATTGCCATGGTAACTTGTACATCAAGCTAGAGCATGTACTTTGAAAACAGAGCAATAATGAGGAATAACAGTAACTGATTTGAGTAAAGGGGCATTTATTTGTTATTTTATGAGCAAATGACATTCATGTGAAAAGCAGGGGGTGTTTAATAGAAGGGGCACTTTTGTGGTGTTTTACAGTACTGACAAAAAAATTAATCAGATTTTTAGTTATTTTATGTTTTGTCCTTTTTTTCACATTTTGTATTTCTGCGAGCTGATTTTTTGTCCAAAAACTATATATTTTAAATCATCAGAAAGTCCAGACAATACGTTTTCAAATGGCTTTGTTCAAGGTTTATACATATTTTTTTTTTTTTTTTTTTTACATACATATTTAACATGAAAATGATATTTTGATGTTATTAAATGAATGTCAATATATTTTTGGAAATATCCTTTTAAAAACAGGATTTTATCTTAATTTTTTAAACAAACATCTTTTGAAAATTTTTTCAGCAGCTTTTCTTTTCGGACAAGGGAGCTCCAGTAACTTTCCCCTCTCTTTGGCTAAGTCTTTGTAAAATGTTATTGGTCTTTGATACTGCCTTGGGTGCACTTGAAATAAGATGTTTTTTCTTGATAAGGGGTTATCCAGAACTATTATTTAACGCAATCTATAAGAAAATTGCAGCCTAGAATACTATCTGTGAACTGTAGTTTATGTTTCAATTATGTAAGATTCTGTAAATCACACAATTAAAGGCAACTAATTATAAAACTTTTGTATCAAGGAGAGATTTTTTTTCCATTTGTATGGATTTCTTTTTAGAAGTTGGCAACACTTAGCTGCCTTGCAGTTTGTAAAGCTAGAGAATTCAATTTTTAAAAAAATCCTTTAATGATTTGGTGATGCTTTTCAGCAAGTCATTTTGTTAGTGGAACTTGAGGATTTTTATTACTAGTCAGGGTTGTAATAAGAAATGGTTAAAAAAAGGGTTCTTTTTTAATTCATTTTTTATGCAATTTAAGGGGACAGTTTACCCCAAATTTGGTCAAAAAATCAATTTTCTTTCTAATATTAAATGAAAACCTGTTAAATTATGAAAATTTTGATACCTCATTTTCAATCCTATGCCAATATCACAAAATATTGCAACTTTTGTTCACACACTCAGTACAATTTCATTGGCAAACGAACTCTTTAGATGGCTTTTCCTCTGTGTTCATATTTTCTTCAATTTCATGTTTTTAAAATGCTAATGCTCTTTTTTTTTTTTTTTTTTTTTTTTTTGTATTTGAGATAAAGATTTAAATTTTTTTTGTACCTGTCCTTTACTATGTATCTGATAAATCTATGCATGGATTGGCCTTCAGTTTCTTTTTTTTTTATTTTACAAAAATCATATGAAGATATGTTACATTTTATTGCTTTACACTATATAGTGATTGAAACATACTTCCAATTAGAAAAGTTCGTCAAATTAAGAGTAGCTTTCAGATATGGCATTTCTTTTACTGGGGGTTGTAAACAAATTAAAATACAAAATTTAATTTTTATATGGTCCCTCCTTTCCTACCCTTTATATTTAGAAGAATGTTGCTCTTTGCCTAAGAAAAGAAATAAAGCAAATCCCGTGTCTCTTAAGTGAAATAGTTAGCAAAAACTTTATTTTTAAAAATGATGACTTACACCACTTTACCTGCTGTGTTGGCATCGGTTTTCAAGTGGAAAAATCTTTACTTTGGGGAACCAACTATGAGTTGCAAAAAGTTAAATAAAGATCCCATTGTTGGGTAAAGCAATTAAATGCATTCAAATGTGTGAAATTAACAGGTACAGTTTTACCTTAAATGATCGGTACTGCTTTAAGAAATTAGCAATAATTTAGTCTTTTAGGGTCATCCACTAATTACATCATGCCTCTAGAGAAGGAATTTTAAAGTGTAAAAGAGAATGACAAATTAATAGTGTAGGTCAGCGGTTCTCAACCTTTTAACGTCGTGCCCCCCTCCTCCAACAAAGGCTAACTTAGAGTAGCGCCTCCCCCCCCCTCACATTTTTCAGCATACATTCAGTTTTTTTAATCTTTAACAATGTACATTTAGTCAAATTTTCTACAAAATAATGATATAAGGAAAGTTTGAATGAACATTTTAAGCAAAAATGGATATATTTTTGAGTAAAAATGAGAATAAATAAGATGATTTTTTGTAAAAACATGCATCACTACTTGCTCTTTGGTTTTTCTCCTGCACCCCCTTCAAATGCTCTGTGGCCCCCTTGGGTTGCGCCCCACAGGTTGAGAAAGACTAATGTAGGTTTCTATGGTGTGGTAGCTTTTACTAGAAACTGCAAAACATGCTTTACAGGAAAATTTGAGCTAAATTAGGATTTGAGAATTCAACTTTGTCTATCGAGTGACTATTAACACAAATGAACTTCATTTGAAAAGTAATTAAATTTTTCTCACTTTTGAGACATCCCCTTGGTGCTTGACGACAAATGCCAAAATTTTCAAATTGATATATCTCAGAAACTATTCCACGCAGAGACATGGGCTTTGTTTTATTAGTTTTCTTAGGCAAAGAGCAACATTCTTCTAAATATAAAGGGTAGGAAAGGAGGGACCATATAAAAATTAAATTTCGTATTTTAATATGTATACAACCCCCAGTAAAAAAAATGCCATATCTGAAAGCTACTCTTAATTTGAGTAACTTTTCTAACTGGAAGTATGTTTCGATCCCTTGCGGTTTAAAAAATAATCGCCTTAACATCTATTTTGAATCACCCAGTATATATTAGTAGAAAAACTGTATTAGACATAATATTAGATATATCTAATAATCCAAGCACAGTCTTGTGTAATATGTATTTGAAAATCTTTTTTTTTTTTGTTTAATTGGACAAAAATCTTTATTTTAAAAAAAATAGCAGATCTTTTATAAAAATCAATTTTTTAATTTTTTAAAAAATTTTATTTAAATGTGCAGTTTAAAGGGGTTTATTTTTTTAAAGTGTACTTTTAGTTGAACATTGAAATGCATTATGTTCATCATTTGTACTATATTAAAAAAAACAAAAAACAAATAGTAAACTGTCCCCTTAAGGAAAAAACAATGTTATTTGAAAAAGACATGTAAATATTAAATAATTATTTAAAATAAATAATATTTTTTTAAAAATTTAACTATACAAAGAGCAAGTAATGCAATCTTTTGCAACTTACTTGTTTTATATGTATAAAGATGTACAGCTGCAGAAAAAAAAAGTCCCACTTGATCTTTATTTCGCCGTCGTTCGTCGTACAGTAAAGTTATATATACCATTCGTTCGCAAATAACGCATACTTTAATTTACTATTAATTTAATTTGCATCAGGGGCCATCTTCATATTTAATTCTGCATCAACTTTGTTTTTCTCAATGGCAACCCCATATTTTGACTTTATTAAACGAAAGAAAACCTTCAAATTACCCTAAATATAAATTTTCACCAATTTTCTACGATAATTTCCGGAGATATTGCGAATTAATTTTTGTGCGTTTTTAAGGGACTTTCTGCAAATTGAAAAACACTATTTGTAGGTTCCGAACTTTTCGCCTTTCATTAATTTCGCTCGCGAGAGTTAAATGAAATTAATATTATTTTCAAGGAAAATATTGTTTCCATCTCTCTTAAAGTTTTTTGTACTGAGAATATCAAGGGTAGAATAGAATATTTAGTCTGTGGTCCAAATGACCCGTGAGTTCATAACTTCCTTGGTTCATACACATGATTTAAGGGAAAAATGCAAAATGACTGCTCACGATTTTGAAAATCTTTGTAATTTTGAAATTGTTATTGAGTATTTCCGTTGATGATTCTTTTACACAGGTGAAATGTTGGCAGGAGTTATAGGCTGCTCTCTGCTCTTCTGATTACAAGCTTGAATATTACTCAGCTATGGTCGAACTTGAAGAATGATTTCCTGATAGAAAATTTATTTGTTTGAATTTCATGTAAAAAACGCAATTCCTTTTTTGCTGAGCCAATATTATCACTGTGTTTGTTATTTCACATTCTTCATTTAATGCTATCATCTGCAATGTACAATATTCTTAAGACTTTTGGCACTATTTTAATTTATAGTTAGATGAAAATTTAGACAGAAAAACGTGATTTTGAATGTTTGATAAAGAATGGGGAAGTCCAAAGACCTAATGTTTCCGATATTAAAAAACGTCACATTCACGCCTGAAAAGTTGAGGACGTTAGTTTTTCAGAAATAGGACGTTGTATTAGAAGACATACATCTACTGCATCTAATTCTATAGCTGGAAAATATTTTATTAGGGGAATATGGTAGCAGACGCAACAATACACGCTTTATAAAATCCCTGTCAAACTGTAAAAACCTCTAATTTATTTGCTTCAAAATTTGATATTTTTAATACTGGTACCTTTTACTGTGTTTTTGCACAATATAAATCTAATTTAGGTTAATATTATGCAATTTTCAAAAAATTTTCACTTAATAACTTAAATCATGAAAATAACACATTTTATTTAATATAAATTAAACTAGTGAACGTAAAAATTTGAAATTTTGCACAGCCATGTAATATTAATTTTTGCATCTATTTCCATCGAAATTTGGCTAGGTCGCTATTCATAATTTTTTTAATATTAATTTAATAATTCATAATTCATATTAATAATTTATTAAAATCATAACATTAAATTATGTTTGGGTCGTTTAGTTCTAATAGTACGAATAAAAATCAGCTTCTTACTACCAATATTATATGAGATATGAATTGAAGTATGAAAAAATATTTTAACATAGGGGGAGGGGGGATTTTGGGTGCTCATAACTCACTCAACTTCTGTCCAAATTTATTGAAAATTGGTGTCCGGGGTTAAAATGAGCTAAATTTTTTAAATATGAAGTGAAATCTAGGGGTTGCTATTGAGAAAAAAAAAGTTGGTGCGAATTTTAATATGTAGATGGCCCCTTACGCAATTTTTATGCATAGCAAATTAAAGTGTACGTCAATCGTAAACGATTAGTATCTGTAACTTTGCTGTATGATGAGCGACGGCCGAAAAAAGTACAAGTGGGACTTTTTTTTTCCGCAGCTGTACATATTATTGAATATATTTAATTTTACATTACATTTTTATTTTAATGATGTCAATGATCCCTTAATATCAATGATGTCAGATTTAAATCATGATATTAGTCAATCCATTAAAAAAAGCCCAACTAAATTTTAAAAATCTTTTTCTATTTCAATAATTTTTGAAATTTAATTTCTAAAGTAAAAAAAGGGGAGACTTTCTTAAAGCAAAGTAGTTTAGAACAACTTGGAACTTTTTTCTTTAAAATGCAAAATTTTGATCATGAGTAAAAATAACTGATTCAAATTTATACTTAGCTAGATATGCTACAATTTACATGACTTAATAACTTAGTTTGTACACTGTCTACCAATAAGTATTTGGACACCTGTGATAGAAAAGAAAAACTAACTTTATTCAAAATCAATAGTTGGTAGAGCCTCCACGAGAGGCAATTACAACGTGAACCCTCCGGGGCATACTTTCCACAAGTCTTTGTATTACAGCTAGTGGTATTGTCTTCCACTCGGCTTGGAGTAGACATAGAAGTTCCTTAACCGATTTTGGACGGGTAGTCCACCCCTTAATTCGGCGATCCAACTCGTCCCAGAGGTTCTCGATAGAGTTCAGGTCTGGGCTCTGGGCAGGCCAGTCCATTCGATGAACTCCATTGGCACCATACCAAGCCTTGGTTAACCTTGAAACATGACAACTGGCATTGTCGTCCTGAAAGTAACAGGGGTCCAACCCGTAAAACTGCCACAACGTAGGAAGCAGATTGTCATCCAAAATAGTGCAGTAGGCATTGGCATTGAGCTTACCATGAATGGGGACCAAGGGTCCCAGTCCATACCAGGAGAAACACCCCCAGACCATAATTCCACCTCCGCCGAACTTGACTGTTGGCACAATGCATTCTGGCAGGAGACGTTCTCCAGGCAGACGCCAGACCCAGACCCTGCCATCCGAAAGGTAAAGGGTGAACCTTGATTCGTCACTCCAAAGAACCCATTTCCACTGATCTACGGTCCAATTTCGATGTGCTCACCACATTAACCGAGCAGCGCGGTTGGACTTTGTGATCAAAGGCTTATGGGCAGCAGCACGACCATGAAAACCAAGCAGATGTGCTTCCTTATGGATGATATTCATTGAAACAATACTCCCAAATGCCTGTTGAAACTCCTCGCAGATGAGGGCCATCGGTTGAGTGCGGTTCTTCCGAATTTCTCTGGACAGCACTCGTCGGTCTCTATCTCCCAGTTTCGTTGGTCTGCCGACTCAGGGCACATTCCGAAAATCACCGCTCACCTTCCACTTCTTAATCACATAGGCCACTGTCGATTTTGGGTACTTCAGATCGCTTGATATGTCCCTTAAGGATCGGCCACATTTGTGATACCCGATAATTATACCTTTCTCGAAATCAGAGAGCTCCGAACTGCGCGGCATCTTGCATGCGACTAATGCCGATGCTGTTTCCTACACGATATATACCGGCGGAGGCTGTGACATACCTCAGGACCGCAGGTATCGTCATTTGCATAAGTGACCAAATACTTATTGGTAGACAGTGTATAATGAAATTATTTGCTCTATTATTGGGGGTGGGGAATGCAAGAAATACAATTACTTTTGGGGGTAAAATAATAAAAAATAAACTATGTAAAAGTCATTTAAAGGAATACAGCAAGGAGGAGGGGACTGGAATCTGCAGAGAAAGTATTTTTTGTAAAGTACCTGAAATGTACTTTTTGTTTGTTTGTTTGCCTCTTGACATTTTATGATGAAATCAATATATTATGGATGAGTTGGGGCTCATTTTTTAAAGCAAAGCCTGAGGACTTGAAATCCGAGTCTACGCGAGCTTGAAAGATTTTTAAGTTAGAACCCAAGATTCAAGTTTGAACTAAATTAGTAAATGAAAAATAATTATTTTATTACTACAGCATCTTCAGTTTTGCCAGTAGGGATGATATGAATGAAATGCTCAAAACATCAGCCATTTCCTTTTATTCCCCCGCAGTCTCATTTCTTTACCCCCCCCCCCTCGAGACAGAAATGAAATAAATGCATTAATATAAACAGATTATTAATTATTTTATAACATGACTGACTACATAATAAACTATCAATCTGAAATATCTGAAGAGTTTTAGTACTTACTAGATGCTCTTGTCCCCCATTCTTTAAAAAATAATTATAACAATTCATTTGAAAACAATGTATCATTTTTTAAAAATCTATTAACAAGAATTAAATGAGAAATCTGTCATGAAACCAAAGGAAAAGAATAGTAAATTACAGAGCCTGTATCTGGTTCAATCCCATAGTAACCTGTCTCATCTCTAATATGTGCCATTTAGGACAGTAATACTCAAGCTTTTTGGCAATACAATCCTACTTTCGATATCAAGGTACCATCGGCTTTAATTACATTCAGAAACTAAATTTTTTAAAGTTATAAGTATTTACTGATAAAAAAAAACTACATAAATGAAGCATACAGAAGATGTGCTTGAGCATTTAAAATAAATAAGTCAAATATATCAATTATGTTTTAATAATGGGTAAGAAAACTGAATTATTTTCCAAATTATATATAGCTAGACATACTACATTCATGGAGTAATTTAATTTTGGTTGGTTTTCTTTCCACTTCTTTTTGTCAACAAATTTGATTCCTGGTATTAAAAAGGTTTTTAAAGCTATTTGAAACTAATTTACATAAAAGAAATCTTGTCTAATACACACAAGAATGAGAATACAAATATAAAAATTAAAAAATTAAAAATTGAACTTTACATAAAGCTACATATTTAACTTAAAATAGGGATGCACCAAATATTCGGTTGGTATTCGGCATACTGCCTATTCGGCAGACAAACCGAATATTCGGTTCGGCCAAATACTTAAATATTCGGCAACCGAATAGTAAGCAAATTTAAGTATTCACCAATTGGTAAACAAATATGTATTTTTTATATCATGAATGAAAGATATGGTATAGTACCATAGCCCTTAATTAATTGAAGTTGTTACTTACTAATATCACATGTGAATACGCGTTAGAAACACTTAGAAAGTCCACTTACCAAGGCACCACCCCATCCTTGGCAGATCGCCCTAGTGTAACATTGCCACAATCACACCAAAAACTAATATCACAATAAAATTAGTTTTAATGTAAGAGAAAACACTCAGATGCTAAATTTAAATTTTGTTGCTTTTCAATTTTTCTTAAATGTTATGACACATTACATTAACCTTGTTATTACTAACTCATTTAAATTTAAAAGTAACCAGGAAAACAAACCTCATAACATTAAGTGTTCATAAATATGTAAAGTCAATTAACTGATAATTTTTTAAAATAAAATATGCAAGCAGGCATGAAAGCACGAAACAGCTAAAAAGACTGAACTTTGCTGCGGATCATACAGAACAAATTAATTATTATGCATTTAACACATTACCTGTTATTCTTTTATATGCATTCATTATTAAATTAACTAATATTCATTATATCCCTGTATTCAGTATAACTACATTCATTAAACTAATTTAAATACTAAATCTCAAATTCATCAGTTATGTTGAAAAAGACTGAATTCAGTCAAAAGACTGAAAACTTTCATGCCTGTATGCAAGTAAAAAAGTTACCAGCATTTCACTAATATTTAAAAAAGTTATAAATAATATATAAAGGAAGTACTTGGATATTAAATTTTGCAGCATTTTAATTTATGAAGTTTTACACTATATGAAATATTGTTTCAGAAAAAACTAATCAAATTAATCATTGCAATCAAAGTTTAATAACGGTTAAATAAGTTTAATAAATTTTAACCAAGTATTCGGTATTCGGCCAAATATTCAGTTAGAATTTTAACTGAATATTCGGTATTCGTTATTCGGCAAAATATGGTATTCGGTGCATCTCTAACTTAAAATATGAACTATTCTAAAATACACCAAAATGCGAATATAAAAATAAGTTATTAAAAATTGTATTTTACAAATAGCTACATATTTTAACAAATTTAAGTAACTTGCTGCAAAACGGGGCATTTTAATCACTGTATTTTACAAACTAAAGAAAATATTGAAAGTTTTTAACCCGAAAAAATCCTTATATATTTTCAAGGATTTTGTACTGCATCGAGTAAATTGCATTACACAGAAAATACTAAAAACTAGTCAAAAAATGGTTTCAACTGATTTTTTTTTTTTTTAATACTTAGTTTAAAACAGCGTGGTTTAAACCAGACAGCTCTGTTACTAGTATTTTATGATAACAGGACTTCGTAAATTTTTATGATTTTTTTTTTTTTTTTTTAAAGTTAGACGATTAAGTTTTATTTTTGATTAGTGGGTTAAACTATTTTTTAGTAGCTCCATCACATACAGTTTTAGTTATTAATTTTGAACAGGGGAACTAGAATATTTTTAATTTTTTTTAATTATTTTAATTTTATGTTAATGGGCCTTGGCAAATTTTTTATTCAATTTTTAGCAAACAGGTATACTATTATTATTATTTAAATTATTTTTTATTGCAAGTTTAAAGGGTTTTTGGTAGCTGCATCACATAGTCTTACAAAATTGCAAAGACTATGTTTTTAAAATTCATATTAACTTTATGCATCAGTGGCTGTAAATAAGTCATGGGACTAAATTAAAAAATATGAGCAAACAATTTTTGTAACAGCAATTAATGCCTTAATGCGTAATGACCCTGAGCAACACTGCTAGTGATTTAATAGTTACATATAAGAAAAGTTTAAAAAGAGTTATTGTTCCTATGTGTTAAAGAAAATTGCTTATGAAAATTTTAGTCTCTTGGTTCACAAAAAAATATTAATACTATACCTACATATAGCAGAAAAAACACTCAAAATACTGGTGTTAAACAATAACGTAAATAAAACATTTGTAAAAAACACACATAAGATGTTATAGGTAAGAGGATACGCACGTTTCAACCAAAAAATGTTTGGCCTTCGTCAGTCCAAGCCCTTCGTTGCAAGCAACACAGGGAACTCCCTGTGTTGCTTGCAACGAAGGGCTTGGACTGACGAAGGCCAAAACATTTTTTGGTTGAAACGTGCGTATCCTCTTACCTATAACATCTTATGTGTGTTTTTTACAAAGTTTTTTATTTACGTTATACCTACATATAATTCAGACCACATCACTAAAGACATTTCAAACTAAGGCAAACACAAGGTTTGCTAATGATGCTGAGAAATCTTTTCAAATTATTTTGATAGGCTTTGCCATTAAATTTTATATCATTATAAAACTAAATTTAGTCTTTCGTTTATTTTTATTTTATACATTAAAAAAAAAAAATAAACTACATTTTTAAGAGACATTTTGAAACTGAAATTAATAAATATTGTTTAACTGTTAAGGCATGCATATAGAAGACAAAAATGCCTTAGTTTAATGTAATATGATAAATCAGTAGCGTAGCCAGGAATTTTTTTATGGGGTGGCTGAGAGCACGAAAACTAAAATAAAATGTAACTTATAAAAATCGACATAACATATCTTTGTTTGAGGGAGAGAGGAATTCCCCACCCCCTCCTTTATTGAGCCTAAAAGTATTCGTATATAAAAATGCATTAAATTTTTAAAAAAGACAATTTTTTTAAAATTCATAAATCTAGTTTAAAATCTTTGCAGTTATAAAAACATACATTAGGATAAAAAAATTAAAAATGGTTCAGTTGTGTAGCTGAACCTCAATTTTTCAAGGGGAACTTTCAAATATACCATGCAAATATGAAAGGCAAAATTTCAAATCTTTCCGTGAATACATAATTTTCTCCATATCCTATGTTTACTCATTTCAAGGGTGGCTGCAGCCCCACCAGCCATCCCCTGGCTACGCCCCTGTGACAAATACTTTAAATACTGGGATTGAAATGAATCAGCACCTGTCTAGTTACAGTTACTATTTCACCTGTCCAAATAGTTAATTCTCCAGAGTCTGGCTGAGCTTGAAAATCATACAAAACCTTTGCCTTTAAAGAAATAAAATAATTAACTTAAGACATGTAAAAAGCAAAAGCATTTTATTAAAATTTATAATATATTAAACAAACTTAATCCATGCTGTACTTTCTATCTTCTAAGAGCCTTTATTTAATTAAAAAACTAATTAATGTATCAAAATAATTGTTCATCTCTTTACAAGTTGTTCGTTTAACAAAGCTTGAACTCACATAAATGAAAGTCAAACACAATTAAGTTGTATGAACTAGAGATGAATCATTAACAGGGCTGTCAACAGACATAGAAGTCAAGTGGTGTAATGGCTAGTGTATTATGCTGACATGCTACAAGTCTGGGGTTCGATTCCTGAAGGCATGGTAGGGCAGTGCAGGCCTTGGCCCTACATGGGCTGTTGTGCCAATGCTTAGTTAGTTAGTCAACAAATATAACTGGGTTAAATAAAATTTAACCTCTGTCATACGATGAACCAGCTTTTGTTTTCAAAAAAACAGATGCTGCTACTACTGACACACCACTAATAGCAAATTAACCACTAATAATAACATAAAATTTAGTAGAATGAAAAATATTAAAACTCCACGATAAGTATAAAAGACTGAATGTGCAACATTGGAATCAGTACCCCCCCCCCTGTCCCTCAGACTGAAAACACACAAATGATTTATCTCTTGTGTTAAGGGTATTCTATGCAGCATCATACTAACATTACCTCTTTCTTTACAATTTGACCCCTCTCCCCCTAGTAGTAGAGCCCCTACTTATAATCTCACTTTCAGTATGTCTGAAAAGAAATGTGATGCAGTTCCTGGTGCTCTAAAGGCTTTTTCCCAAGAGATTATAGCTACAAATTAACCTGACTCAGAATAAATCCACATTTATACCAATGGCTCTGCCTAACATGGAATTTTTGGGGGATTTTTAGACGAATCTTTTGCTCCTGGTCTTAATGCCTCTAACTTTGATCCAGAGACTTATGCCATAAGAAATGCTATTTTAAACCTTCTTGGACTTGCTACTAACTTTAATAAGGCAGTTACCTTTGTTGTTTAGATTGTAGCTTGGGAGTCAATAGTCTCATATACATCTAGGGATAGTTTCCTTATTGAAGAGGCTAAGATAAATCCCTATGATGCAATTGCTTCTGGCTCGGAGATTGTTTTTTAATAGAACCCCAGCCATTGTGAGGTGTCTGGAAATGAAAAGACCAATCTCTTGGCTAAAAATGGTTGTAAGTTTCCACAATCAGATTTTCCTTTATCCTTTCATCATTTTAGTTCTGTGGTAAAAAGGAAAACTAACAAATTTTTAAAACGACTTATAATGTTCTTTCAACTGATAAAATGTGGAACACACTTATTTTATCGCCTATTGAAAATGGATTTACCCTGTGCAGTTTTTACCAGGGCTTCGAACAAGAACTAAACTAGAAACCGGAAAAAACATATATCTGTCAGAACAAAAACTGGAACTGAACCAAAAAAAAAAAAAAATCTATTCATTTCGGTTCAATATATCTTCAGTCATTTTGTTGCTGTAACCAACTTATCAATACTGTATACTGTAACAAACTTACCCATTAAAAAAAGATTAAAATCTTTTAAATTTTGATATAATTACATTTTTTGTTTATGATATAATTATATTTATGTACATATAAGAATGTACATAAAATAAAATTATTCATTCGGAACTGAACCAAAAACCATTATTTTTGGTGGAACAGAAACTGGAACTGAACTGATATATTTATTTTTAGTTTAACCGGAATAAAAACAATTACAGTTCAAAGTCCTGGTTTTTACAGCAAATTTTCCACTCTCGACAGGACATGATTTCCTATATAAACATTTGCAGTGCATTGGTATAGATACTAATAGGGATCGACCAGTACGACATTTTCACCGATACTGATACTTTACCTATAAATTCATTTTTAGTAATGGCCGATACCGTTACTTTACATGATTTAATGCATTTAAATCTACATCGGTGGGCAGTTTTTGTAACAAGAGTGCAGTTCTCGTGAAAATGAATAACACCATGATGAGCCCATAGATAAAAATTTGAACCCAGTAGAAAGCATTAAAAAGAAAAGCAGTAAATACATTGAAGTGAGTGTACAGTATTTATAGTCCTTCTTTTCCATTAAAACATGCCAACCAACAACCGAATTTATAAAATGCTGAACATTGGGAAATGTCTGAAGTGTGCAGGTTTGGGATTCTTTCTCCTCATGTGACTATCGATCTAACGATCTAGAGTTTTGGGTGGTTTACTCCTGATGCATCTTAATATGCGTTAGAACCCCTCGAAAAGTTTTCCTACCAGTGTTTTTAGAAAACTTACTTTTTCTAGGTTGTCAGACTATCTCTAGAAACTGCAGTATGTCATGCTTTTGAATTAGCCAGGTATAATTAAATTCAAATTTTACAGTGAGCACAAGACTTTTTTTATAAGTAAAATTTATTTTTAACATCTAACAAAACAAAAACAAAAAAAACTGATTATATGCAAAATTTATAAGCTAAAACTCCAAATTGTTTCACGAATACGATTGACAACACACGTATATTATGATGAATCAGAGTAAATTCGGCGTCAAAAGATCACTATCATAATTTTTTTTTTCATGCAAAAATCATGAAATACACAAATTGAATGCTGATTGCACTATCGTATGTGTAATAATATTCTATCCTAGTGTCACGGGGTTTTGGTTCAGCTTTGGTTTATTCACCTACAGGAGCTGAACATCTAAACTGTGAGACGCTTATATACTAGAGGTAATAACTTCACAGGTAAAATATACAATTCTTTATTTAAAGCCGATTCGTATAGGGTTACATAATTAAATCCAAAATAACATTCCCTTCAATCGTAAACTAAACCAATTTAATAAAAATAACATTATTATTTGATTAAGGGAAGATGAACCAATTTAATTAAAATATCATTAGAAACAATACCTAGGGAAGATGGAAATTCATAACTATTTTACAATGCTTACCCATGCCTCCAGGGGTCTCTTTGTTGTCGGAGTAAAGCCTTTCTGCGGTTGGAAGATAATCTTGTCTCTCTCTTAATCGCTTGAGCTTTATATATGTTTTTGTTTTGGACCTTCGGACAAGCATGTGAAAATCACGCCGATATCCCGTTACTTCTCACGCTGATTATCTTATTTGTAGTTTAAAAGTTAACTTGATTAATTTGGGGTCAAGGGTTCACTAACTAACGAGTGCTCGAGTTTATCATGAGCAAATGACATTTTCCAGAATTTCTCATGATTCATGTAGTCATGCGCTTTTAGCAGCGTGACAGTCCACTAAAAGCCAGGAAAAAAAAATTGTAAAAAAAAAAAAGGATATATACGTACATGAGGGTGCAGAAAGAGGCACGGGAATGAATAAGCATTTGATTTTCCATCGTTTAAAAAACTAACTTCCATCTTCCTATTAAAGCTTAACAATTCTTCAATACACAAACAAATAAAACATAAAAAAAATATCATCAAAATAGTAGCACAACGGTTATGCAAATGCTATAGAATTATAAAAAGAAAATAAAATAAAAATGTCTAAAAAAAAAAAATACAAAACGTTGTTGCATTAATATGTAGACACTGTTGTCAGCGTTTGCAGCAAGTTACACAAGCAGAAAAAATTGTCAAGCTGAGACAAATTATTAGAAGGGTTGCACCTATTATTTTTAAAAGAAAAAATATATTTGTAAAAGTCGGCATTGATAATAATTCAAAGAAACTCGAGCCAGAGGAATCGTGTTCCATAAATGATTTAGTGTACGAAGTATTCAGTTCTACCAGGTGAAGACTGGGTTCGCTTAAACAAAATGAGACAAGCTGACAATTTTTCATAGTCCTCGAAACAAGACAAATTTTTTCATCGTAGCACTTTTGATTTGCCAAAAATTGAATCACAAATCGCTTTGGCTCGGTTTCTAGAGAGATTGTTTGCGTGTATAGTCTTAGGACTTGGAGTTCTACGGATACAGTTCCTGCATGGCAACTGGAAAATGCTTCGATTATCATCTCACTCAAAATTTGACAGGAGTAACAGCCTTTCGTCTTGATTTCTCTATCATTAATTTTTGGACAAATGTCCTGTGTTTCAATATGGATTTTAAAGTTTTTGAAGTGCATCTGAAGACGAACAGGAGCTGTTGACAACAATTGCGATCGGAGGGTTCCTTTGTCAACACTTAACAGATGCAGATCTCTAGAGGAGGGTAAGGCACGGTCCTTTGATTGAACCATACTCATGATGGGATCAGGAACTTCTGCGCAGCGAAGGGTCGTCTCAAAGAAATCACAACGAACCATGTCTCTGTGAAAAAGAAAATTTTTCGTATAGCTTTCGTTAGCTTGGATTTGCCCGACGAGACCAGCAGTGGGCCTATTGGGAGGGCTTGTTGGAACTAAATAAGCCTCTGTTGGGTGACCAACTCGAAGGACAAGCGAATCAGTAAAATGCAAAGGAGCTTGATTGTAGGATCCCAGGAGGTCGAATTGAATCCTATCCGATGTTTGCGCTGATGAGTGGAAAGTGAGAATTTCTCTAGTGTTATTCTGTACTCGCTCAAGAGATATAGTATAGGTGCACTGATGACCAGTAATGCTGCGAACTTCGTAAGAATGCAGTAACTCAGGTACAAAGTAGACGCGATAAAAGAGGCATCCCATACGGGAAATGATTGTACATCCACTGCCAACACTCGACGGCTTGCAACCGGTAAATCCAGGATAATTCATGCTCTCGTCTGTAAGAGCTTCGAATTTTTGATTTTCGACGCAGTGTTCACCCCAAGCACAGTAGTAGTTTTGAGGGCATGCCAGTTGCGTTACAGTACGCTTCTGTACTGGGAAAGTAAAGTATAACCTTCTCGATGAAAATGTACATTGGGCAGAAACTAATTTTAATTTAATATTAAAAATGTTATTTTGTTTCAAATCCTGAAACCAAATACATGCTTCGTAATTGAGGCCTTTAAGTGTGATTTCCGCTGTTGTAAAAAGTTCGCAGTGTTTTTGACCTTCTTGAGTGTGACAGTTCTTTATATCAGATGACAATATAGCGTGAGTAGTACAAGTTGAGGAAGCCAAAGATATCAGGGTGCACACCAAGGCCATTGTCAAGGCAGGTTGTACACGAAAATTTGGATTATGTTCTTCAAGATAGGCGTGTAAATTCACCAAACGTATGCGCATGCCAGTACCAAAAACAGCTCCACATAGCATGAAAAGTCGTATAATAGATTTTAATATTTTGAACAGTAAAAGAAAAATTGAAAAAAATAATTTGAAAGTAGATACTAGTCCAGTGACCGCAACTCTGAGAAAACATAGCAAAACAAGTGTCAAAATAGTGATTACTGCATAAAAAATATACATGACGTAAGGAGGCCAACATGTAAGTTGTGCAAAAAATTCTCTACATAATACACAGTGTGTGGCGCGGCACATGGATTTTCCATCAAGTAAAACTTCTCCGCGCACAGCTTTGCCAGATGACGAAACAAAAATTAAAGTTAGCGTGTCTTTATAGACTGTAAACTCGACAGGTAAAACTACACTCAAGTCCTGTGAGACCTGGAAAATTATTTCATTTCCAGAAATTCGAACGATAAGTGTTCCAGGTTCGGAAACTGAAATAACAGGATCATTAAATTGTAATGTGAGGTTATGCTGAGAAAATGTGGCAGCTTCATTTTCTAAAAGTTGACGCCTGAATTTCTTCTTTGTCGTTGGAATACGGTATAAGCAAATGTCTATGGACAGAAACGTAGGATTAACAATTACCTCATCGTCTGAAAGGTATGACAGTTCATATGACGTTGTCGTAATATCACAGAAACACGTTGCATGGGGGTCGCAAGGAAAATGCTCACAAAATGCAGGCATCCCAGTGCAATTGTCGGCACAGTCGCAGGGGATGGGGAGCTCGTCGCCCCTGGTTTCTGATGAAAGGTGACATGCGAATGTCTCCATGTGTCCCTGGTGCTCTGTAGGACGGTCGAAGAAAGATGTGGCAGGAATTAATTTGTCGTCCTTGATGATGAATGTGGATATTCCCACCACACATCCCTGGCAGTTCACGTCTGCACATGAACCTGGTGGTAATTCGGGGAAATCAGCCAATTTGGTAGAGTATGTGCATTCATATTCTATGGTCCTGCTGCACAACTTCAGTTGGTGCGCCACCACGAGCGCTGGTAGCCAGAACAAGAGCAGAAGTTCACCACCTGGAATGCAAGGTTCGCAAAAAAAAAAAATAGCCAGAATTCCATCTTCCAGTAAAAAAAAATTAAAATAAATAAATTTTGAAACAAAAGAAATGAGGTGGACGTGATTATATCTCTATTCTATCTAATAAAAAGAACTAAAGGGGAAAAAAAGGTAAAGAATGGTCACTCTAATAGACCTTTGTATGATTTTTTTTTTTTTTCTTCAAACAGGAATCACATGTATGTTTCCTGTTTTGCATGTCTGTTGTACAGGTTCATTCATCGGGGCACAGTTGGGAAAAAGAAAAAGGGGGGGGGATGCGAGATGAGAGGTACGTACACTTCTTCCGTTTATCATGCCTTATTCGAAAGATACTCTTATATATGTACGTGGATGCATGTGTGTATGTGTTTGCGTTTTCGGAAGGAAAATCGGAACTCAAAGTACTTGAGTAAAACTAGATTATCTCCCCTATCACGCCCGCATGAAAAAAAGGGAAATTATCAGTTCCACACAAGCACAAACTCTGTGCAATGAAGCGCTAGCAACCTCCTTACAACGAGAATACAGTGTAGAGTCCTTTTTACCTAATATCGTCTGGGGGAGAGAGGAAAAAAAAAAAAATGGTAGGGGGGGGGGCGGTTACGTTCTTGAATAGAAATACCGTGTTTTGAATATCTTATTGTCTCTCAATAAATTTACTCGTTCACTACTCGTGTCTTGCGCTAATTTACTTGCTAGTACGTCCGAAAATTTATCAATCAAATTTTTATCTGACTGCGGAGTGTTACTTTGCAGAGCCCAGCCGAGAACCTTATCTGAAAAAGTAGTAGGTGTCGTTTCCGCCGGTTTAGTTGCGTTAGCCAATGACCTCAGATTGTAACTATGCGAAGGAGCACTAATCGCGGATTGTGCATTGTTGGCAAATGGGGGTGTCGTATTCTGAGAGGACTTATCGTCTGAACCTTGGCCTTCCCCCGATATAGTCAAATTAGGGGTCTCTGGTGTTATATCAGAGTGATCTGGATATAACGGTATCTGAGGCACATAATCGTTATCATCGTCGTCAGTTTCGTCATATAAGTTATACCGTGAAGTGGAAGGGATGTCACGAATGGGGGCCGGAAACTGCCTTTGACTGAACTCATCATTCGGGAGTTTTAAATCGGGGCGCCTTTCACTATAGTGAAACATCCTATCGACATGCATGCGTCTTGGTTTTGCACGAGGTTTATCAATTTCCTGGATTGTGTAATTAAGGTCTGAATGTTTTTCCAAGACTCGAAAAGGACCAGAAAATTTCTTAGCGAAAGCTCGTCCTGTTTCTGTCGTTGTCGCGGGGGTGTACAAATAAATCTTTTCACCTAATTGAAAAGTTTTGTTTTTCGCAATCTTTTCTCGCAACCTAGTTTGTTTCTGCTGAACCATTTCTAAGTTTTTATAAACGTTTTGGTGCACATATCTCATTTTTGCCAAATTTTCTTCAATATAATCGTCACACGGAAAATAATGAAGTTAGTCTTTGACTCAAACAGGTGAAAGGGTAACTGGATATCACGATTAAACATCAAAAAGGAAGGTTTTTCATGTGTGCTGTCATGGTAGGAATTATTATAAATAAAATTATAGTATCCTAAATACGTATCCCAGTCCGTGATATCATCACTTAGGCTTGTCAGACTATTTTTTATGCTGGAATTCAATCTTTCGGCTGCGGTATTAGTTTGCGGGTGAAAAGCCGTAGTCTTTAGTTTGCGCACCTGTAATTTGCGTGATAGTTCCGTCAATAGTATGCTTTGAAAATTTGTTCCAAGGTCAGTTAAAATAGACTGGGGGACTCCGAAAGTAAAAATAACTTCCAGAAGCTTAGATGCTATAGTTGGAGCTGTGATATCCTTAAGAGCAAAAAGCCAACAATACTTAGTAAAATGGCAAATTATTGACAATATAAACTTATTCCCTTGCTGACTCATTTTTAGAGGCCCAAGTATGTCTAGAGAATATATTTGACCTGGAGCCGAAGGAATTTCGGGGTTTTGTATCGAGGATTTTGTAAGGGGAAATCCTTTGCGTTCGATACACCGCGTACAAGAATTTGAAAAATTCTTTATATCCCGATACATATTTTTCCAAAAGTACTTCTCCTTAATAGACCTGTAGTTCTTATAAAATGCAAAATGAACTGTTTCTGAACCCTCCAAAATATGCGGGATTAAAGCTTTCGGGACCACAATTTGTTCAAAGTACTCATTTCTGGCTGAGTGCTTGTTTCGATTTCCCACATGTTTAAGCACATCGTCCTGCAAAAAATAATTATCCGTCTGCGTTTTACAAGAAAAAGCTTTATCCTCCAGATAATCAATTATAGTTTTTAAAAAGGGATCCTTTCTTTGTTCTCGTTTGATAGTTTCTAGATCAGGTATATCGGTTTTAACAACATTAACAGTCCCAATGATGTCCCTTGATAATAAGTCACTTAGGAAATTTTTGGATCCTTGAATATGCTGGAAAGTGAAGTCATATTCGGCCAACTCACTTAACCATCGTGATAATCTATTTGCAGGGGATTCTAATTTCAGTAAATATTCTAGTGATTTACAGTCTGAAATAATTTCGAATTTTCGCCCATATAAGTACACTTTGTAGTGTCGTACTGCTAGCAAAATAGCATATGCTTCAAGGTGCATGCTAGGCCATTTTGTCTCATGAGGTTTTAATTTATAGGAAAAGTAACTAATCGGTCGTAGCGTGCCATTTTCATCCTTTTGTAAAAGGGAAGCGCCAATAGCAGCTTGGCTCGCATCACAATTTAAATAAAATTTCTTGTCAAAATTAGGATGCTTAAGCATAACATCAGACAGTAATTTAGATTTAATTATTTCAAATGAGGCTTGCGCCTGAGAGTTCCATTTAAATCGGGTTTTAGATTTCGTCAAATCCGTCAAAGGGATGACTACTGTTGAAAAGTTCTCAATAAAATCTCGATAATAATTAGCTAATCCCAAAAATCGACGTAGTTTACGTAACGTTGTTGGTACCGGGAAAGCCTCTATTTTTGATACATTTTCTGGAAGTGGTCGCAGGTTATCCTTATCTACAACGTGACCCAGATATTTTATACTCGATTGGAGAAAATGACATTTTCGGGGGTTTAGCGTAAGACCAAAGCTTCGAAATCTGTCAAAGACTAGTTTTAACTTGCGCAGGGAATCATCAACAGTCTGAGCCGGTATGATAATATCATCGATGTAAGCCGATATGTTTTCAGATTGCAGGCCGTTCAGTACTGTATCAGCTGTCTGTTGAAATATTTGAGGGCTATTTTTCAACCCAAAACTTAAAAATTTGTATTGAAACGAACCATAAGGGCTGGAGAAAGCGGTCAAATGTTTGTCCTCGTCACGCAATCGTATCTGATGAAAGGAAGCATTTGCGTCTAGAGTCGTATAATAATTTGCTCCGCGAAGAGAATTTAATATGTCTGATATAAGGGGCAAGCGGTACGTTGAAGAAATTGTTATTTGGTTTAGTTTCCGATAATCTATGACTAACCGATATTGACCTTCTTCTTTCTTTTTGACTAAAATTAACGGAAAGGAATATGGGCTGTTCGATCGCTCGATAATTTCAGCCTCTTCTAATTCTTGCAATTGTTGTCGCAAATTGTCACGTAAGGCGACGGGCACCGGGTAACTCCGACTCTGGATAGGTGTGGTATCCGTTAACTTTATAGGAGGGGCCTGAAGCTTACATTTACCAATTGTTTTTAAAGATGTGCTAAATATATCGGCGTATTCCATAATTAGATTAGTTAATTTATTCTTTGCATTTAAAGGAACTTGCGATAAGTCAAAATCACTTAATTTAAGCTCTTTTCTACGTAATTCACGAATAGATTTATCCTCATCAATATCTATATCAGCAATTATTTGTGCAATTTTCATATTTTTGTTAAAATGTAGAGGAGTGTGTGACAGGTTATTAATTAATAACGGAACTGTACCATCCTCGTTAACCGTAGATATCGAGTGATGAATTTCAATAGTATGTTTGTTGGGGAGGGGGTTTATCAACACATTACTGCCTACCGGTATTTTTTGACTTAGTTTAATAGTAGCAATAGCGGTAGATTGAGGTGACAATTTAAGTTTCTGTGCGAGTTTTCCAAATATTTGCGTTAACAGTACATTAATTTGAGGAGCCCGAAACTGGTGTATTCGCGTCGAATTTTCCTGAAAAGTTACAGTACTATTCTGGTAATTTATATGTCCTCGAAAAGTAGAAAGAAAATCATTTCCTAATATAATATCATAATCAGTACTTATGTTAGCGTGAGTAACTAAAAATTCATGTCGAAAAACTTTATTTGCGACCGTAATAGGTAAAGCGACTGAGGATTTTACTTTTATTTCTGCTCCCGTTAATGTTGTAATTTTAACATTCGGGATTGCATTAGTATTTGTGATGAGAGACGAGGGTACATTTTTGAATGCTGTAAAACTACATAAAGAGCGGCTAGCACCCGAATCAATTAGTGCCGAGTAGGTTCGGCTGCCTATGCGAAGTGAGATTATCGGTAAAAAGCAATTTTCACTTCCCTTAAAAGAAGCTTGCGCAGTGTCGAAATGCCTACCGGTTCGTGAACCCTCAAAATGTTTATTTTGTCTCTGGGGACGAAGGGTGTCTTTTATCGGCCCCGCCTTGAGTTTAAATGACGTGCTCGTGAGAAATTTCTTCCGCGTGTGTAATTTGGAAGAGTGTTCTGGACGTGACTGCCGTTTTGCGTATAAGATGTGTCGCGCATATTACTTCTATTTCGAGGTGCCATATGATAAGTAGTCTGATAATTCCTAGGGGTCCTACGATTGTAATGATAAGTAGAGCGTCCCCTTATACCCGGACAAATGTGATTTTGAAAGTAAGAACCACATAAAGTACAGGGTGCTTGTTCTCGAGGAAAAAAGTTTCGATTTTGATAAGGGATTCTGTCGGTTATTTGATCAAAATTTTGGTTATCATAAGGCAGTTGTTCTGCTGCGTGATAACGAGATGAAAAATTAGGGTTATAATGCTGGTGTGACGCTTGTTGTGTTAATGCTCCTATCACTTGTTTATTTAATTCCGTCTGACTGGCTAAAATTGCTGACAATTGTGTACCGATTGTAGTAGAAGTTTCTGCTGCACAGGTGTTTACGGTTTCGTTGTCAGTAAATTGATGTGAATTTAATTCATCCAATGTAACTTGATTTACCGCCTCTTCGAAGGTATTAGGATTGCGAGTGAGAGCGAGTTTTCTCAACGAGGGGTTTAATCCTTCCAAAAATTTTGCGAGTTTTGTTTGATTTACTATGGGAGCCACTTCGGGTTTGGATGCGTTTTCTATACCGAAATAATTGATTGTGAGGTTGGATACTCGTGTTGAAAAGCTCCGGACCGATTCACCCGGATTCTGTTTGCAATTTGAAAATAATTGTTGCCGGTGACTAAGGGTTGTTTTCTGTGCATAGAAGTCAATAAATTTGTCTTTTATTTTTTTGAACTCAGTTTCGTTTAAGAGTTCAGGATCATTTATGAAAAACTGTAATGCGGGACCTTTGAGTTTGCTTTTTAAGACTGCAATAAGTTCTGCATCGTTCCACTGAGCTATTTTACCCGTTTCTTCCAAGTTATTAAAAAAATACTCTACGTTTGAAAATATTTCACCATCAAAAATACTAACTAAACTTTGGTATCCAGCAATTTTATTTGGATTGGGAGCTGCTGTTTCAGTCATTTTTCAATCTCAGGGGAGGGAAAGGATCACCGTTCAATATGATATGCGATATATAACTAATACGTACACATATGAATGAACATGTAATGCAACAGATAAATTCTCCTTGCTTATAACTTAAAAAAAAACATAATACTTTTACATATAAATGCAATGGAATAAACATGAAAACAGGGAACTTTTTTTTCTCATAAATGCAATATGATAAATCATGGGTCTTTTCCATCAAGGAAATGCCATGTGAGTCATATCGTAAAAACATAAATAGTACTAATAATTATTATATTCATTTCCTGATGTATAAAAATTATAACCAAATTATTTGAACATGGTTAGGTGCTCAGGTTATTAAAAAAAAAGTTTATATTTTTGCACTAGATCTATTCTTAAGAAGTTAAACCTCAGCAAAATAAATTAAGCGTTCCTTTTACGGCACCACATGTCACGGGGTTTTGGTTCAGCTTTGGTTTATTCACCTACAGGAGCTGAACATCTAAACTGTGAGACGCTTATATACTAGAGGTAATAACTTCACAGGTAAAATATACAATTCTTTATTTAAAGCCGATTCGTATAGGGTTACATAATTAAATCCAAAATAACATTCCCTTCAATCGTAAACTAAACCAATTTAATAAAAATAACATTATTATTTGATTAAGGGAAGATGAACCAATTTAATTAAAATATCATTAGAAACAATACCTAGGGAAGATGGAAATTCATAACTATTTTACAATGCTTACCCATGCCTCCAGGGGTCTCTTTGTTGTCGGAGTAAAGCCTTTCTGCGGTTGGAAGATAATCTTGTCTCTCTCTTAATCGCTTGAGCTTTATATATGTTTTTGTTTTGGACCTTCGGACAAGCATGTGAAAATCACGCCGATATCCCGTTACTTCTCACGCTGATTATCTTATTTGTAGTTTAAAAGTTAACTTGATTAATTTGGGGTCAAGGGTTCACTAACTAACGAGTGCTCGAGTTTATCATGAGCAAATGACATTTTCCAGAATTTCTCATGATTCATGTAGTCATGCGCTTTTAGCAGCGTGACACTAGTCAAGGGCGTAACCATGGGGGGGGATCATGGGGGGTTGGCCCCTCCCTAGTAGTTTTTTTTAGAGATCATTCAAAGCTGAAAAGATAGTAGTGCTGCATATCCCCCCCCCCCACGAATTCAATTTTAGAGCTACATATCTCTTCTCGAAAGTTTTTTCTGGCTACGGCCTTGATGCCAGTTGTAAAATTAATCTTAAGCCAAGAAATGAAACGATTACAAAAAATGCCTCAAATAAATTACTTTTCCTAAGTCGGGACAGATCAAAGAGATAGTTAAAGGAATATAAAATAACTCATTTTATTACATATTATAGTAAAATTTATGTTTGAGATCAAATTTTCTAAAATTTCAAATCCTTCCAAATCTCTGATAAATCTTTATTAGTTTCGGAAAAAATAGTTATCCCCATGGGTCCCCATAAGGGTGGGGGGGGGCATGGTAGGGCACTTCCTCCCCCCTTAGAGTTTTAGGTTAATGCTTCATGATGTATACAAATGGCAAAATCAGAACTAAATTTGTTAAAAGTCTGAAATTTGCCCCCCTCTAGAAAATTTTTTTGGAGTTTGCCTCCCTCTAGAAAAATTCCTATGGGCACCCATGGTTACCCCCCACCCAAAAAAAACTGAATTAAATCATTATTTTTGTTTAAAATCATTAGTTTTTATAGTTGGTTGGTTGGTTGGTTAGTTGGTGCTTAATGGCACAAGGTCCAGAAAGGACATACTGCGCCAGACTATGTATAGTTGATTACTTGATTAATATTAATTACAGTTCCGCATTTGAGTAAGACTGCTTTTATCCAGATTACTATATTGTTTTTCTCTGTACATTCAGTATTTATAATGTGAGTTTTGTGTTATGGCAAGTCTACATGAGGGGGCTGTCTTGGGCGACGGACTTTTAAAGTGCATTTACCATCAGACCGTACAACCACTCAAAAAAGTATTTGAGTAACTGCCATATTTTCTACTTTAATTTTGTGAATAACTAATTACTTTTTGTAAGAAACACCACTTAAAAGAAATTTTAGAACGTATTGTTGTGTGACATGATTCGTTTTTACAAAGAACAAAATTTTAAATATGAAACTGACATGGGACTTACACTCGAATACTTTTTCGAAAGGGTACGAGTCTTAAGACTAGTTTCAGTTTAATTTCTGACGCAAAATCACATTATGAAAATTTTGAAGGGCCGATTTAAAATAAATTATTTAAATTAGGGGTCACATATAAATATCATTATCGATTTTTCCGTAATTTTAAAGGCCATCTTCTCCTGAAACATCAAATGATATCGAGGACAGTCTTCCTCATCAGTTTTGATATCGATATCATACCCAACCCGAATCAGATGTCCTTGCGAAATAGAATAGAATATAACTAATAAGTAAAACACAAAACATACTGCAAATAAGACATACCTCACATTAAAAATATAACATCTATAAGCAAGAATTAGAAACCACACTTTGCAAGAATTAGAAACCATTCTTGCTTATAGATGTTATATTTTTAATGCGAGGTATGTCTTATTTGCAGTATGTTTTGTGTTTTACTTATTAGTTATATTCTATTTTGTTTGTCATAGCTGCATTTGCGCGTTACAAATAGGATATCTTCTAAATAATTAATTACGGATGCTTGACTTGACTTTATATGCCATTTTTGCATTGTTAATTATATTATAAATCTTCTTACAAGCTATATTTTGCTGCAAGTGCACATTTATAGTTTTGTAATTTTCCTAGTTACTACCTTCAGTTGCACCTTTTCAATCTGCATCTATGATTTATCTATATTCATTTTGAATACTTTGTAAAATACAGCTGTCTATTTAAGCCGTTATCAGACGACGCATTTTCGCCCTTCAAAATGCTCGTACAACTCTTTCAGCTTTCATTTTTCTTGTCAAAAGCAAGGTATAGGGTTGTATTGCAAGGCAAGAAAACGATCTGGTGGATTGGCACGGGGTTGCCGATTTGGTGACGTTATCGCTCGTTTTGTGACAAAACAGTTATTACGTCATCGCTGTTTTTGTCACAAAAATCACTCGTCCTGTCGCGCCCCGTGCATTCGAACATTGACATTGACGGTGGAATTCGAAGGTTCATTTTTAAGTAAATACAGTAAAAAAGTTTATAATGGTTTTTGATTTGCACTTCGAAAATAAAATCGGCTTCTATTTCCGCCGTCCACATTGCAGGCATGGAGGTCGCCATCTTGAATGAAGGTGTGGACAGTGTCTAGAGCTCTGATTGGCTGATTTCGCCATTCATACCAAACATTTTTCAACATTGTTCGAAACAGTCCGGTGTCAAGGGAAATACTATCACACAACGGTTTTCGCCTGACTGAAGGGCAAAACTGCAGTACAAAAGTGTTGTACGTGCATTTTGCAGTGCGTAGAGCTCTCGTGTGATAGCACCTTTAGACTATCTGCATTCTATTTTTATTTAATTTCCCAACTTTATTTGGCTTAGCTTTTATTAATTTTTTTTATTATTATTATTATCGTTTCAAAGTGTGGTTTCTAATTCTTGCTTATAGATGTTATATTTTTAATGCGAGGTATGTCTTATTTGCAGTATGTTTTGTGTTTTACTTATTAGTTATATTCTATTCTGTTTGTCATAGCTGCATTTGCACGTTACAAATAGGATATCTTCTAAATAATTAATTATGGATGCTTGACTTGACTTTATATGCCATTTTTGCATTGTTAATTATATTATATATATATATTAGGGTGATTCATAAAAGACCCTAAAAAAATGTTTTCCCTTTTTTTTAACTCTCAACCCCTAAAAATGGTCTATTCTACGAGAAAACATACCAGTATTTTTTTAAAATTTTTTAATTGATATTTAAGGGTCGCTACCGAATTTTGAAATATGAGAAATGAAGCAAAACAATAAATTTTTAAATAAATAATTTTATTACAATCAGAATACAGTTTTATGAATGAAAATACTACATAATAGTGTTGAAACCTCGAGGTAGAAAGAAAGAAAAAATGTTATATTAAATTTGACTTATTGACGTTGGGGTTTTTCTGTCTATAATTCTTAACTAACAGCATCAAGTACTGCTTCTGCTCCTCATCGCTTGTATGTAATTTGTTGTATTCTTCCATCAAAGCAACACCTCGTTCAGCTATATCATTAACGACTCTCATGTTTTGTACAATTTCTTTAGCTGACCTGTAGCTTTCGTCTTCTTCCCACAGCTCAGGATCTTTTTGTATGAACTCTCACGAAATCCCAGTCATGTTGAAAAATTTCATTGTATTTGTTGTAACGAAATCTTCGATATTTTGATTTTTGATTGCATCATACCTCAAAGATGCCTTTTTAGGACTGTTCTCCGAACTTTCGTTATTCAGTGCTAAAATTATTCTGCGTTTTGTTTCACTAGAGATTCGTTTATCAAAAAAAGCTAGAGCAACCAGTTTTTCAGAAAGATACCAAAGATGACCCAGCATTTTTTTACCGGCAACTTTGGCTAAAACTGTATCATGTTTTTCGAACTCAACTATGTCTTTCAAAATCTGCAGGTCATTTTCAGGTGCCATATAAGCCACTGGCGCTGTAAACCAGTATTTTGCATAGAGAAGTACAGCAAATATGCAGATATCCGTAATGGCCTTAGCTTCTTCAATTGTGATCTTAAGCTGGTGCTTAAATAGAAACATTTTCAATGCATATACAGCTTTCGCCATCCAACGTGCACGATGCATTCCAGAAGGGGCTTTGAATGAGATACCGCTTCCAGGAATCCCTCCTAAAAAGATAATGATTAAATGAAGGAGCTCCTTGTAATCGTCACGAGGCTGAAATTGTTGTAGTTGATTCTGAGCAAAAGTAATTATATCGGTCGCTGCAGTTTGAACGCAATTCCAAGTAGATGGTCCAAAAATCGCAGTTTTGAAGTCTTCCTGATTTATTTTTGTCCAACGGCTCTTAAATTTTTTGAAAATTATAATTTCAGGACCGCTGGATGGTCCAATAGTTGATACTACGACAGCTTCCAGTACGATTTCTAAGATGTGATGCCGACAAGGGAGCCAAATCAATTCTTCTTGCATTTTTTGTTCCAAAAGAATACAGGCTCCGTTTATTCGCCCAGTATTAGATGCCGTTGTGTCGAAGCACAAACATTTTATCAGGTAAGTTCCAAGATGAAATTGTCTCGAAAATAGCAGACACCATGGTTTCTCCTTTGCCTTCTGGAAGCTTAGCAACGGCCAAGAGCTGGTCCACTCCTTTTCCAGATACCAAGATTGGTAGACGATGTACTACTTCATGCCCTGTCATGTCCTCGAGCATTTTTCCATCCCAGTGCACAGTTAGTGTAGTTTGGGGTTGGAAATCCTCTTTTATTGATTCAGCAAGCTGCAGTCTATTATTCATTCTTTGGCGACGTATAGAGGAATAGCTTACGTTGTATTCTGATACATTAAAGCCTAGACTTTTGAGTGTAGATGTCAAAACAACAGTTGCTTTCCGGTTGCACTTATTTAGCGACATCGAGACTAGTTGCTAAATTAGAATCTAGGATTGTTTTTCGGCCTCGTTTCCTTGGTATCGAAAAGTCTTTGCTTGAAGAAGGTCCTGGCTTAAGAGAATTAGGACGACTTTGACTCATGTCACTATCACTTCTGTCCTCTGTTGAAGAAGTAGCTGAAGATGACAATAAATCGTATTTCTCAGTTAGTCTATTTATTGCTTCTTTTTCTTTTATTTTTTCCAACTTAACTTCTTTTTCTAATTGTTTAGCAAGTTCTCTAGCATACTGTTTATCAATGTTACCGATTCGTCCAAGACGGCTCATTTTTGTTTGGTTCAAAAGAAATTGCTTGTCTTCGTCAATAGTCATTATATTTAGAGCATTAGTGTGAGCTATAGCAGAACATTTAAATTTGATTCCCACTTGTTTTCTTTTTCTTTGATTGCTGCTGAACGCTTTGCCTTATTTTCTTTGAAATATTTGAGTATTTTTGTGATAACATGTTACTTTTCCTTGGTGGGAATACTTGCTTTTTCCCATATAGCCATCACATCACCAGCAGTTAATGACGCTGATTCTCTATTTACTTTTTTCATTACATTTTTATAGTGAAAAAATAAACTCATTACTTCTTGCACTGAGGGTAATCTTGTTTGCACTAATTCTGAGCAAGTGTGTCCGATTAACCATATTTCATTTCTTTTTCTTGTTTTTATAACATCTGAAGCCATTATATGAATAATATTACAACACTAAACAAAAAAAAAAAAAAAACCGAAAGTAAGTCGCATTCACTAGCGAACACAACCACTTTGGATTTCAATGATTTTATCTCTTGGTAAGAAGCAGGATTGTTTATGTTGTAAATATCAATCCAGCTAACTAAAGCCGGGGAATGTCATAGGCATAAAATGTTTTCTTTCTTTTTTCTCCCCCCTCCTGCAGTGGGAGGTGCTCAATTTATTGGTACCTGCTTGATATAGGGGTGGCCGGAAGTAGAGAAGAGAAGGAAACGCGTAGACCCGAAAGTGCGTTATTGAAGTTAATTTTTAAACTTTGAGAGTTGGTAGCAACCCCTAAATATCAATAAAAAATTCTGAAATTAATAACCAATTCATATTTTAGTAGATAGAATGATATTATGGGTTGAGAGTCAAAAAAATGAAAACTTGAATTTTATGAATCACATATATATATAGGTATGTCTTATTTGCAGTATGTTTTGTGTTTTACTTATTAGTTATAATGAGAATGACCCCTTTTTTTAATCTAGACAGAGAGTAAATAAACGTTTATAAAACTGGAGTAAAGTTATAACCTATCTCTCGATATCTGCTTTTTTAATTCTTTACAGTTCGCTTATTTGCTGTTTGGCTCCAAATCGAAATATTTTAACAGATTAGACGACTGCCCTGTTCCACTGTCATCTAACTTTTCCTCATCCATACTTTCTTCCACACTTGATGATGGTACATCCATATTTAGTGATGGTTAGGGAGAAAAAACAAATATGCCAATGAAACGATGCCTCTAATCTCATCATCAGAACAGATTCTTGAGTGGTATTGAGTCTGCATGGATTTTCTTCTGGAAAGCTAAGTATCGGTAAAAAAGATGAATGTTTCAGGAACCGATACTTTCCCAATACTTTTGAAATATGAAAGAACCAATACCGATACCTAAAAAAATTGGAGGTATCAGCGCCGATACTATCGGTCGATCCCTAGATACTAATGATGTCTGTCTCCTGTTTCATCAGGTGAAAACATGGATTTTGTACATTTGACAACCTGCACTGCACTTGATTTTATGACTTTTAATTCTGATAACTTTACCAAGGCTAAATTTTATTGGGCTGACAGGAGTCTTATGGCAGATATCGCTACAGACTGGCATAGGGAGGGGGGGGGGGGGCAGAACTAACAGAAAATTCTCAAGACATACTTAGGAACACAGTAGTAGAAATAGTGTATCTTGGCAGCAAGCACTCATTTTGATTAGCTTAGAATCAATATTAATATTAGTTTTGTGATCCTTTTGTACTTTTATCCTGAAATTATTTATCTTTTGTATTAACATCGAAGTGCTCAAAATCATGAAAAAATATTGAATCCTGTTTTAACCTGCAGAAAATTTTAAAATTTCACTGAACGGAATATCACTGTGTACAAAGGGAATATTAATGTCTTCTAAACAAGGAGTGTAAACAGGTTAAATCTGGTTTCAAAAAGAAATAGAGAGAAAGAAGGCAGTTAAAAATTATTGTATTTCAAGAGGAAGTAGGTATTCCAGGGTGTGCAGCAGACTTTCAAAAAATTTTAGGTAGGAATTTTAGGAATCATTAGGAAAAATTCAGGAAAATTTTAGGATTTTTAAAAAAAGTATAATTATTATGTAATTGCACAATAGTAATATATATAGTGAGTTTTATAAATAAATTTTGCAAGACATAGCTAAACTTAAAAGAAATTGGAAAATAGAAAATTATTCATATTAGAATAAAATAAAAATGAAGAATTTATTCTACCATAATTATGTGACTACCAAAACTGTGTGACACAAATGCACACTTATCCGGAGGGGGAGAAGTTACTTACCCTAAAATGAGCATCATACAAGTATTAATTTTATGATTAAAACCAAAATTTAAAGAAATATCAATAATTGATTAAAGAATAATATTTCCTTAAAAAAAAATTTCCTTAAGAAAATTTGAAGCACACAGACAAAGCTTAACAAACTAATTTTTTACAAACAAACTAACATTTAATTTTTTTTAACAAAATCATCTTTCTCAGCTTCTAATTCTGATAGTTTATTAACTAAATTGTTGAGCTTAGAAGTTGCTTCAACAATTAAAACTTGCGCTAACTCAACAATATGCTTCTCAGTATTTGCTTTAGTCTATCTCGTTATTCCTTCTGTTAACAACATTAAAGCAATTTCTTTTTCTTTTTTCAGATGAGAAATTTCCACACCAATTTCACTTATATTTTTAAATCTAAATCACTTTTTCTTTTTCTTATTTCTTCTTTAACTTCTTAGCATTTACTATATCACTAGATTCCTTCTCTTTTAATTCTTTTTCTCTTTGTAGTTTTTCTTTTTTTTTTTCCAGTCTTTAACTCTTTGTATAATTTATGTGAATTCTTCATATAAATTCTTCTTCATCACGTAACAGTGATTTTGTTATTGGTACATCTGAGACACCATCATAATTCTTCACAGTCCTTTACTAATCTTAATGATCTAACAGTGTCATCACTGAAATTTGTTTTGAACGTTGCATTATTCACAGAAAACCTCTCCCAGGATTCGCATTGCCATGTGGCAGAACCAATGATCTTTTTATTAAACTTTCTGGGTTAGAATACCTGGCTTCCCTATTAGCATTTACTATATCAAATATATTTTGCCAATACACATCTATTCGTAAATTTGAAAAAGCCTCAAGTTTGTTTTGCAAAAGAATGTCACACTTCAACACTTTCCACTCCTCTGATTTTATCAACTGAATCATCATCAAATTTTAAGAATCTTGCAACTCTTGTAATGGCATTCAACCCTTTTGTAACAACATGAGATTCAGAAGATGTACAAATAAAGGCTGTAGGTCTTCCATGTCTTAAAAACTGGTTATCATAAGGTAATTTCTTTTTTAAATATGCAGCGGTTTCTATTACAGTCCTTCTAATATTTAAGAGAAACAGGTTTTTTTTTTTTTTCATCCTTAACATCAATTAGGAGACTTTCCGTTTTAATGTTCATTTCAGCTAATTCTTTCCAGCTGTTTTTATCTTCTAGGTTGATACTTTTTATATCTGCATCTTCTTTCGAAACTACATCCTCCTTGATGAATATCATTAAGATGTTTTTCATTAGCTTGTTTATCTCACTATACAATACATGTATTTTTGGAGATTCAGCCTGAAACACTAAAGAAAAAATTTCAAAATATTTATGTGAGAAAACAATAAAACTCAGGTAGCATGCCAATAATACATTTTTTAAGAAGTGTCTAATTGCGAATATCTTTCTGATCCATTTAACTGCCTTTGTTGTTCTTTTTGGGTGCAGGCAAAAACTTCAAAAAGTATTCCTTCATATTAGATAGCTGATCCAGAAGCCTCTGACTGAGAGGTCCAGTAGATAGCCATCGACTACTAACATGTCTCAGTAAAAATTGAGCTGCATACTGCATTACATTTTCAATAGATTTATAATCCTCCCACCTTACTGCATTATAGTTCAGAAAATCATGAACATCAGTAGCAAATTCTTCAAAATTCATGTTAAGTTCATTTAGTAAGCACTTAAAGCCATTATTTACAACATGGAGACTACACTTTCCCAAAGACAGAGTTTCTTTTAGTTTTTCATCAAATTTTTTTAGAACACTTTTGTTGACATTTGGATTGCCCATAGACAAACAAATTACTTTATTTAAAAAAAATTAAATTCATTTAAAATGCCAACTAAACTTTCAAGAAAAATGTTGGCTGTTGCATGTCCTAAAATCACACTAGTTAGATATCTGCAGGATACTTGTTTAAACTAATCTGACCAGTATCTGGCATAAACATCGAACTTCTATTTGACTTGGCCATTTGTTGTCTCGTCAAAAGCGAGTGACATTAAAGAGCAAGAAGAAAGATCATCTCTTAGCAGACTTTCAAAATGCTTTGTGATCCTGAGCAATATTAAATACACAACTTTTTTCTCATTTAGTTACATTTGAGATGCAATAACAGAATCAGGGAACATTTCCTTAAATAATTCCATAGTCTCTGCACAGGGGCGTAGCCAAGGGGGGGGGGCATAACCCCCCCCATGGGAAATTTTTTGCCATACAAAATGTATATTCTTCACTACATTATCGCACACACGTATACATATATATGAGTTGTAGTAGTCGTAACCCCCCCACCCCCACCCCATGAAAAATTTTTGGCTACGCCCCTGTCTCTGCAAGATTTAAAGGACATGTTAGCATCTGCAATCCTAAGAGCCTATAAAGTTTCAGTTTTTGCAATCATTAAATCTTCTCTCACATCATTGTTCTCGGAGTTTTTCTTCATCAGCAATTCAAAAATCAATCTTTTATTTTTAAATCAACCATTAAATTTATACTTGTGCTTCTTCCCTTTATGATGAGACAGCACTTGGGCAAAACCGCTGCTCAATATATTGAAGTTTTCAGCAAAAAGTGTACAACATGTCAAACTGCAATTAGTATCTAAAGAGGAAATCCATTCTTTTGATTTAACATTGTGAAGTTCCTTTTCATTCCTGGAACTTAGTTTTTCCACTGGGCATTTTAGGATATCATTCAATTAAATGACAATTCTGACAGCAAACAGGTGAAAAGGTAGACTGTCATACATATGGACATGCACGCATTAGTAAACAATCCCACGTGAGAACAATTGAAACGGAGTAAAACGGAAGGAATCACTTTAACCTCTATGAGCAATACGAATAAGCAGCCGTAAAGGAGCCTGGCAACATGAAATCAGCTAAGGAAAAGCTATCTGAAAAGCATACAACAACACATCTACATGATGTTTGATATATGTCACAAATTACAATACTTATGGCAGAAAAGTAACAGGAGCTCAGCAGAAGGTTGCATTTCTTTCAACCAATCCAACAGTTTTACTGATAAACCTTTAATGATTTTTATACGGTCGTCAGCTAACTGCTATGCGTACTAACTCATTCAACAGAAAATGAAAAATACTACAGCTCCAAACTTTTTTAGGAATAAGAAAAAAATTATAGGATAATTTTAGGAATTTAAGGAGCGTGAAAAATATTTAGGAATTTCAGGAATTTTAGGAGGACTGCAATCCCTGTATTCTGGTGTTGTTTCATCCATCATTAGATTCCGACTCATTTTCTTTATTCATAATTGGGCCAATTTTAACTGAAGCTGGATTTTAACTGGTGCAATGAAAACAATTTAAAAGCCTTCAAAAACCAGCTTAAATAAGAATCAGTTCTGGAAAAATAACAATAATCTTCCACAAATTTTAAATATGTTTGTCTTGATCAAAAATTTGCATTAACTGTATTTGACTCAACAAATGTTTCGAAGTTATTTTTAAATACATTTCATCCGGCATTATGAATTTAGTACATACTAATAAATAATTCAATTTAAGTGAGTTTGTATTAGTAAGGTTTGATTGCAGTAGTTTATTCAGGAGATTTATGATTGGACATGAAACCACAAGTAATTAATATATCTGATTCTGCTCAGTCACAGCAAGCCACAAGGAGATTGTGACATAAGGACTTTAACTGCAACCTAACTTTAACTGTCAAAGCTTCGAATGCAAGCTTGCCAGCGAGATCAGTTCCACACGAAGTCAAGTGTGTAGTTTTTATCTGTTGTTTTGTGGCCGCATAAAATTTAAATAAAGTAAGAGTGCAAAGATATTTGGTGTACTTTATTGCCTCTAAGCTACACGCTACCCTTAGTTGAAAAACCTGATAGAAAGCTTTGTGGACCCGATGTGAGTGCACTTAAAATAATTGGGAAACTCCAAGAACATCTCAGCTATGGAGACAAAACTACCAATGAAGTTATATATGTAATTGACAGTTTACAAAACTGTTTACTGGGAAAACCAGCAATATCTGCATTTGGCTTGAATCCGAAAATATTGGAAATATGCACCATAAATCCTAAACAAAAATTCCCTTACTTATTCTGTGGTCCAGCACTTATAAAGGGCAGTTATAAAATAACACTAAAGTCAGGGGCAGTTCCATTTGCAGTACATTCCCCAAGACGCATACCTATACCCCTTCTGAAGAAAACTGAATTTGAAATTAACAGTATGGTTGAGAAAGGAATTATAGTACCGGTCCACACACCCACAGAATGGCGTTCCCCAATGGTAGTAGTACAAAAAAAATGATGGGAGTGTAAGAATATGTGTAGATTTAAGTGAACTGAATAAGAGTGTACAAAGAGAGAACCACCCTCTTCCCACTGTTGAATATTCTTTTAATCTGTTAACAGAAGCAAAAATATTTTCAAAGTTAGATGCAAATTCTGGATTTTGGCAGATTCGTCATTAAGAAAAATCATCCTACCTTACAACTTTTATAACTCCTTTTGGAAGATTCCAGTTATTAAGACTGCTTTTCGGTATTTCATCAGCACCAGAACACTTTCAAAGACGAATGACAAACCTTTTAGAAAATACGTCAGGAACAATCTGCCATATGGACGATATTTTAGTACAGGGGAAGGATCAAACAGAACATGATGAATGTTTGAAAATTGTTTTAAGAAAACTCAGTGAGGAGGGCATAGCATTAAATGAGAAAAAATGTCAATTTTCAGTCAATAAAATAAAATTTTTGGGTCATCTGGTCGATGAAAATGGTATTCATCCAGATGATAGAAAAATCAAAGCTGTACGAGACTATCCACCTCCAACCAACAAGAATGAACTGAAACAAATGTTAGGCAATGGCAAACTTTCTTCCTAAATATGCTGACCTCTTGTCACCTCTTACTTGCATGTTAAGCAGTAAAAATGTGTTTGTCTGGGATAAAGTCCAGGAAGCAGCGTTTCAAAAATGGAAAAATATTCTGATGTCGGAACCAGTTTTGAAAATTTATGATCCTAAAAAGTTGTCAATAGTTATTGCTGATGCATATAATTTTTAAAACATTCCAACATACTGGCACAAATGTGTGACGTCTGGGCGGAACAAGAAAACGCTCTGACAATCCAGCGTGTCAGCCAGGAAATGAGTGCATTTCTTGCTGGCCCGTATACATGACAGTCGACACAAAAGGGTTAAAGTGGTATTTATATAGTGGATATATAGTATATAGTGGAATCAGTTAATTCTTAATGTTTGCTTTTTAAATGGAAGTCTATTAATTCAAGCATCTATGATGTTTGGGGGACCCAAAAAATATTTGCAACTGGGCCATTTCAAACAGAAAGCCAGCCTTGTGCTCAGTAGTAACATATACTACTGTATACCACTACTAGACAAAATTCCTGTTTAGTATAATAGACCGGTGGTTCCCAAACTGTTTTTAATTATGATCCCTTTTAGATTTTTCAAAAATGTTCGCGACACCCCCCCCCCTCCCCTCCTCTTCCATTCAAAATGTTTGACCAAAAAAGAAAAAAGAAATTGAATAATTAAAACATATATCTTGGGATTTAAAATTCATATCTTTTTATTACATACTGATTATTAATAGGATGATTGAGGTTGCACTTGACTGACAAGTTTTGCTATTCTTGGCTGTATATTGGTCAAAGCCAACCGCATGTCATCTTGGTCATCTAATTTATTACTGGCTTTTGTCTTAATGTGCAAAAATTTGAAAATCCAACTTCACGCAGGTAAGTGCATGCAAATGGCACGAACATTTAACATTGAAGCTTAGAAATTATCGGATATGAGCAATGCATAGTACACCAAAATTAAATTAATAATTTTTCTTGACATAAATCACATGCTGAGAAGCCAGTTTGCAAATTCAAAAATTCATCCTGCACTTCATTGAGAAGATCGAGAGAAGATTGGCATTCTAAATTGATGAGAGTATCTTTGTTCTATTAATATTAATAACTTACCGTGGAACTTTGCTGTATGTGATTTACCCTCTGTCCCTGTTGTACCTCCTGACAACCAATCTCTTCCTAGTGATGACTTTGATTTTTTTCGTGATACTTCTGTGTCACCCGTTTCATTTATGGCATCCCCTGCGTCAGATGTGAGTGATTTACAACCTTCTTCTACCACTCCCCCTGCTTTGCCCATTCGCACTAGATCTACCCCACGTCACGGTTATAATTTGAGACCCAGGGATCAGCTTGGTTTTGTAATTAAAAGATAGTTTGGTGTATTTTTTTTTTTTTTTTTTTTTTTATGTTGCTCAGTACTCAATTTAAGTATTTTGTGTTAGGTGAAGTGGTGCTTACTGTCATTTCATAAGTATCATTTGTTTATGTTAGGAAATTGTTTATAATTTTTATCACTTTGCAATCTCAAGTCCATTTAGTCTATGTAATATAAGTATCAATGTGTTGGTGTTGTTTTGATTTAATTTATGTGTAATTTTGGGTGCCATCGCTCCGCATAATGGAGCAAATGATAAACAAAAACTGTTCTGCAATGTTTTGATAAACAAAATTTTTTTTATATATACATGGATGTGACTAATTGCCCCGAATGTGACCTAAAGTGAGTACAGAAATTATCGTTAAGCATTAAATTTGCATTTGGGAGTTTCTGTTGGGTGATCAGGAAAATTGAGGACACTTCCCTCATTTTAATTTATAGTGTGACATCTTCACAATTGCTACTGTTAAAACTTTTGTTAATATGCTACAATCTTTAATTCATTTTAATAATATGCATTTAATAGTAATATTTTACTTGCTCTTGTAACTTATGTAGGTAAAAAAAAAATTTCGCACTTTGTCATGTACATATCCAGACAGCACAGCAAACTTGCATCAAACTTGAGGCAAGCTTGATTTATCAAGTCAATAAGCTTGAATTAAGCTTGTAAATTCCAGGCATGTAAGCTTGATGCAAGCTTGAATCAAGTGTTCTAGTTTACACTTGCCCAGCTTGCATTAAGCTTGACATTTCAAGCTTAATTACAAGCTTAAAAAATTTTCCAAAAAAAAAAATTTCTAAATACACGGGGCGCCCGCTGGCGAACGCGCCCCACATACTTTATTTTTCCGCGCATTTTCCCCCCTCTATGCTGTAATTTTAAGTTATTTTAATCTGTTTCCATCGAGTGTCCGTGGCTAGAATAGAACCCTGTTGGCCCAGTACTAATCACATATATTTTATTTCCAGTTCATAAAACTGTTAATTTCAGCCAAATACTGGTTTAAGTTCTTCTCACCTTAATTCTACATCTAAAGTTTGAATCTTTTACTTACTACCATCTTTAACTTAAAGTTGTTTTTCCGGCCCAACGCTTCGCGGCAACATCGCCATCTTGTTTGTCTTGACTGACTTGTTGAACTAGCCGCATGTGCTGCTGTCCATGACGTAATCCGGTAGTGACGTCATTTGACGCATTCTGCGTAAGCGGCATACGTATTTTTCTGCTCGCCTGATGTGGGGCGTTACGGCTTCCGTTCCCGGCAGTATTTAAGCAGCAATTGCCGCGGGATCGGCAGTTTCGCTTAGTTTCGTTATGTATTAGTGATGCATCTCTGCTAATGTAGTTGAGCCTCTTGCGTTTTAAGTACGGGAACTACACTATAAAGTGACAGGCTGGAAATGTTTATTAGTCTGATGGAACAAGCATATAGTTTTTCATATTGAAGCCTCCGGCGTCCTGAAGTAAATGTTAATGTCAAAAGTAAATTCTGTTTATTTTAATTGAGTCATAGAATTGTGATAGCAATGCATTTATTTGGTTTTTAAATAATTTGTTAAGTTTGAAACTTCAGTGCAATAGATTTTAATACTTTACCTAGTTAATTGTTTTTTACTTTTATGTAACTGTTTTTAATATGATTAACTGTTAATAAAATGAAGTTCGTTGTTTTAAATTAAAAGCCTTGTTACTGAGTCTATACATGCTACATACTATGCTAGTCAATTTTTTATACAGGTTCTTAAGGACTTTACAGCTACGCTGAAATTGCGTATTACTCTGCTGTTTTTAAAGTTAAAGAGTTAAATCTTAGATTAGTGAATGGGCCACTAAATAGTTAACCCTTATCAGGTATAACAAAAGGTTATGGGCTTGAAGCCTTGTTGGACCTGTCTTTAACCGAATTCAGTCATGGCTAGCATTAGTGAAAGGTAGCTTTGTTTTCACCCCCTTTTAAAAGTGTATTAGATAATTTCAGTTGGGGAGGAGGGGGGGCAAGAGCAGTACCGTAGGTAAACTTTTTAAAGTGAAACTTTCAAAATTTGTAAAATATCTAAATTGAAAAAAAAAGAGGTAAACTGTGAGTTATTAAAGATAGTATAAATTAAAAAAAAAAAAAAAAAAAAAAAAAAAAGGCTTCTGCATATGCTATCACAAAACTTAACACTCAAAATTATGACACGTGGTCGACCGACATAAAATTTGTGCTAAAGGAACGACATGTGTGGAGTGTAGTGGACGGAACTGAGAATGTACCTGTACCTCCTACCGTCAAGATGGGTGAGGCCTCTGGCGACAACGAGTACCTGAAAAATCTTAAAGAGTTCAACAAAAATAAGAACGTCGCCTTGTCTCTTATATACCTCAATATCGATGAGGAGTGTAGAAGGATCCTTGATGGTGTCGACGATCCCATGACTGCGTGGGAGTTGTTAGCAAAGTATTTCCGCCCAGATACGAGGGCAAATCACATGACAAATTTTTCTGAGCTGTGCGAAGCAAGAATGGATTTAGATGAATATGTTCTCATGTTTTCCACGAGATTAATGAAGATCTTCAACAAATTAAAGGCCATTGATCCAGATTTTAGTGAGAAATACGTAAGTTTCCAATTATTACGCTATCTCCCAAGTCATTTCAATCGCATTGTGCAAACGATTTTGAGTTGAACTGAGGAACAGTTCCAGTATAAGAAAATCACAGAGGCGTTAAATGCAGAGGAGGTTTGTCTCCTGTTACGCGAGAAAGACTCTCTTGTACATACAAGTGCCACGTCACCTAGCCACGTCAATACCTAGCCACGTACATACAAGTGCCACGTCACCTAGAGCTAAGTCGGTGGTGTGCTTCAGATGCCATCAGCCAGGTCACCTGCATAGTTCCTGTCCTGCAAGACCCCAGGGTGGTAAGGATCTTGGACCAAGTACACACCTAGATCATGAAAGACCCCGGAGGAGGTCTAGCCAATCCAGGAGGTATGAACAGCACAGATCTCCTAGTCATGATCCTGCTGGCAACAGAAACCCACAACGTAGCTTGCGTTCCCCGAGTAGGAGCAACAGAGGTTACGACCGAAAGAAGTCGTCTAATCCTCGGAATAATGGACCATCATTTTGTAAGTCCAGTTTTCTTATTTCTACTAGCTACTTAAGTCAATCCAAGGTTGGGATCGGATGGGTGTTTGACTCAGCCGCGTCTCATCATTTTTGCCATGTAAAGGACTGGTTTATAAATTTTGTGCCCTTGAAGGATGAGAAATTATCTGTAGCTATAGACGGTGTTGAATTTCCTATCGAAGGGAAGGGATCTGTGAAATTGTGGTTTGGTCCACGTAAATATACATTGAACGTCATGTATTCTCCTAATCTACGTAGGAATTTAATCTCAGGTCCACGTTTAGATATGCATGGTTTTGAATTCTAAGGGGGTGACGGGGCGGTAAGAGTGTCGGCTAAAGGTGAAAGTAAACTAGTTTTTAAAGCCATTTTAAGAGATGGTGTATATGAAGTTTCTCCTAGAGTCGTCAAAAATGACAAGAAAGTTCTTTTTTCCACTAACGCAAAAGACAATAAAGCACTTGAGCTCTGGCATAGGCATTTTGGTACCTCCACCTTAGCTCACACTAGTAAAATGGGGGTGTAAAAGGGTTACCCATTTTAAGTGACAAAACAGTTTTTTGTGACCCCTGTAAATTAAGTAAATATAGAAGAGTCTCTTTTAAATCCTTAGAGGAAGTAAGGTCCAAGGCACCATTAGAACTCTTGTATGCGGACATTTGGGGTCCCATCTCTATTCGGGGACGCATGGGGGAAAGGTATTTCTTAACAATCATAGATGACTACTTGCGTAAAGTGTCCTTATACCCTATAACCGAAAAGTCTGAGGTTACTGGGATCGTGAAGTCACACATTACTAGAGTCGAGAACTTCCTGGGCCATCAGGTTAAGTCGTTTCGTACGGATAACGGTTCAGAACTTGTAAGCAGACAACTACAGAGCTATTTTGACTCGAAGGGCATAGTGCACGAGCTCACTAATACATTTACTCCCGAACAAAATGGAGTCTGTGAACGGTACAATCAGACGGTGGCTTGTGGTGCGAGGATGGTTCTCCAGGAATCTGGTTTGCCACAGTGTTTTTGGCCCGAGGCCATGTTGTACTTCACATACACTTGGAATCGGGTCTGTCACATAAAACTAGAAAAGACACCCTTTGAGTTATTCGGAGGACACAAACCTTCCGTTAAGCACCTAAAACCGTTTGGCATTTCAGCCTACGTGGAAGTACCCCGACAGCATCGCGGCAAGCTCGATGCTAGAGCTCGGAAGGGCTTTCTTGTGGGCTACGCCTTCCGTACGAAAGGATACCGAATCTGGATCCCCGATTCAAACAAGATTATACAGACCATCAATGTCTCCTTTAAAGAGGATTGTGTGTATAGAGACACAGTGAGTGGAGCTGTGCTGGGCCCTACAGATACTTCAGTCGTCGCTAGTGAAGAAGGCACTAATAGTGAAAGTGGTGATAGCAATCTGGGATATCCCATTGCCCTACGAGATTCTGACAGCGACGATAGTGAAACTGTCGCTTCTGGTGTTGATGAGGTTCCTAACCTTGTTCCAGGTCTAAAAGTTGTTAACTGGGAGAGGAAACCGATACTAAGAAGTGACAAGTCACGTACTGACGTTTATTACTACGAGGAAGGGAAAAAGGAAAGCTTAAGATCCCTTAATGATGTTTCCAAGTATTGTAGTAAAAATAATCTTGTTTTTAATCCCACACTTTTTGACTTTAGGGGGTCTAATCAAACGGAAGGTCTTGTGCTAGGAAATCAAGTCAGTGATAGTGCCGATTTAGAGTTATCCGATAGCAGTGACAGTGAACCATTTACCAGCCTTACTGAGTCTAGCTGACTAGATTGTATCCCAATTCCTAACATGTATAAGCAAGCGGTCGAGTCCGCGTATAAAGACGAATGGCTGAAAGCTATGAAAGAGGAACTGGATGTTATGAAAGATCGGGGAGTCTGGCACTTGGAGGATTTGCGGGAAAAGATTACGCCTATCGGCTGTAGATGGGTTTTCACCTTGAAGAGGGATGAAATGGGAAAGATCGTTAGATTTAAAGCAAGGTGGCGCAGGGCTACAAACAGGTTAAAGGTGTCTCTTATGACGAAACTTTTAGTTCAGTCGTAAACTTTAGCTTAATCCGATTCTTTTTCGCCCTTTTAGTATCTTTTAGAGGATGGAGCCATCTACATTGCGATGTAAAGGGGGCGTATCTTTATGCTCCTTTAGAAGAACGAATTTTCATGTCCCAACCTCCAGGCTTTGAGGTCCCTGGCCACGAAAGTAAATTTTGCCGTTTGGACCGTGCAATCTATGGATTGCGAAAAAGCGGTCGGCAATGGTTCTATGAAATTCATTCTGTCCTGCTAGAATTGGGTTTTCATAAATTTGAATGGGGTAACTGTGCGTATGTGCTGAAAAATTATTTGATTTTAATTTTATACGTTGACGACTTTGTGGTGTTCGGCAGAGATCAAAAGATTATTGACAATGTTTTAAAAGATCTTATGAAGCACTTCGACATCAAAGTATTAGGCAGGACCCGTACTCTTTTGGGAGTAGAGTTCAGAGAGGACAGCGGTAAGGTTTGGATTAACCAGTGCTCTTACATAGAAGAGGTCGGCGAACGCTTTAAAAAGTTCAAAATCCCTATAACTTCTCTCCCAATTACGAAAGGTTACGTGTTCTCAAAAGCCCTTCTACAGCAGATGAAGTAGCAGAAATGTCTAAACTGCCATATAGAAGTGTACTAGGCTGTTTGTCTTTCATTTCTAATAGAACCCGTCCGGACATCTCCTATGCTGTCAACATTTTCAGCCAATTTCAGTCAAACCCCGGTATGCCCCATTGGGATGGCTTAATAAGACTTTTAGGCTATGTTATAAACACTGCAGACTTTCCCTAGATTTAACCTGTAAACAACCCCAGATAATAGTATACTCGGATGCCGACTTTGCCGTAAATCGAGACGACAGGACGTCTCTCGGGGGCCAGCTTGTGCTATTAGGTAACTCCCCAATAGGCTGGCGTACCTTCAAAGAAAAAAGCGTTAGTCTCTCAACAATGGAGGCCGAGTTTGTGGCCATGACAGAGGCAGCAGTGGTATTCTCGATGAGCTTTCAGTGATATTCTCGATGAGTGCTACGAGAAACGGGTCTTGACAGGTGAACACATAATACCCATTTTGTATGCCGATAATCAGGCCGCAATTGACTTTATAAAATCACCGATAGAGAACTACAGGTCAAAGCATATTTATGTTAAGCTATTTTTTATACGTGATTTGTATAATTCAAATAAGTTTTCTCTGCGTTTCGTTCGCAGTAAGTCTAACCTTGCCGATACTTTTACCAAATCGCTCACAAAAGCACAAATGCAAAAATTCATTATAAGTATCTTTAAAAAGTGATCTAGTGTCTGGCATATGTAATTTTCTGAAAAACCTTGTGTCAACCATGTCCTTTGGTGAAATGCAGTAGAACTTTGAGAGCTCAGCATTTATATATGTGTATATATATTTCACTGTAGATGCATCCAAATTTTTCTTACTAACCTCATGTTTTTCAAAGTGTTGTACATGTGTCTAAAGTAACTTATTTCTTCACTTTTTTTATAAGTACATAGTACGTATGTTGCGTGAATCGGGGCCCCGTATGAGAGTATGAATGTATTTGCATGAATTTTTCAATTTTTGTGGTGTAGAGATATTGCAACTTGTATTGAGGATGTATCTTTTTTTAGTATGACTTGAATGTGACTGGTTTAAAGTGAGTTGTGATATTCGCGTTACTTAGATGCAATGTATCTGAAGTGTAGTGATAATTTTTTTGAATATGTTTAATTGCATATGGTCTTTCTATGTTGGTGTAGTATTGAACTAATGTACTAATTAATGTTTATATAGTTACGATAGTAATGAAAATTATCATTGAAACGAATGTATATTTTTGTAACAGGATGCCGGAAATCTTGTGTTTTAAGCTTAAATTTACTTTTCTACAGGTGAGAAGAGGGGGGGGGGGGGGGCTTTGTTGGCCCAGTACTAATCACATATATTTTATTTCCAGTTCATAAAACTGTTAATTTCAGCCAAATACCGGTTTAAGTTCTTCTCACCTTAATTCTATATTTAAAGTTTGAATCTTTTACTTACTACCATCTTTAACTTAAAGTTGTTTTTCCGGCCCAATGCTTCGCGGCAACATCGCCATCTTGTTTGTCTTGACTGACTTATTGAAGTAGCCGTGTGTGCTGCTGTCCGTGACGTAATCCGGCAGTGACGTCATTTGACGCGTTCTGCGTAAGCGGCGTACGTATTTTTCTGCTCGCCTGATGTGGCCGTTACAGCTTCCGTTCCCGGCAGTATTTAAGCAGCAATTGCCGCGGGATCGGCAGTTTCGCTTAGTTTCGTTATGTATTAGTGATGCATCTCTGCTAATGTAGTTGAGCCTCTTGCGTTTTAAGTACGGGAACTACACTATAAAGTGACAGGCTGGAAATGTTTATTAGTCTGATGGAACAAGCATATAGTTTTTCATATTGAAGCCCCCGGCGTCCTGAAGTAAATGTTAATGTCAAAAGTAAATTCTGTTTATTTTAATGGAGTCATAGAATCGTGATAGCAATTAATTTATTTGGTTTTTAAACAATTAGTTAAGTTTGAAACTTCAGTGCAATAGATTTTAATACTTTACCTAGTTAATTGTTTTTCCTTTTATGTAACTGTTTTTAATATGATTAACTGTTAATAAAATGAAGTTCGTTGTTTTAAATTAAAAGCCTTGTTACTGAGTCTATACATGCTACATACTATGCTAATCAATTTTTTATACAGGTTCTTAAGGACTTTACAGCTATGCTGAAATTGCGTATTACTCTGCTGTTTTTAAAGAGTTAAATCTTAGATTAGTGAATGGGCCACTAAATAGTTAACCCTTATCGGGTATAACAAACCCGGGACCTTTCACTTCGTAGCCGAGCGCGTTATCCATTCAGCCACCGGAGCCTTGTGCAGCTATGACTAAAGTTTGAAGTGAATTATGAAGCGGTTTTCTGGCCAGATTGATAAGTGGACGATATGTTATTTTTTTTATTTTTGCATGGGATGCATCAAAATTAAAATAATTTTATGTGTGATTTAGAGACTCTACTAATAGGGAAATAAACATAATATAAACTTAAGAGCAACACGTTTTAAAACTTTCACAACACTCATGAGCAATACTGCCGCTGGCCAAAATCGAGACAAACGACTGATTTTGAAATCAATTTCGTAGTATAATTGTATTTTATTTTGAAGAATTTCCATATTTGGAAATATAGAATGGGTTTACTTACTTAACACAAATTTTGTGTTAAGTAATCTGAAATCAAAGAAACAGATAGTTAAACGTTACTTCGAAATGCTGTATCACAATAGCTAACATAACATGTATGGAATACAAACACTATAGTCATTTTTGTAAATATTTCTTATAATAACAAATAATTGAAAAATTTTGCTATTTTTTAACGCTAAAAATTCTCTTTACAAATGTTAGTTATTTTCCTACATATTGGTATGCTATATCGATATAGAGCATTTCGAAGAATTAAAAATAAGTTTAAATTAATTTATACAAATGTAAATTTGAATTATTTTCATTGTTCATACTTTATAATTAAAAAAATTATTTAACTTCTGAATTTTTTTTTTTTCCTTTGTAATTTTATTTTAAAACTATAAAAGTGTAAGATGTAAGATTTTTGGGCCCTAAAATCTGTAGGCCCTGGGCAGTTGCCCCGTTTGCCTTGTCGGTAATATGGCACTGGTAATAAAATAAACACATCTTTTACGAACTTGCAGCAAATTTGAGGACGCTAGACAATTAATGTCCATTCTCTTTCACAGATGGCGCCATCAACGCTCCTTTAAAAAGGAAAAAATCAAGCGAGTAGCAATTGCCAAGCTTAAATCAAGCTGTATTTAAGCTTGACAATTCAACTTGACTCCTGCAAGCTTGCTGCCAGCTTAGAATGAGTTGAACTGTCAAGCTTGCATTAATGCGTCAAATTCAAAGAAATGTCAAGCTTGATTTAAGCTTATGTGCTGTCTGGGTACTAACTTAATGTCTTCTGTAAGCAAAATTTAATATCCTTTTGGTGGGGGTAATGATGGATAGTGTTCCTGCAGGCCTATCCTATCATTTGAGCCTGTTATTTTCTTCGACTGACTCTCTTAAATTCTCTGTGGGGCTGCTGTTTAGTCTACAGGGTTCTTCTGAGTTTCAGTATGGGTTTTAAGAGGCTCTGGGCTCTCTGCTTTCCTCAGTTTAATTTAACCATGCTGTTTTATCACAAAATTTTGTTGCTCTTTGGCACTTGTTAAGCAGTCTTAATGTACATGTTTCTTTTAAGAGTCAAATTTACACTTAAACCTTAAGTTTCCCTTTAATTGGTCTAGTAAGGCATTGTGTGTATGTCACACTACTGTTGTACTACTGTAAGTCAACTTTTCTTGTTTGGCATGGGGGGTAGCCAAATTCTAGACACTGGGCTGGCTCCGCCAAATTTTATTTGCTCCCTCAAATCCTAAGTAGAGTGGTTTCCTCTGTGTTTTTTAGAATTTCTGTGCTTACTACTTTCTCGAATTATGCCTGGTGATGCCTCACCATGTTGGGTTTACGCCAAATTTCCCAACTGTACAAATTGTTCTTCGTGGTTGTATTGTGTATATGTAATCATGTTTTGTGCAAATTTCTTTTGTTTTATATTCATAAATGTTTCATGCCTAAGTATAATCATTACATTCAGTTGGAATCCAGGAAGTTGTCCTGTATTCATTTTGTAATATGTGATGTCTTCAATGTAAGACTTGGGTTGGTGCAAAGTGTTCTTTAGTGTATTAGGCAAAGTGTTTTCTAAAAAAAAAAATTTTGAGTACTGAAAACTTTCTTTTGGGGGGTGTTTTTCCTGTGTTTTGGTTTGGTGTAGGTAACTGTGTCGACTGCTGTGATTCTGGTGCGTGTATTATTCCTTTTTCTATTCTAAAATTTTTTTGTGTCAGGTAGTGTTACTACATCGTTTATTTATTTATTTATTTTTTTTTTTTTTTTGCTTGCGATGCTTGTCTGTCCAACTGGCCTTAGCAACATGTCCCTGTGTTAGTTTTTATTATGTGAACAAAAAATTTTTGTGCCAAAAATTTTTTTGGGAAGGGGAAGGGAAATGAGGTGTTCAAATATAATATTAATATTGATACTGTAATATTTAAGTGTATTTGCAATTTTTTTCAAAATAATAAGTTTTTCAATAAGTTATCTTTCAATAAGTATTTGTACAATAACCTTGCAATCTCTAAATGAATAGTGCATTAATGGTAATAATTTCACTTTTGAGTCATATTATTAATTGTATTTCTTAAAATTCATCTTTAAATAATTTTTGTTATGATATCTGCTTAATTCATTTTATTTATCAAGTTTTACCTTAAAAGTCAGTTTTCCTTATATTACAAGTTTGCTGCCCTATTTTTTTTTCCTCTTTTCCCTCCCATTCTTTTAAGCTAAGCCCTTGTGTGTTCACATAATTTAAGTTTTATTTTATTTTATTTTTTCAAATAGTTTGGCGATGTTTCGGCACTTAATAAGATCAATTTTTCTTAATTTTGAGCATTTTCCCGTGCAATTTGACCTTTTACTGGCCTAGGTACTGTTTCGGTCAATCGTCTTTTTTTTCTGTTTCGAATAACGCATGTTTCAAATTCTCGCCATCTTGAAACCAACCGCCATTTTTAACCGAGAGCGTCCTCTCACACTCGATGCATTCTTCCCGTGCAAGTCTGGTCTGGAACTTTCTGGAAAGACGCGAACGTGCTGGCGATCGCTGATTGGCCGAGAGGACCGCACGCTCGGTGGCGTGGCTGGGTGCAGAGAGGCGATCAGTCAGTTGAGTGGGAAATCGCCGATCGAGAAGGAAGTCGAGTGAAAAGTGTGCTCCCGTGGGTTTGCCCGCAAAATGACATCCCTGCGTAGCTAGGCCTTTTCAACATCTGCTGAGCGGTTTTGCACCATGGTAGCTGAAGCATAAAGGAGAGTAAAATGCCAGACTTCGATGAATAAGGCGAAACATCAGACGCCCTGAGTGGAGACTCGCAGCCATGTCCCACGGATTGAGGTGACTTTGTTCCTTTTTTTTTCCATCTTCTTCCCCGTGATGTGACCGTTGCCAGGCTGGGATAATATTCCAACATCGTGACATTATGTTATCGCCGGTTTTGCTGTGACCACTGTGTGCAGGACTGCCGAGGCCTCTTTGAAGCTAATCCCTGTTACTTCCCCGCCATGTGTCAGAACTACGATCCAGAGAAGAAATAGCCAGCTATGCCAGGAGTTGTTACGTGTGCCATTTTGGCGTCACGCGTCATGTCCCACATCGCCCTTAACATTGTTTTTTTTAGTACTCCATCCCCTCGTTTTTTTTATTTTTTTGTAATATTTTAGCTGCACCTTAATCCATTTTTTGTTATTTTCTTTTTTCAAAAAATGCCTTTTTTTTTTTTTTTGCAAGAATGTATTTAGTGCCATAAGTATTATTTTCAGTGCAAATTTCTAATTATCATGTGTAAACGATCTTTTCAATAACCTTTAGAGAGGCCTCTCATAAGTTTTCTTTTTTTTTTTGTATCATCTTGTAGTCTACCACTTCTGAAATTATAAACCTTGGCAATTGCTGATCAGTATCTCAGATTAGTAATAAGTGTGTTAGTGGGCAAAATAATGTACTAGTGCTTGAGACTGTTGCTGCTATTAAACTGTTTATGTTATGAGCAATCTACCCGATTTTTCTGTTTAAGTTAAGAGTGTATTTGAGTAACATGTTGACATTGGACACAGGCTCAAGCAGCAAAAATTTAACTAATTTAAATGTGATGCAATCTCTTACCCTTTTGTTCAACCATTTTGTTGCCTAAGATCTAGAAGTATTAAGTTTATTTAAATGTGTAAGCCAATAGAGTAAATTTGCAGCCGAATACAATGTATTTCTTGTTCTCACGATTCTGGTTTCAATAGATAATTTCTATACAGCAGCTGTGCCATTAGTTTATAGTGCTCATTAAGTTTTATATCCTATGTTTCCAAATTTTTTTAAATAAATGTGATTTATTCTTGCAAAAATGTGTGCATGTTTCTCCCACACCAAGTTCCTTTTCAGCTGAGGCCCCTCCGACCGTAACCTGGGGTTCGGGTTAATTATTTTTGGTGCTTTAATGTTACATTTTGAACACAACACAATCTTTCAAATTTTTCTTTTATATACATCTTAAATTTTTATTGCAACATGGCAATATTGGTCAATCTTTCAAAGAACGGTACCCAGAACAGGAGGGGGAAAGGGGCTCATGTCTGCTCGTCATTTTATCATGATTTCGGCCAATATTGCCCAATACTAATTTTGTGATATTAAAAGTTTGTACCAGATCAGATATTTAATATTCTTCAGTTTATTTTTTAAAAAGATAAAAATTTTAAAATATTAAAAGCACTTTTCTAAATTTTTTAACTTTAAAGTTCATAAAATAGAAAAAAAAAGCCCATAATGTAATATCATTTTAACTTTGGTAGATTCCACAAAATAAAAGTTACTCTAGGCAATTTCGTTAAGAATGGCATTTTGTAAAAAGAAACTCATTATTACCTTATACAAAACTAGGGGCCAAGGCCCCCAGACTCGCTACGTTCGCTTTTCGTATGAGGCATTCGGCCCCTAATAAGGCTTATTCGTAAAAAAGACATAATTTCAACAGACAAAACCCGAAGATTGGATCAGATAGAATGTTACTGAGCTACACATTGCTTGGTTCTTGCATGTTCATTGGTACATAAAAATTTAAACTTCACACTACAGTAGACCCCCTCCCCTTCATAACACAGAAGATATTTTGTTATGGGAATCCGTGTTGTACGGGTCCTGAGCTATTCTCCACCTGGAGTGCAGACTCCGCTTATAATCGCTGGAAAAATTATTTGCACTCCTCAGAAACACAATGATATTTAATGTTGCCATTAAAAAGTTATATTAATTAGGAGCTAAAGCATAATAAAATCAGATGTGGTAGCTACTACCACTGCCGTAAAGAAAAAAGACTTAAAAATGGTAAAATTTAGATTTCTAGTTTAGCAAATTTCCAAAACAAAATTAAGATTTAGATAAGATAGACCGTGCGTTGTGTCCGCCAAAGTTTGATAAACAACCCAAAATTCTCAGCCTTGCCGGATGTGTGTGTTTGAGGTGTGGTAAAATAAACACAGAGACATTGCTTTTGATCACCAAAATACAAATTTTATTTAACAACAAAAGGGTAAACATCTAGTAGCCTCACAACATTAGTATATCAAGAAATAAATGTAAGAAAATCACTTTGCAGGGCTATTACAGCACGGGGTAGTTAGCACACACAAAAAAAAAAAAAAAAATCTTAGTGTGATTTAGTTTCCCATAGATATCCCTTGGTAAAGGAAAAGTAAAAAAAAAAGAAATGCTTATTTGAAAATTGCCATGACAGATAGTAGCTCGATTGGGATCCCAAGCAAAAGTTAAGTTAAAAGGGTATAGCTGCAGCATAAAAAAAAATATTTAACCTATCAAAGGAAAAATTGGCAATCAAGTCCCCACCTCCTCCAAGCCATCTCAAGGCATCAAATGAAAATCCCACTCAAAATCTTAACCTGTTTCTTATATCCCCTCATTTACAAATCCAACAGAAGAGCATAAATTGATAACCAAATAAAAAGAACTTTACGATTATGACACCAACTTGTGCAACAGATTTATGAAATGCAGACCAACTCAATCAAGAAAAATACAGTGAACAGCATTCGTATGGCAAGAAAATAAACAAGATTTATGACCACCCAAAAATAGCAAGGTAAAAAAAAACAAAATCACAGCATTAACATTTATCAATTGACAAAAAAATTTAAACATGGCATTACTGGTAAGTTATAGCTCAGGATAATACTTAAAGGAAAATTTTTGCTTTTACTATTGTCTTCAATTCCCCCCTTTATTTTTATTCGGTTATTGTGAGAAAAAGGGAAACTTCTTAGGTTGGAAAGTTCATGGGTGGTTTGGTCTTCTAAGTCAATCCGTCTGTCATGTCTGGGAAATATAGAAGAAACAGGAAAGAGCTCACCCGTTTGACCTGCAGTGATTGGGGTTGGAGATTCTTCAGGGTGCAGATGAGTGGACGCTGGAGGCTCACGGAGCCGGCATCTTGGTCTCTCCCAGGATGGAAACTCGGTCCTTCAGCAGGCTCCGCAGTCGTTGGCGATTTTGTGGTCTTCCCGGAGCTTTCCATTTTTATGGCGATCGGCTCCCTAGATGTGATTGAATGGCCACAATGCAGGATCTCTGGGTCATTTGCTCGGCTGGTGGTGCAGAACTAAAACGGGACACCCATGCTGCAATCGCTCTCCAGCAAAGCAGGGGGTAGGGGCCTCAAGCCCAAATGGACGAAATCATACGAGGGAGAAACTCGTACGAGGCATCGGTGTTGCATCGTGAACGGGGCCTAAACCATCAGTGTGTTGCAAACAAAAAGAGAAATGAGGTGAGGCTTCCAGTCTGATTACACACAAGCCAATAACAAAATAGTAAGTTGATCCATTGAAATGCTGGCCCTCAGGCCTAAAACTTCGGGGAACTACATGCTACGATGTCAAAATGGGGCGTCCAAGCCTCTATGTAGGCCAAAGAATAAAAAAGACGAGACTAGCTTTTGGAAGCGCACTCCTCACTGCCCAGCGTCAGCTCTCAGAATGACCCACTTTTTTCTCCTTCCGCGAGGAGCTTCGCAGAGACGCCGTCTCCGTGGACCAATCAGAGCACGCCATCTTGAATTGGGGAAAAATTACTTAATTGATCAAAAAAATGCATTAAAAAACGTTATTAAATTTCCTAAAATTTTAGTGGGAGATAGCTAATCGTCCGAGACAACCCTGGGTAAAATTTGGAGTTAAAATTTAAATCAGAAGTGGGTAAAAATAATTAAAAATCGGACTTGAACAAGAGATTATTGCAAGAAGTGAGTTAGGCTATTGAAAAGAGAAGGAAACGTAATAGTCAGCAAAAAATCGGCAGAAGTTACATGACAATTAAGTTTACACCTCCGGAGACAAGGAAAACAAAGGCAGAATTAATTTAAAGAAAAGGGTAATTATTTAGAAAAACCCAAAACAAAACAAAAAGGGGTAATTAGTAGTTATTTAAAAAAAAAACAAGCTATTGAGCTATAGAAGAAGAGTCACCCAGACCATTATATCTCCTGACAAAAGATACTTAAATTGAACTTCCAAGTTAATTACTAACATTAGACAATAAACAATTAATGGTTAATACAATTAAAATAAAAATTACTGCATTTGATTTGTAAAAACATAATCCCCCCCAAAACAATACAACACAGAACATTTGTTTTAGCTGTATTTTTAATAATGTAAAACCTATTGGACATCTTGCGAATTTGTCACCCATGTTCATTACAGTCAACTCCCGCTAATCCGCGAGTCTATAATCCGCGAACGCCTGCAATCCGCGATATATTTCAAATGTAAACAAACTTGTTTGTTTACATTTTGAGCGGCATTTGACTGGTAGTACTGCTGTTATAGAAGTTATTTGATTGGCTGAATGTTATAAAGACATTTATTAATGATTTTCCACAGGTATTTGAAGTAAATAATTTCATATATTTGAGCATATTATCACGTAATTAAACATAGAGAAACTTATATCCTAAGTTGCATGTGTTCAGTGAATGGATGTAAATAACAAACTCCGAAGCAATGCACCGTCCAATCACATCGCTTTACTCTTCCTGAATGAAAAAAAAAAAAAATCAATGAAAACGTTTGCTCTATGGGAGAGAGAGAAAAAATCGCGAGACGATCCTAAAGATTGACTGTTGCAATTAAAATTGGGTGAAAATATGTAACATCTTTAACTTTAAACGCAAACCGCGATTTGACAGACGACACAACAGTTGCGCAATTTTCCGATTCTCCCCCTACCTCACCCATAAACAGACCACATGGTCTTTCTCTTTGTTTACATTTAACTGCCGGAGGAGCACATGCAGAAATAATGAATCATCAGCACTTGAAATGTAATGCACATGTGTGTGTGAAGAGGATAACATTCTTTTCCTCTTTACAGCTTATATAATAGCATAGAATATTTTTACATAACGAGAAACCGAAAATTACCTCGCAAGATCTGAAATTAATGTAATACTGAGATATCAAATATACAAATGATGTACTGCATGCCTCTTCCCGCCCTCCCCTCGTGAGCGACCAGTGAAATTCCTCCCTTTCTGATTGAGCTTGTTTATTTTATAATAGATATATATTTAGTTAAAAACAGTCTTTTAAAGAAATTAAAAACAACAACAACAACTGCCCTTTAAAGAAAAAAGAATGTTTGTTGAAAAACTTCCGGATTTGGGGTCCCTTTAAACATTTTGCAAAAGCAATCATTTGTCAGTGACCAAGAGTTACTGACAATTAGAAGGCTTCAGGACAAAATTTCTGAAGAAAAATTAAAATCTCAAACAAATTACAATCACTGCAATGTTTGAAAAAATGAAAAATAAATAAAAATTTAGAGAGAATTTATCCTTTTAATTTTGTATTAGTAATTGTATTTAATATTAAAAATAGTGTTTTAGTTCAGCAGTATAAATATTTTCTTTCATCTGTCCTTTAGTAAATTCTCTAAATTTAATTGTATTATTTATTGTATTTATATTGACATTTAATTGTGTTTTTATTCAATAGCATAATGCATTTTCTTTCATCATTTCTTATTTGTTTACAGTAAATTGACTATAATTTAAAGGGAAATTCTAAATGTAAAAATGTAAACAAAAAGAATGACCTATAATCTGCAAAATCCTGTAATCCGCACAACCCTTGGTCCCAGTGAGTGCGGATTAGAGGGAGTTGACTGTATTTGGCGACTTGCGTACATGTAAAGTTAATAAAAGCTACGGAACAGATAGTATAGCTTGCCATCAATGGCGACTTTTCATTATTTGGCCATTGACACATGCTCACAACCTATAATTACTGTTCATTTAAGGTTACCGGAAAACCGTTATCCATATTTTCATTTACATAATCGTTTGCAGATTGGCGTACTTAGCACCACGAATTATACCATCTCGTCGCGCTAGCAAATATCCAAAGTGTACTATAACTGCTATAATGGCATAGTTAACGCCGCCAAATATTTCTACTGCTAGCAAATAATCCAGCTGGACCGAACCGGCTTTAAAATATTCTGCATTTTAATTATTTTTCATTTTCAAGATATTAGTTATTCTGTTTTGGAAAAATGAATCATCGCTAATTCTAAACTCCTGTTGTCTAAGCGAACTTACTATTTGAAAATTGTCAACTTTGTGTAACACATTTTGAGTTACCGTATTTTATGGAAGAAACGCCGCACCCTTCGTTCTTAGAAGATATTATTCGCATTTTGCCAGCAGTGGTGATTTAACACTTGAAATTATGAGACATCATTAAGAAACCAAAAGTTCTTTAATTAAAATAAATATTATAAAGTTCAAATACATTCACGCTCGCTGAGCGTCTTACAGAACTAGCATACACAGAATATACAGAGGCTAGAAACAAGTAGCATGCCATAGAAATGCAAAAATTCGCAGGCAAAATGAACCACATTATATACGTACAATTCACATGTGCAACAGTTAATTTGCATAAAACAAGGTTCTGACCGGCCAATCAGAAACAAAATGTCTCCGTTACTATGGAGATATGCTGCAGCGATCACGGCTCATGAGAAAAACCGAAAGAAGAACCGCGGGAGAAAACGTGACGTCACGCGGCGAGTGCAGTTGCCGACGAACTTCGGCGAACGCCGGAGAGGGGAAACAAACGCGCGGGAGGCTAGCAAGCGGCCCCCTCTCATGCACCGTGATCGCAGCAAAAAAAAAGTACATTATCAAAACATGAAAAAAATTCAAAATTACTTTCCCAAAACCTTTACACATTTAAATTCAAAACATTTTAGTATATATATATTAAACGATGCAACACAATACAATAAACCTTATTAGACGTATTCTGCAGAATTATTTACAAACACACAATTTTTTTTTTTTTTTTTTTTTTTTTTTTTTACAAACCACAAATATTCCTATGCAAGAAAACAATATATTATACACTTCGTTCAAATATAACCTCACAAAACTTATTCAGTCCATGTTTGTGGAGTGGCTTCGTAAATACATCAGCTAAGTTCTTTTTACTATGAACATATCTAAGTTCAAAAAGTCCATCATTTACTAAATCCCTTATAAAGTGTAGTTTTACGTCAATGTGCTTAGATCGAATATTCTCAATAGGCGATTTTGCATATCTAATCGCGGCCTCATTGTCACAAAATATCTTATTGTCTTTTAATTGTAATTCAGTAATTCCCAATTCATTACATTCATCTAAGATGTGTTTTATCCAACTAACTTCTTTAGAAGCTTCCGTTAAAGTAACAAATTCCGATTCCATGGTAGAAAGACTTACAAACTTTTGTTTGAACGTACGCCAAATTACGGGCGCATTACTCATGAACAGCAATATCCCACCCATAGAAATGCGATCATCTCTATTGGATGCGAAGTCTGAATCACTATAACAGTTAATTTCTACATTAGTTACATCTGACAAATTAAGTTTATAATCTCTTGTATATTGAACATAACCCAATAATCGCAATAATGCGTTCCAATGCTTTACACCGGGGTTTTCTTGGAATTGTGCCAAAATATTTACAGCATAACAAAGGTCTGGTCTCGTACGGTTCGCGAGATACGACAAACATCCCACAACGTTTCTATATGGTAACTTTAACATTTCATTTCTTTCCGATTCTGATGCAGGACTGTCCGTCTTTGACAGGATACAGCCTTTAACAATGGGGAGAGTTGATAGTGGGAAATTAAAACTTTTGTATTGTTCGCAAATTTTATCTATGTACTTGTGTTGGTGTATGTATAACTTTCCAAACTTTTCTTCAAATTCAATTCCTAGAAGCATTTTTGTTTTTCCTAAAACAGTGATATCAAATTCATTTTTGAACAAACTTACAATGTGGTTGACGCAGTCCAATGTTTTTCCAAAAATCAAAATGTCATCGACATACACAAGAAGAACAACATTATCACTATATACGTATGTACAATTACTCCATTCTAGTCTTTTAAATTTTAATTTTTCTAGTGTTCGGTCAAGTTCACAAAACCATTCTTTACCGCTCTGCCGTAAACCATACAAAGCTCTTTTAAGTAGGCAAACGTGATCAGGATGGTTGGGATCTTTGAATCCCTGTGGCTGATACATGTAAACTTCTTCCTGTAGAGGTGCATATAAATACGCACATTTAATATCGATTTGACAGTAACACCAATTAAAGAAACATACAAGAATTGAAAAGAATAGTCTGATTAATGAAAAATTAACTACCGGACTAAAAACTTCGTCATATGTGTCGTTTCTATATTGCGCGAATCCTTGCGCTACAAGTCTGGCCTTATATTTTACTATCCTATTATTTTCATCACATTTCAAATTATATACCCAGCGGTTCCCTATAATTTTTTTATTATCAGGTTTAGGGACTAGTTCCCACACATTACGCGCATGCATCATCTTTAATTCTTCGGCCATAGCACACTGCCATTTTTCGACTTCCGCAGACGACATACATTCATTATAATTACTGGGAATTTTTATTTCTATATTAAGCGCTTCGGGTTGACAATTGTCCGTTGTTTCATCTAAATTTATTTGATCTGTCACTTTTCCTGAATAAGTGTTTTTACCACTAAAATCAAACAGATTACTATCAAATTTAATGTTATGCGCTTTACAGTATTTCTCTACCTCATTACCGGATCTTAAACGCATATTTTTACCCTCAATGTTATAATAAATATCAACTCGCGTTTCATCCTTTCGTGGAACAGCACGTCTAATCCAAACGATGTTTTCATCTGGGGGGAGGGCGATTTCACCATGCGTTTGCTCAAGACTGGTTAAATCCATATCATTTTTTTGAAAATATACAAATCTTTTATTACTCTTACTGGGTTCCAGTTCGGCTTCCACACACTTAATTCTCTCACTAAATTTAACATTTGATGTTTCTATTACTTTATTTTCATTTTTAAGAAATATGCGATAACCTCTAGTATCCGACGCATACCCTACCATTATGCCGGTTTTTGCTTTTAAACTTAATTTATTTCTTAAATTCTTCGGTGTGTTTACATAGGCTGTGCAGCCAAACATTTTAAAGTAAGAGACTACTGGTTTTCTACCTGTAAAAAGTTCGAATGGTGTTTTATCTTTATTTTTATGACAAATCCGATTCCAAGTGTGTACGAAGCATTGAATTGCTTCGCCCCAAAATTTATTACTTAAACTGCTGGCATGAAGCATAGCCCTAACTGCGTTCATTGCTGTTAAGTTAAACCGTTCACTAACACCGTTTTGTTCTGGTGTGTAAGTATTTGTTCTTTCGGCATGAATACCCTCTTTGTCAAGAAAATTTTTAAAGTCTTTATTACAAAACTCCATTCCATTATCTGTACGCACATTTACAATTTTTAAATTTAATTGCCGTTCCATTCGTCTTTGGTATTTTTGAAAACAATAAAAAACTTCAGACTTTTTCTTCAAAGTAAAAACAGTTACGTGCCTAGAATAATCATCAGTGACAGTTAAGAAATATTGGCTACCGTCAAGTGACGCAACGGGCAACGGCCCACATACATCAAGATGCAATAATTCAAGCGGTTTCGAAGATCTAATATTCGATATAGGTTTAAAACTCTTCCTTCGCGCTTTAGCTAGTTTACACGACGTACAAGATTCTTTATTGATTTTTAATGTGGGTAATCCACGAACACTATTATTTTTACTAGTATGCACTAAATAATCCATATTAGCATGATTAAACCTGTAGTGCCAAAGGGCTAATTCACTGGTTGTTTCAGTTGACAGATTATACATTTTACTTCCTACCTTTTTGCCGTCCGTTTTATTTTTAATGTAGTGCGAGGGTTTAAAAAAATAAAGACCATTGGTACGTTTGGCATAAAAAATTGCTTCACCTGCTTTATTGTATACCCAAATTTTACCGTTTGTACCTATAAACTTTGCACCAGCACTTTCCACCTTCAAACCAGATATCAAATTCCTACGCAATTTCGGTGAGTACATCACATCCGTCAGCTTTATAATATGTACTTTTCCATTAAGACGTACACCAAACTCTACAGTTCCAACACCTTCTACCTCACTTTCTAAGTTTCCTATCGCGAGAGACATTGTGGTGTTTTGTACTGGTTTATATGTGGAAAATAAACTTTTGTTGTTGCAGAAATGATTAGATGCACCTGTATCAAATACCCAAATTTTGTTTATTACTGCATTAGGTTTACTAGCTTCAACATTAAGGAGATTTTCGTTTACTTTAACATCACAATAATTACTAGATTTTACTTTTCGTTTTGTACCACTTTTATTTCTATTAAAACTAAGCTTTACTCTGCAATTGGCTATTACATGTCCGTATTTTTTACACCGGAAGCAGGGACCTAACTTGTTGGGGTTTTCATTTTTATGTTTTTGCGTGTCCTCAACAGTTGTGGATAACAAAGTACTCTCGTAATTACTTGTGTCCCCCTTCACTTGACGAATGCGTCCCTCCTCTACAAGTAGTTCGTCTAAGATTTTCTGAAAGGTAAAGTCTTTCTCTGGCCAACGATAAATCGTTTGTACTATATTCTGAAAGTTAGAATCTAAATATCGAATGAGCTGAAATCCCTGATATAACTCCTCAACAGGGTGACCTAAGTCGCGTAATTTAAGTATTGTTTTCTTTACTTTAGCAGCAAATAATCCAATTCCTTCTTCCGCAACATAACGATGCGAGAAAAATTCATCTAAAAGTTGTATAGTTCTAGCTCTAGAAGAGGGTTCGAAATGCTTTTTAAGCGTGTCCCATGCAACATCACCCGAATCTACCGTTGATATAAGTGAGCGAAGATCAGGGCTAACACCCAAATATATCGTCGAATATGCCCTCGCTTTACGCAAATTGTAGTCTAGTATTTCCTTTTGTGTAGCTTTATCGTCTAAAGCGGGTTCAGTTTTATCAATAAATTTCCAAACTCCCCTTTCCATTAACAAAACCTTCATGTCATCTTTCCAGGTGTTCCAGTTCGATGCATTAAGCATCTCTATTTGGTTGTGACTTTCGTGAATATGCGAGCACATTATTACCACTTTACAACACTAATTTACAAGAAGTATAATAAACACATGCATATGATGAAAATTTAAATATAACTTACAACACGGGAGAGTCCTATTTCATACTAATGAAACCGAAACATTACTGCAAGGAAAAGTTCCATAGTCTGTTAAAAGGCTCCTTTAAGCTTGGCTGAAACGCCGATATGCTCGGCCCCCATCGAAGCAACTCAATAAAAGTCCATTTCCACGCAAGGAATAACACGCCAGCTTGAAAACTAAACACTAAAACGGGGATTCGAAAGCTTGACTGGTGACGGAACTCTTGAAGGCACAAGATGATGATACTTGTAGAATACGACAACACTAGAGCCGGAACACTTGCTTCATAACGCCGCTACACTCCTCGGTGAAGACACCTCGGTAACGCCGAATGACGGAAAACACAGGCCGGGGCTTGAGTTGAAAATTACAATGCACGTACGCCGTCATTATTAAAAGTCAGCAATGAGCAGTTTTACAATGGGATTGCTCGGCCCATAACCAAAATCTTAGAAGATATTATTCGCATTTTGCCAGCAGTGGTGATTTAACACTTGAAATTATGAGACATCATTAAGAAACCAAAAGTTCTTTAATTAAAATAAATATTATAAAGTTCAAATACATTCACGCTCGCTGAGCGTCTTACAGAACTAGCATGCACAGAATATACAGAGGCTAGAAACAAGTAGCATGCCATAGAAAATGCAATAATTCGCAGGCAAAATGAACCACATTATATACGTACAATTCACATGTGCAACAGTTAATTTGCATAAAACAAGGTTCTGACCGGCCAATCAGAAACAAAATGTCTCCGTTACTATGGAGATATGCTGCAGCGATCACGGCTCATGAGAAAAACCGAAAGAAGAACCGCGGGAGAAAACGTGACGTCACGCGGCGAGTGCAGTTGCCGACGAACTTCGGCGAACGCCGGAGAGGGGGAAACAAACGCGCGGGAGGCTAGCATTCGTAACCGCCGCACCCACGATTACGCGGGTAGAAAGCAAGAAAATTGTTGTAACCGCCGCACACGACGTAAGCACCGCACACGACGTAAGCGATAAACTTAATTAGCGGGAAAATCGTAAACTCCGTGTCGATCCTTAATAAATGATAAGGCTAATTTCAGAGTAAATTAACTTGCATTAATCAGGGTTCCTGGTGAACCGCGAGAATCTCGCATAAATTTTTTAAATCTTGCGCAAAATATATTACAGCGCGAGACTTGCGCTGCTTGAAAGTCTAAAAACGCCAGTTCACAAATACAAAAATTTGTTTTGCTTCTGTTTTCACTCTATTAGTACAATCATCGAAATCGGGAAAGTGTTTTTAGTAATGGAAGAGAGACTCCGATAACGAGTTGTGTGTTATAAGTTTTTAAATGTATTGATGATAATATGTTTATATTCCAGATTCCAGAGTTTACTGATGTTACAAGACCATAATACATTTGCATCGTTGGAAGGGGGGGGGGGGGAATAACAGTACATTAAAAATAACACCACTTATCGGTTTCCAAAGGGTAATTTCCTTCTGTTAAAAGAATTATTTAAAAAAAGCATGCTGTTTTCTGCTTACCGCCCCCCCTCCTCCTCCGTTCCTCTCAGCTTCCGTTCAGCGATAACAAGTTTGAAACATTGCAGTGCCAAGAGGGGGAATATAGTAATTAATGCTATCCGCACAGAGCTGACGTGTTTATTTTTCTGTTCCTCCTCGGCAGCTGTTAAAATGTTTTGTTTTTGTAACGTGTGTCCGCCGTATATGAGTATTTCGTCTGTTTTTTTATACCACTAGGATTCATGGAATTATGTTTTGAAATTTGCATCTTCCATTTCGTTCAGTTTAATTGTGGTTTGCAGTAAGAGTTAATCAATTGTTAAAATAGACCCCCCCCCAAATAAATAAAATAAAATAAATAAATAAAAGGAAAGCAGAATAAAATATGGTTAAATAAATAAAATGTAAAAAAATATTGATGTTCTCACTTAACAAATTTAAACATTAATTGTAATTACACAAAATAATAAATGAAGCGTTGAAGTGCGCATGAGAGGGGAGGTAGATCGTGCTTATTTTTTTTAAATCTTACTTTGTGTTTTGGAAATTCTGGCAAATTTCCTCTCCTTTTTCTGATGGGAATCTTGTTTTGACCTGAGGAGACATCAGTTGGCACTTTTAACCATCCAGAGCGCGGGACGTGGACCCTTCTCCTCATGGCGCTCCACGTTTTTTTTAAGTGGTTGGCATCCACTTTGCAAGCTTTTTTTAAAGTGGGTCGCATCCACTTTGCACGCTTTTTTTAAGTGGGTCGCATCCACTTTGCACGTTTTTTTTAAAAGTGGGTCGCATCCACTTTGCACGTTTTTTTTTAAAGTGGGTCGCATCCACTTTGCACGCTTTTTTTTTAAAGTGGGTCGCATCCACTTTGCATGCTTTTTTTAAGTGGGTCGCATCCACTTTGCACGCTTTTTTTCGGTGGGTGGCATCCACGTAAAATTCACTTTCACTCGAATCCTTCAAATTCGCTGCTCTCACTGTCTGAATTAAATAAGCGAAGGAATTCTTCATCTAATTCAGCACCAGCATCATCTTCATCACTAATCACACCAGCATCATTTTCATCACGATTTTCCTCAATGGAACTGGAAATTATTTCTGCCTTGGAAAAACCCGATTTAATGATGTTTGGGGATATTTCCTTCCAGGCTTCGGACACTCACCGAGCCACTTCTCCATAAGAAGCCCTCTTTAGTTTTCCACTTTTCGTGTAGGAGTGGCTTTCGCTTGCCATCCACAACTCCCAGTGTTTCCGGACGCGGCTTTTAAAGCTTTTGTTGATGCTTACATCCAGAGGTTGGAGTATTTTTGTGAGTCCACCTGGAATAACTGCCAAAGAAGCAGACGCACTTTTCGCCTCTTTTTTTACTGAATCCAGTAAATGTGCCCGCATTGAATCCATTATAAGAATTCCTTTTGGCTGGAAAAAAGCCCCTTTTTGCTTGCGCCAGACTTCTTTAATCCAGTCAAGCATCAGCTTTTCACACATCCAGCCCTTCTCGTTGAAACGTATGACAATCATTTGGGAAATTCTCCCGGGGCAATGTTTTCCGCTTGAAAATTATCATGGGTTTCAATTTTTCCCCATTGGCAGTACAGGCAAGCACGCAAGTAAATGATGTTTTCTCGTGCCCCGTAGTCACGATTGAAACCATTTTATCTCCAGATTTATTAACCGTACGGTTAGGCGGGCAATCAAACGTCAGGGGAACTTCGTCCATATTAATAATTTGGGATTCGTTGACTTTTAGCTGACTAATCAATTCCTTTACGAATTGTAAAAAGGCTTTCTTTTTATCTTCCCAATCAGCTGGTAATTGCTGTCCGATCGTTGTTTTATTCCATACAGATAAGTTTTTTCTTGCCATGAATCTGTGGCACCAGTTTGGATTTCCATTAAAATCCAGAATTCCCATATTAGAGGCGATTTTTCTTGCTTGTAGACGGATATTCACCGTGGATAGGGGAACTCCCTTCTCTCTTTGTTCTACAATCCATTTTAGCAAAATATCCTCCAATTCTGGCCAGCGCACAATTCCACTCCTTCTCGCTCGTTTTGATTTTGGCATATTCTCTATTGCTGGTTTCTCTGACCGCCGAAAGGTGCATTCGTCGACTCCAAATTCTCGTCCTGCCGCACGATTTCCAATTGCTTCAGCTCTTCCAACGACTTGAAGCTTAAAAGCAGCTGTGTAGCTCATATTTCGTTTAGGAGGCATATCAGAAAAAGAAATTAGTTAAGAGGTACTAAATAAAAAATAAATAAATACAGAAGTAGAAAAAATCCGGACTTCAGTTCTACACAAACCGACAAGCGAGTTGCGTCGTATAAAAGCACGTGGTGAAAGAGAGAAGTAAGACGATTTCACTGTCACTCACACGGTTAGCTGTATCAAGGTCAACCCCTGCTGACCCCTGTTTTCAGGCATTGGGTTGAAGTTGAAGTTGAATGATTTAACCACCCATCCCCCGGTACACCTATCTATCTCCATCCCAATGACCCCCGGTAGTCCGGGGAGGAGACATACGAATGGGCTTGCCTAGAGTTGATGGCATGTTACCGAATTTTGAGTAGTGGCGCCATCTCTTGTCGTATTTCGTAAATATCTTACGATTTTTTTGCTTTTTAAAAAAGTTTAACGTTAAAAAAACAGATTTATGTTTTTAAAAAATCATAAACGCCGCACCCGGCGTAAACGCCGCTCCCAAACTTTTTAAAGTTTTAAACACGTAAGCGCCGCGGCGTTTCTTCCATAAAATACGGTACTTATTTCATATAGTTTTAATTTTCGCGTAAAATGGGTGTATTTCTACTTCATGTTCGACAATTTCACGTGATACTACATACTTGGAAACGCTTTGTTGCAAAGGAATGAATGATTTTATGCCAAATCTGGCAACCATTATGTTTATTTTTTCAGTTTTTTATTAATATCTTCTAAAATAATTAGATTTCCTTGGAATTTTTCGAATCTGTGGGCACCTTAGTCGAAACTCCAATTCCCACGGTTTAGGAGGAGATAGGCCAACAAGCTTTGACAGTGCCAGCGGCCTTTACTTTTTTTTAGAATAGAGAGAAATAACAATAATAGTGTTGACTCTAGATTAATTTGGCAGGGCGCAGCGCCCGGCGGCCTTTTTGTTATCTTTTTAGCGCCCGGCGGCACTTTTGTCGTCTTTTTAGCGCCGGGCGGCCCTATTTCTCTTCTTTCTGTGCCCTCCTGCTTTTACATTTTTATTATTATTAGTCAACAACCAGCACTTTTTATTTCCTACATACCATTTTCGGCCCATCACGATAATACGTTAATTAAAACGGATATGATTGAGTACAATAATCCCATCATAAAAATAGGTTCGATTGAAAACGGCCCTTTCACAAAAACCGTCTATGAAATCCGATCTTTCCCACAAATGTAATTTATTAAAATGCTTTTTTCAAATATTCTACTCTTTCAGATCGAAATACTGCTACTGCCCTTTTCTTTATTTTCATTTACGCGAGCGAAACAGCCGAGTAACCCGAAAAGGCCCCTCTTGTATGTTTTGTTTTTGCTGACTCAAGCGAGAAGAAGCCCGATCGGCATTTCACTTAGGAGTTGGGGGAAGAAAATACGGTTGGGAAATTCAAAATTTTCTCAAGTTATCTGAAAATTTCTGATTCCATCTGTCAATCCTCAAATATCGGTGGCTACGTTTGATAAATATGTAGTTGCGAATTATCAAACAATCATTATACCAGAGTTCGTCGCCAGCTGTATATAATTATTGCTCTTCTCGATGTCTTTAATAGTTTTGCAACACTAGCAAGTCCCCCCCCCCCCTAAACGCTTTGCTCTTTTTAATTGGCTTTCCTAGTACATATTATTCGTAATGTATAACAGTTATTTACTAATCATATACAATTACAGATGATATAGAAAGAGAATGCCTTAGCAAAACAACGTTTTGCGATTCGAAAATTCTGCGGGATTTGCTTGTTTGTTATAGCAAGCCTAGACAAGGGATATCTTCTAAGGGGGGTGCCTTGGTTGGGTGACTTTTTAAGGAGTTCTAATGTGTATTGACGCGTACATCTGGATGAAACCGACCATAACTCCAGACCGACAGTCGCGCGGGCGGGGCCCGCCGAACATGGGAACTTCAACACTTCAGCCGTGTACCATGTTCAGTGGCTTTATCTACTCAAATCCATCTGAAAATCGAGGGATTTGCGACGTTTCGCGAATCCAGCAATTGAAACACATTATGCTTTTGCCAAAATCAGAGCATAATAATGATCTTTTGCTTTAGCAATGTAGCGCTAGGGTTATTGGCGCCCGGTGCGGTCCTTCAGTTTGCCGTCCCATTCTTTCTAAGTTTCAGCATTCTGCCCCCATTTCGGTCCTTTAGTTTTCCACTTTATTATTTCTAAGTGTCCTGACGGCCACCATGTTTTTTTTCCCGCCGAGGCGGATCCCCCCCCCCCTCTCTTATTACGCCACAGTTTTAATTACATAAAAGTGGAGTAAATGCAGAATTTAGTAAATCAGACTATTGACAAGATTTGGTATTCTAAATATTCATATTATACATTTTCTGATTTTAAAATTCTCAACATTTTAATGAATGAAGAAAGGAAAAAAAATAATAAAAGCAAAAGAAAGCTAGTTCTGGTAAAGGATGTCTTCAGGAAACAAATTGTGTCATAAGTTAACAGCTAGGTTATTCATAAAACAAACTGTCATCAATTTAAGCTTATTTTCAGTTGAAAAAAAAAAGAAAAGGAATTCTGGAAGGTTTATTAATAGATAATTTGTTTAAGTACTTTTGGCACCAGGATATTGATTATTTTAATTATATTAAGCGGATTAAAAACATTTGATAGTTAAAATAAATATTGATTAGTACTTTTTTTATTTTAAAAAGATTAAGGCAAGGTTTAAGAAAGAAAATTTAGTGTTTTTAAAGAGACCTTTTTAAGTATGTTACAAGAAATTAAAAATAAAGCTTTATGAAAAATAAATTATTGAAAATATTTTAAACTTTATTTCATACCTTTGGACAATTCTGTGAGTTAAAAAAAAAAATATTAATTTTATACCTGCTAAAAAACTTACATGTAGTAATTATTTTTATTTATTTTAAAGAAATAGTACTTAAAAAAAAACTTATATTCATTTTTCATGAATGAGCAAGCATTAAATTAGAAGTGAAAGAGGAATAACAAATATATTTCAGTGATTTGATTTGATATAGTGTTGTACATTCCAACCATAGGATGTATTGCAAAATTTGCAATTTGCAGGTCATTTTTTCCAGCAATCCTCTGTATTCTGAATTAAATTTCCCCAATTTCTGTAGTTATCAATTGATGGATGAGTTAAATTGTTTGATGCAATTTTAATAATGTCTAATAGTAATAAGGGTAACTTTGAAAATCTTTACTTGGTACTCATTCTATAATTATTGCAAACAAAAGAATTTAAATAAAATTCTGATTTATATAATTAAATTTTATACATCCTGCATTGCAGAAATTTTATTATTTTTATTACATGCTAAACGCATCTACCCTAATCCACTTACACTGACAGTCTTTTTCTGTTTAAAAGTTTGTACCAATATAGGTGAAATATCATATATGAATGAGATCCAGTAATTGTGGTCCAGTAGTGATAGTGTGATAAAATGGAGGAACAAAAATTAACAGTCCCTCTGCCTTCCCCTACTGCCTAACAAATCATGTCTGGCTAAAAATTTCTGAAATCTTCTTCAATAAATGTACTATTCTTATAAATAATAAACATGTATGTCACGAAATTTTGAGAAAAAAAAATTAAGAAGAAAATTCAACATTACTTATATTAAAACTTCTTTATGCTAGAAGTTTTTTTTTAATCAAAACTTCTAGTTAGGTAGATTTAATTCACATATTTATGTCATGTTTAGACAAAAATATTATCAACAAATTATTTTTCTTATTTTACTTACACTTACTTCTACTGGATATTTTCTCCAAAAGAAGGGGGGGGGGGGGAACTAAGACAAATTGGAAAAAAATCTCTATATGTTATCTACCTGTAGACTCTCGTGGAACCCCAAAGTGCCCCTTTTGAAAATTTTCCCCCCGGCGGCCCTTTTTTTCTAGAGTCAACACTAAATAACATACATAAATGTCATAGAAATCAATGTATATTTACGACAGCTAGAGCACGGACGGACGGACAGACAGACAAACTGAAATCAAACACTTTTCAACCTTGTTAGAAAGCGTTAAAAAGTGTTACTTTATAATGGCGATCACACTCAAACAGTATATACGTTTATTTCATGCATCGAGAAATTTTAACACAGTTTCAAGTTACCATTAAACTCATATTAAAAATTAAAGTTCATTTTACACAAAAAACTCAGTAATCAATTCAAAGTTATATTCTAATGTAAATATACACCGTAGCAGACGAAAACTTTTTGTTGACAAATATGAACTCCATGTATTTTAATAATCTCAAGATAGAACCTCCCCGCCCCCCTTTTTTTTTATTCATTTGTTGCTAAGGCAGCCATGTTAGCAAATGTGAAACAAAATATTAAAATTGAGTGCTGGTGTTTATAATCTCGTTCACATGCTAGGTTGCAAAATTAAAAACTTAAAACTGGTTAAGAGTCAGGTCGGAAATGTTTTATTACTTTACCGTTAGGATTGCTGCACTTTACCAAATTTCCAATGTTTACATTATTGAAACTTAGTTTGGGTACCAAAGACCTAAGCAAGCAGCTATGGAGAGTGTCCACTACTATAATATACCTTCGCAATCCCGAAGAAATAATTTTATTTATGAAAAAAAATTAAACTCATAAATCAGGAAAAATCCGGATAATTGTGACATCAATATGATGTCATACTCACTTGCAACAGCTACTTTTGTCACGCAAATGATTAACTTTTTTTACTCTCGGAAATAAAATGAATCTGAAAAGAGCGAAAAATCGCTTAAAAATGAGGGAACGGGTGGATTTTCAGATTTTTAAAATAGCGCATACTATTTTCTATATTTCTATACATATTTATGGAAAATTTCAAGCGGATCGTACAAATGGTGTAGATATTATTAGGCTTTTCAGTGTTTAATTTCGTAATCTTTTTGCAGTAATGGTGGAAATGAGTTTTATCTTGAGTCAGGGATCAGCGTAACTATATAGTACGATGATACGCTTTAAAGAATAACTTCCCATAGAACGCAACGTATTGGGAATATTTTGAGTGCTCCTGTAGAAAAACTATAAATGCTACAAATACCATTTTCAATAGGGTACATGGTACAGTAGATAAGAGTAAAATATATAAATTTCGTAGAAATTGATGCATATTTACGGAAATTAGAGCACGGATGAACATTTTATTTTGGCGTAAAATGGGCGTAATTCTAACTCATGTTTGTAAATTTCACGCGATTCTAGATAATTGGAAGCGCTTTGTTGCAAAGGAATGAATGATTTTATGCCAAATCTGGCAACCATTCGGTTTATTTTTTCAGTTTTTTATTAATATCTTCTAAAATAATTCGATTTTCGAAATTAAAATCAGCTTAGCAGGTTCCTCGGATTTTTTCGAGTCTGTGGGCACCTTAGTCGAAACTCAAATCCCTAAGGTTTAGGAGGAGATAGGTCCATAAGCTTTGACAGCGGCCTTTACTTTTTTTTAGAATAGAGAGAAACAAAATTCCCTAGTGACTCAACATTCAAAAGGGAAAAGCTCTATATATTTTTTAAATTCCCATTCCAAAACTAAAAAATATCAACTTCAACCTTTTGACATTCTGGAGCAAGACCCATGGCATCTAGTGGTTAGCACATTCTACTGTCATGCCTATGACTAGAGGTTCGAATCCCAAGCTAGTCGAAAAATTAAATGGTGTTTGAAAAGTTATTTCCAGGTACGAATATTAATTTAGTACGAATATTATTATATTAGAGATTTGTTACCAAGATGTAACACTAAAATAAAATTAATCAGTACATATAATTAGACAAAATTCACTAAATACCTTTTAAACCCGTTCAGCATTTACCAATATTGGCCGGTCCAGCCTTTACCAATATTGGCCAGCCCAGCCTTTACTGATATTGGCCGGTCAACCTTTCAACGATATTGGCCAATGCAAATCTCAAATATTGAACAAAACATTAACCGTTAGATATTGGCTGCTCCAGCTTTTACCGATATTGGCCGATATTGCAGGCTCTCTGTTTTTGACATTGGCTAATATTGCTGTGGTACGAGGGTTAGTGCAGAGGTTTTCAAACATGGTTAACACTCTTAGATTCACTTTATGATATCAGTTTTGGTACCTTTGATACAAAAGCCCTGATGAGAATAAGGATTTTTACTTTCCAAAAAAACAAAAAATGGGGTAAGAAAGGGTGTCTTATCACAGAAAATCGGTCTTTTTTGGGGGGGGGATGGCAACCCACTTGGGGGGTGCAACCCCCAGTTAGGGGAGCCACTGGTATAGATAAAACAAAAAAGGAAATCTAAAATATATAAACATATATATATATATATATACTCACCTGAAATTCCTTAACCATCTTGCATAGATTATTCGGTATGTTATCACAAATATACCTTCCAAACTTTGAAATCCTCTAAAAAAAAGCAAGTTATAAGAGTAGTAGAAAGCGTAAGAACTGGTTTCTTTAAATATAATTCTTATATTTTAAAATATTAAATATGTACAGGATATTAATCAAAATTTTTAAATAAAATCTATAAAAACTTGAAAATCCCTTTGGAACTGTTTTTAACACTTGTGCCTACCTCCCCCCCCCCCTCAATGTTACATGTCAATGGGTCCTGTAAAAAATGTAAAATCCGGGTTCCACTGAAATTCTAATGCATACTAACATATTACCTTAAAACTTTCATGCTTGTAAAAGAAATGACCCTTTATAAACAACCAGGAGGTAATTTAATACAAATATGAATAGATAAGACCACTTTAAACTAAAAATAAAATATTTTTTGTATTTTTGTAATTTTATAACTTTGCAAACACTTATAAAGTAAAACTAAAACTGTTTGACGGTCCTTATCAACTCCCTCCAAATTGAAAAACTGCAGAAGGATCATCTGTAACAGTAATTTACCAAGACTAGCACGATTTTTCTCTTGATGTGCATGAAGTTTCTTTATTTTAGCTTCTTCAGTGAATTTGTACTTTTTTAGCACTACCCTCTCCCCTCTTTACGCATTTGTGCAGGGCCGGTTTTAGGCACTTTTTGGCATAGGTGAGGTATTACTCCCCTTCGCATAGACAGATTTTATGCCCCCCCCCTCCCTTACACATGAATCATTCATCATGAGAGTTAGCATATGGTGTTATGATGTAACCAAAAGGGCATCACAAAGCAAAATTGGTACTCAAATTGTTACAAGTGTGAAATTTGACACCCTCTAGAAAAAAATTTTGAAGTTTGCCCTCCCCTAAAAAAATTTCGATGGTTGCTTATGCTCATTTGTTTTCCTTCTCAATTCCTCTTAATGAGAAAAGCAATTGAAATATATTAATATATACTGAAAAGCATATTTTAAATGTTAAATTTATATTATATACAAAACTGTATAAAATACTTCACACTGAAGTATTAGCATCATGCGTCATCAACTCTCAATATTAAGAATAGCGACTCTCTTAACAAAATATAATGTTGCTTCCTTTCTCTTTAAGCTGTGTCAGTTAAAACGAGAAAGGCAAGTCATGCTAAAGGTGTAGGTTATAAAACATTTTTCGATGTGTGATCTATCGTCATCAAACTTGACCAGATTTTGAACATGACCACAAAATAGTGGTATCACTTATGTAATTTTTTTGCAAAACGCTGTAAAAGAGCTTTAAATAAGGTACAGTAGAGAGCCAGAAACCTGCACAGCTTGGGACCGTGGCTTGTGCAGATTTCAGGATTTTGTGGATTTCAGGCCATAAAAAATAAATCTTTACATTTTTGATTTTAACAAAGTGGAATACAACTACAATGAACTAAAAACACAGTCAAAGGCATTACACTCATGTTTTCATATTAAATAAAAAAGCATAGGAGAAAAAAGAAAAAACAATCACATGAAGTCTAGCAAAACACATGGTTTCAAAATTTACCTCTTTTTTGAAAGCATGTTCTATGGTGGTTTGTTTCAAAACATTATTTTTTTCTACTTTCAGTTTATTTATTTATTTAAAATTGTATATTATCATTAATTATTGTTTTGTTACAGAACTTTACTGTTCTAAAAATTTAAGGTATTCTTCTCCTAACTTAAAACTTTCATCAGATGTATTTTTTTTTCATCATTGTCGTCAGAATCACATTTATTGTTGTATTGTATTTTGGGGGATTATGTTTTTATAAATCAAATGCAGTAATTTTTTATTTTAAGTGTGTTAACCATTAATTGTTTATTGTCTAGGGTTAGTAATTAACTTGGAAGTTCAATTTAAATACCTTTTGTCAGGAGATATAATGGTCTGGGTGGCTCTTCTTTAACATCTCAATAGCTTGTTTTTTGTAAGTTGCTAATAATTACCTTTTTCTTTAAATTAATTCTGCCTTTGTTTTTTCCATGTCTCTGGAGGTGTAAATTTAATCATGTAAATTCTGCCGATTTTCGGCTGACTTTTACGTTTCCTTCTCCCTCTAATAGCCTAACTCATTTCTTGCAATATCTTTTGTTCAAATCCGGTTTTTAATTTTTTACCCACTTCTAATTTAAATTTTTACCCAGGGTTGTCTCGGACGATTAGCCATCTCCCGCTAAAATTTTAGGAAATTTAATAACGTTTTTAATGCCTTTTTGATCAATTAAGTTTTTTTTTCCCATTTCAAGATGGCCGATCTTGCCTGCATTTCTTCTTGGCCAAGTTCGTTTCTTTTCCGCGTGTAGAAGTCGCTGGCCGCCATTTTTTCGCTCCTCTCTCTTCCTTCCCCCGACAATTGAATGTTCTCGAAGTTTCCCGGCTGAGATGGCGCGCTCTGATTGGTCCCCGGGGTCGGCGTCTCGGCGAAGCTCCTCGCGCAAGGGGCAGAAAGCGTCATTCTGAGAGCTGACGTGGTGCTGCTAGGACGATTTTTTTCGGAGTCGCCGCTCGCAGACTAGAGGTCCAGCCCGGCATTTTTGTCATCCCGTAGTACAAGTTCATGATGTGATTGCTTAGCTCGTAGGTCAGAGGGCCAGCTACTCAAAGATCACCGTATAATTTTTTTTTGTTTGTTTGTTTGTGCGTAAACACCCAGATGCCTTACTTCATTTTATAACATGTTCCTGTTTGCTGACTGCCTCTATTTGGCCACCTTGCCGGTGCTTCACAGTCGCCGCCTGAATGTTCCCTCTCCTTTTTGCTGTTGAATTGGGCTTAAGGCCCCCACACCCTGTTTGACGGAGATCAGTTTCCAGTTTCGAAGTCTCATTTCAATCGCCTTTACTGAGTTCATCATCCCCCGGATCGGGAGCTGCTAGTGCTAAATAGAATGCTCCAACTGGACCGCGAGTTCTCCGACGCCTGATTGTGCCAGCCGTAAGTCCGTGTTCCCTTCCAAGGAGAAACTACGATGCTGGCTCCGGGAGCCACCAGCGTCCGACCGTCAGTTCCCTGAAACGCCGAGACCAGGCCTGCCACTGGATCCGTGGGTGAGATCGCTCTGATACTTTTTCCTCTATCTTCCTTATGCTAAAAATTCTCCACGATAAGCTGGATCACAGCGTCATCATGCTTCAAACCGTGCTAGAACTCTCTTCTTTATTAAGGACCTTGTTACGTTTAATGGGGGGGGGGGGGGGATTTAAATCAAGTTGGTAAAGCTAAAAGATTCTTCTCTTCAAGTAATAACCTGTTGTGTAACTTACCTGTAACACGAAGTTTAAATTTTTTTTTTTTTTGTTAAATGATAATTGTTGATGCTGTGTCTTTCTTTACCTAGCTAATTTTGGAAGGTCATAAATCTTGTTTATTTACTTGCTTTACCAATGCAAATCACTGTAATTACTTGTTTGAGATGGTCTGCATTTCAAAAAAATTTTGTTGCACATTTTGGTGTCATAACTGTAAAGTTCTTTCTTTATTTGGTTAACAATTTATGCTCTTCTGTTGGATTGTAAATGAGGGAATTTAAGTAACAGGTTAGGATTTTGTGAGGGATTTCATTTGATGCCTCGGGAGGGCTTGGAGGAGGAGGGGACTTGTATGCCCAAATTTTTTTTTTCTTTTCGATAGGTTAAAAATATATTTTTTTTTTTATGCTGCAGCAATTGCCCTTTAACGAACCTTTAGCTTGGGATCCCAATCGTGCTACTTTCTGTCATGACAATTTTTATTAAGCATTACCTTTTATTTTTTTTACTTTTCCTTTACCAAGGGCATAGCTGCCAACCTTGAAGAATGAAAATTAGGGAGATTTTCGAAAAAATTAGGGAGATTTTAAAAAAATTAGGGAGACTTTAAAAAACCCTTGTTATAAATGAAAAAACTCCATGTACACATGCGTAATATATCAGTAACCAAGAAAATTACATATACAAGAAAAATGTATAGCTTAAAACATTTATTAAAACAGCCAATTTTAAAATGCGATACTTTTTTAAAGAAATAAATAATTTTTTAAACAGTAAATACTTTTGAACTATTTGCATTCATGGGCGCCGGCAGCATAGGGCAAGGGGGGCACTTGCCCCCCCCCCTGGATTTTTGCAGGCATGAAAACAGCTGAAGAGCAAAAAAGAGGAAATGTACGTGGACATATTTTCCAGCAAAAAATTGAAAAATTTACATGCACGTATTTTCAGGCATATATATAACAAGGTTGATAATGCAAAAACATGGAACTGGGGGGGGGGGGAATAATGTGTGAGCTTAAATTCAACCACTCACTGTTAAACTAAATGGTGTACTAAACAATTTCTACCATTTTAATTTCAACCACAAACAAATTGACTGTGATCCTGAAGAAAATAACTATGCACTGTAAATGTTTAATAATCAGTTTTAGATATACAATATTTATTAAAAGAAAACAGGCTATAATTATTTAAAATAATTATCTTAAGTAATATTGTAAAATCCTAGAACAAATCATAAGTCTCGCATCCAAATTTCAGACTATTCTTTTGATATGAAAATAAAATAAAAAATTGATTCTCAAAAAAAAAAAAAATATATATATATATATATATATATATATATATATTTTAAGACTTTTTTTTTTTTTGATCAGAAATGGAATGAAAAATTATATATATGGCATTGGCATTTTCTAAAATAAGCATTCAAATGATAGAATAAAAGTGAAGTTTTCTTGTTTTATTGGAAAAAAAAATAATTCTTTAATAAATTTCTAAATATTTTCTCAGGTAAAATTTTAGAATCTTAGCAGTCTTGCAGCACACAGAAGTGGAACTTATGACAGGGACATATGTTCTGCTCCTTCCTATATTAACTGCAAAATACCAACTCACAAGATTGTGCTTTTTAAAATTAACTGTAAAAATAATTACCAAAGAAAAACCTGCACATGAGAATAAAACGAAATAGCGATTTTCCTGATTTTAAAATTGAAGGGAAAATGATTCAGAAATCAATAAACATATTAAGGGGAAAATAATACTTTTCTGTTGAGTTGAGTTACTAAAATGCCTTAAATTTTAATTTAACAATAGAGTATTAAAAACTCTGTTTTACATCTTGTTTTTAAAATTATTCATTTACCAAAAGGCTGCAAAAAGATTGAAGTTCATGGCAAATATGGAACCCGGAGATCGGGGATAGTTAGTTACCATAATTTAGCTAGTATAGTCCGCGGACTATGCATGTCAAAAAGGGATTTTTTCCAGGACACGGACTATCTGGCTGAAATAAATTTCTTATGCAAAAAAATTTAGTATATTGATCTTGCTTTTTGATCTGTAGTTAGCGCGCAAGCTCCGGTGAAGCCGATGCTAACAAATTTATTTCTGTAGAAAATAACGCACATAGATGCACTTCAAGTGACGGCACGTCGGCATGCAGGCAGCATTTTTTTTTTTTTTTCCCATTATGTCATTTAAAGCATCGACGAAGTTACAGGTGTGGACAAGCTTCGTGAAACCATTTTAGAAATATTTCAGTCCGATATGCAGAAGAACCAATTTTGAATGTGCTTTTAAAAAAAAAATAATTTATGTAATACGGGGGAAAACGGGCCTTCACAAACCCAGATACCGACGCCGCGTCGTCATCGGGAAGGTTGTTATTGTTTTGTCTTCACTCGGCGAGCTGGCTAATAAAGCAAGAGAGCGAATTCTGCTGAGACGTTAAAACATGACTTTTGTCGCCTCAATTTCTTTCTTTTTTTTTCAATTGCAAGCGCAAATTTTTAATAAAGAGCATTTTTAAATTTTATATTTCGTTACTTTTAACCCAGAGAGAGTATCAATCGAATGTTGTTTAAAATTAAGTATTATGAGGCTTGACCCATAATAATTAGTAATGATTTTTTCTTATCTTATCTTTTTTTTTGGTTGGTTATGTACATTTTCATAAATGATTAGTAAAAGTAATCTTTTAATTTATTTAAGAGGGCGATACGCCTTGCCCAGAGACGGATTAAGGCAATTTTATGGGCGGCTAGTTGAAATTTGTCTATTTTATGGAAGTAAAATAGAATTTCTTTTTCCTGTAGCGGAGGAGTAATCGCTCTCCCTCCCAACCCTTTTAATCCGTCCGTGGTCTTATCATTAGTTAACTTTTCACGAAGTTACGGTATATATTTTTAGTAAAATCCGCGTAACTGTTTAAAAAAGAAAATGAAAAAAAAAACCCAAACTCTGAAAATTTTGTTTTCTAACGGATTTCTTAACATTAACTCACATTTTAAAAAAGCATTATTCTTTTATTCAGCATAAAATTAAGATGTGTACGTTTTAATAGCTATAAATATTGAAGTATTTATTTATTGGAATTATAATTTATTTATTTAAGAAATAAAGTATATTTAAACTACCATAAATTATTTTACTTCCTTTGCAGGTTGAAGACCTAAAGGAATACAAGATTTATATTTTAAATACCATTACTAAAAGCTGCACTTTTATACAAGTTTTATTTGTCGTGCAGACCGTCAGTTTGCTTTATTTAAACAAAAATTCCAGTTTAGCATTCATAAAATGTCTGGAAGTCCTCGTTCGGCCAACGATTTTTCCAAAACCAAGCAAATTTTTGGATCCGAAAATGACCACTAACATTTCGTTTTCAATCCACGTTTTCTAATATATTCGCTAACATCTGCCATTTTCTCAATAATCCACAATAGAAGTGTCAGTTAAGCTGGTACGTGTCCGTGGAAAAAATTTATAGATTCATCAAGTGCGCAAAACAGCAATAAAAACACGTCGCGAGCAACAATAGCTCACCGACAACGGTTTTCCAGTGGCGAAAGGTCTCGATAGATAATTATTGTTGTGTAGTAGTTCGCCAAGTACATAATTATGTATCAGATGCCTTTCGAAACATCGAGGATCTAAAATAAGAATTTGCCCCTCTGAACTAAGTTTTGAATTTACGAACTCAGAAATCAGTAACATTGCACTCACTCTAGATGACTTTAGTCTAGGCGCAGTGCGAGATGCAGTGAAAACGTACATCCCAGGCGCGCATTATCGTCCTCTTGTTACTCTGCTATGTCCGCTAAGAACGTCGTAGATTTAGGACATGTTTTGCTTTAGGTTCGGTAATCACTGTTGTTTTCCCTTGCTTTTTTGTTCTTTTATGGTAACCATACTTTTAAGTAATCTTTGCCCTCTGGAGTAGTCTTAGCGAAGTTTCTTCAGTTTCTGTCGTTAACATTTAACAAGTTCTGTAATTTTTTTTCAAAAATTGATAAGTACATAAAACATGGGAATAATTTGGAAAAATTCGGGAGATTTATAAACTTTTCGGGAGTTCGGGAGATCGTTCTGAAATTCGGGAGTCTCCCGGAAAAATCGGGAGGTATGGCAGCTATGCAAGGGCTATTAATGGGAAACTAAGCACTCTTAGATCATTGTTTTTGTGCACTTCTACCACGCGCTGTAATACCCCTGCGCAGTGTTTTCTTACTTTTATTTCTTGATATACTAATGTCGTGAGGCCACTAGTTGTTTAACCTTTTATTGTTGAATAAAATTTGTATTTTGGTGATCTAATGCAATGTCTCTGTGATTATTTTACCACATTTCTAACACACACTTCAGGCAAGGTTGAGAACTGTGGGTTATTTAACTAACTTTGGCTGTCACAACGCATGTACTAATCTTAATTTTGCTTAACTTGTAATCTAAATTTTAACTTTGCTAAACTATTTTTCACGGGAGTGGTAGTTATACCACAAATGGTGCCGTGACCTCTCCTTGCCAATCTTGCGTGTGTTGAATAAGGTGAAATGGACACAGAAAATTTTCATTTTTTGATGCATTTACATTTCTCTTTGTAACTGGGGACTGTCTTGAGAAGCACATTGGGAGGTTAACTTTTATTTTGGGGGTTTCAAAATTTTTTTTTTTAAGTCCCAGTATGACCCTAGAAGAACGTGCTAGGGCGGCGGCATTGCCAGGTCCGGCTTTTATCGGCATGCTCCCAACGCTGTCCGGTAGCAATTGCTCAACATTTTTTCATTCCCTTTCCCTAGTTCAGCCCTTGGCGGCCTGGAATGATGACCAGGCCATAGCAGTCGCAAAGTTGAAAATAGAGGGCGCTGCTCTCCAATTCTACACATCTACCTTAGAGGCAATTGATGGTCTGACCTTAAAAGAGTTCAAGGACCGCTTCATGGCACACTTTGCAGAAGCGGGATCCTTGGCCCAGGACATAGAAAAATTAACGTCCTGTAAGCAACATTTTGGGGAGATTATGCCACTAGGCTGGAAGGAATTGCCCATAAGGCCCTCAAAAATCCCGTAAATTCCTTGGACTCTATACCCAAGAGTTTTTCACAGGAGATGCTACTTTCACAATTTAAAGCGGGTCTTCTCCTAAACATTAAGGCCCAGGTCGTTGTTGTAGACCCTAAAACTTTTGTCGAGGCGGTACAGGTCGCGAAACGTGTTGAAGTGGCACTCCAATGCCACCTGTCAGACATAAATGCCGAAACGGCACGTTCCCAGATTGTGGAAGGTGACTTTGAGAGGCTCCTTAAGGCCACCACAGACTCATACTCAAAAAGCCTTGAATTGCTCACCAGCCAGATGGCTGCGATGCAGGCTCAGTTGTCACAAATGCAGTCGCAGAGTTTTATCCCACAATCCTTTCCTCTGCAGCGAAGTTCCTAACCTGCCCGCACTCAACGTAACATAACTTGTGTTTATTGTGACCGCCCAGGGCATTACGCGAGAGATTGTCGGAAAAAACAGCGTGACCAGGCTGCTAGATCCCAACACAGGCCTCGTCAGGAAAGTCAGTCTCCTGCCAATGTTTCAGGCTCTGATCAGAGTGGGGTTAACGATGGAAATTTAAACTAAATTTGGGGGGAGGTTGGTCTGGATCACAACACTCCATTAATTCCCCGTTTGATCTCACTGTGCAACCCGAAGTACGTGTGTCGAGTTCTTTACCCATAATTTCCGTTAACTTTGGCAATTTTAAGTTTCGTGCACTCATAGATTCCGGTGCCAGTGTTAATTTAATTTCTTCTAATGTTTTTAATATTCTTATTAACTTCAAAGAATTTGATAGTTCTCATCTCTCTTTAAAAGCGCTGACTGGTTTCAACATAGTAACCCCCAAATTAATTCAAACTGAGTAGCACATTTGTAACACCCCGTTTTCGTGTAATTTTTTGGTTGCTCAGAGTTTTCTTTCTCCTAACTTTGATGTCATTTTGGGACTGGATTTTCTGAAGACTTACAAATTTTATATCGATTGTGACAACTGTATTCTATCGAACGATGCGATAAGTGTGGTCTGGATGCATGAACATCCCCCGTTTCCTCTCAATGCTGTCGTGCCAAGTGCACATGATGATGTTGATCCCGATGTTGACTTTTCTCTTTTTGGCAAGTTGCCCGCTAAGATCATTTAACCCGCTTATTCTCAAAAGAGATTTTTTGTAACTATTCCAAACTGTGATCCCTCTTTCAAAAATTCTACTGTAATAATCTAACCTAATCCTGATACAAATTTAACTTCCTTTCTTGTTGCCAATGCTATTTCCACCATCAATGATAATAGTCAGTGTTTAATTCAAGTTATTAATCTTACCCATGATTCCATTACCTTAAATAAGAATATGAAAATAGTCAATATTACCCCTATCCAATTAAATAAAATTTCTGACGAAGTCAACTCAATAGAACAACAAGCTGGTTCAGATGATTTTAGCCTGTGGGCTAAGGACATAGATTTATCCCACCTTGATGACTCTCAACGTAATGATATGATTGCTCTTTTGTCTAAATATAAGTCTGTTTTTTCATTAAGCTCCTCCGACTTGGGCGCCTGCCCCATCATTCAACACCGTATACACCTTACAGATGATATTCCGGTTCGTTCTAAGCCCTATCGTGTCCCTTACCACCTCAAGCCTGAAATGAAGAGGCAGATTCAAACTCTTTTGGAGGCTGGCATTATCGAACCATCGACCAGCAGTTATGCTGCGCCAGTCCTTCTGGTCAAAAAAGCGGATGGATCATTTCGCCTGGTGGCCGATCTCCGTAAGCTTAATGCCAAGACCATACCAGATAATTTCCCTCTTCCGAATTTGCAAGAGATGATGGATTTTCTTTCTGGGGCTAAATTTTTCTCTTCCTTGGATTTGACGTCAGGTTTTCATCAAAAGTTCATGCATCCAAACGATGCTCATCTCACGGGTATTACTACAGAGGAGGGCCTCTTTCACTTCAAACGGATGCCATTTGGCTTACGAAACACGAGTGCTAGATTCCAGAGATTGATGAGTGTTGTTTTATCCAGACTATCCAACTTCCAAATTGGTGTTTATATTGATGATGTGGTTGTGGCATCAACCACCTTCGAAGATCATCTGTCTAGGCTCGAGCTCGTTTTTCAGCGTCTAACTGATGCAAATCTAAAACTTAACCCATAAAGTGTTCTTTGGCAAAAAATGAAATTACGTATTTAGGACATAGAGTAACGGAGGGTAAAGTAATGCCAGATCCTAATAACATCAAATCTATTCTCAATGCTGCTGTTCCAAAAACCCGAAAACAAGTTCGCTCATTTTTAGGCCTGACTGGATTTTATAAAAATTTCATAAAAAATTATTTCTTAAAAGCTCTCCCTTTAACCAATTTAACTAAGGACTCCGTAAAATTTTCCTGGGGGGATCTCGTACAAGATGCCTTTGACCAACTTAAATCTGATTTAACGAAAGAACCTTGCTTAAAATTACCAGATTTCAATAAGCCCTTTTCTATCTGTACTGACGCGAGCAAGTTCGCCATGGGCGCTGTGCTCACACAAGAGGATGAAGCCGGCTTTCCGCACCCAGTCTGTTTTGCTTCCAAAAAATTTTCTGCCACTGAAATAAATTATTCTGTTGTGGAGAAGGAAGCCCTTGCTGTGGTTTTTGGTATTAATCAATTTAAACAGTACATTTATGGCACTCATGTTACTATTTTTTCTGACCAACAGTCCCTTTTGCAACTTTTTAAATTGAAGGATCCCACCTCTCGCATAGCTCGTTGGATTATGACGTTACAACAATATGACTATACTATTGTACACAAACCCGGACGGTTAAATTTAATGGCAGACTTTCTTTCTAGAGAAGTTAACGTTGTTGATAATGTTCCATTTAAGTGTGAATTTTTACCTTTGCCTGACCAGGACTTAATTAAATTACAACAGGAAGACTCTTTTTGCCAAAAGATGGTGAGTAATATTTCGCAAGATCCTTTTTTCATTCATAAGTCAAATAAATTTTTTTTTCAACAAAATGTTCTTGTTTGCCAATCTACTAATGCAAATTTTTCCAATATTCGACTTGTTGTCCCTCAATCTCTTGTTCAGGAAGTTCTTCAAGCCTGCCACGACAACAAAACTGTTGCGCATCCAGGTCTTTCTCGAACATTGCATCGGGTTAGGCAAAATTTTTTTTGGGTAGGTCTTTACCGTAATGTCAAAAATTATGTGATGTCTTGCCATTCTTGTTTACAAAGACGTGGTTTCAAAAAAGGTCAAAAGGCTCCCATCCAGGAGATCCCCACTGTTGATAGACCTTTCCAGAAATGTGCTATTGATGCGGTTGGTCCCTTCATTACCTCTAAACATGGGAACAAATTTTTAATTGTAATTACTGATTATTTTACTAGATTTCCTGAAGCTTACCCTGTTAAAGACATACAAAGTGCCACAGTAGCTAGGGTTTTAGTGGACTTTATTTCGAGACATGGCATTATGGAGGTGCTGCACTCAGACAGGGGGTCCAATTTTCTCTCGCAGGCAATGGAGGAAGTCTATAAGGTCTTAGGAATCAAGAAAATGCACACTGTAGCCTATAATCCGCAAGGTAACGGGGTCGTTGAACATTTGAACAAGATTTTAGTAGACTCTTTAAGTCATTTGGTTAGTGAAACTCAGGAGGATTAGTGCGAACAGGTTCCTTTTGCTTTGCTGGCCTTTCGCACCGCCTACCACAGAACTATTCAAAACACTCCTGCTTTTCTCACCTATGGTAGAGATCTGGTGTTGCCATATGACCTGATTTTTTCATCTAAATTCAGGACATATGCCGACACTAGATCCTATGCTCAGGAAATTGTCACCAATCTCCAGAACACTTTTCCAATAATTAAAGATCACCTTGAAGTTGCCTCTCATAACCAAGCTAACACTGCTCCTACAAAATTTAAATTAAAAGACATTAAAGTTGGTGACAGTCTTCTTACACACACCTGCGCATAAACCTAATTTGTCAAAAAAGCTATGTAAATTCAATAAGGGTCCCTATCGTGTTTTAAAGCAATGTTCTCCTGTTTTATTTTTGATTTCTCTTTTAACTAATCCTTCAGATGTTCAAAAGGTACATGTCAATAGAATTTTTAAAGTTGTTGATAGAGATGTTTTTCCTACTGGTAATAATACCTTGCCACACACTCCTGAGTCTTTTACCTGAGTCTAACCCCTCGTCTTCAACTGAGGATTGGGAAGCTAAGATGTTGAAAGAGTACCCAAACCCCTTTCTTCCTTATGATCCCACTTGGGATGACAGTTTTGGTGATTTTCAAGCTTCTCCTATGCCGCCTGTTGTAGCCCTGTCTGATGCAGAACCTGATACTGATTTTTTTAGAGATACTGTTGTGTCCCCTGTTTCCTTTTTAAGTTCAAATGGTGATGATATTGATGCCGCAACCCCATCTTCGATTTCTCCAGGCCTGTCTAACTCCACTAGTAGTCATGGGTATAATCTTAGGCCACGTGATCAATTTGGCTTTGTAATTAAAACGTAGTGCTGGGTCTTTTTTTGTGCGAATCATTTTTTCTTTTTTGAATTTGGTGTCATTTTAGTATTTTTTTCATTTAGTGTTTGCATTTGTGTTTACCTTCTTCGTTTACTTTTAATTTCTTGTGGGTTGGGTGTTTTATTTACTTGTTTGTTGGTATCAATCAAATTTTACCTGCACAATCTGTGTTAAATGTTGTTACATTCCTTATGCAAGTTCTTATTGAAGTAAATATTTTGTTTTGGTTTGATGTTTTTGTGTAAGTGTTATTAATCTGATGTAGTACCCTTTTGGTAGTACAAATTGTGTATGGCTAAGGGCCATTGCAATAATTCATGCGATATTTTTTTTTTTATTTATTACTGTATAACCACATGAAAGTTTTCTTAAAATATTTTTTTTACCTGATTATGTCAAAAAAAAAAAACTTGTACTGGAATTGTCAAATCAGTGCAGAAATTTCTGGGGTTCAAACTTTTGTTCTCCCTGTAATGGCTTGAGGAAAATGTTAAAGTTGTTAACTTTGCTGGTGCAGACAATCCCAGGACCTTTATCTAAGAAACTTTGGGTTCAACATTTTTTTTTCTCACTTGGGTTACAATAAGTAATTCTTTTGTTACTACCAACCTTCTGGTTACCTTTTGTTAAATGGGGATATTTGCTTAGTTATTCATGCTGGTTTGGGCTGTTTTCTTAAAATTACCTTGTTTTGTTTTCCTCTTCGGAGAGAATGATTAGTGTCCAGAAGTGTTTCTAGAGCCTTCTTGGTCACTTGAATTAACCTCCATGTTTGGTGGTAATTGATCTTGGGTCACAATTGGGCTGGTGTTTAGCCTCTTGTACTCAGGCCAATTGCTGCTGAATGTGGGGTTGTTCAGGGATCATTTCTCTCCTGTCTCCTAATGTTTTTACCACTTTACCTCTAAATTGCTGCATTAATTGGGTTATTACTTTCTCTACAAATTTGGGATTGTCATGCCCCTGTCAAAATTTTTTTTTTTTTTCAGCTTTCTTTGGTAGGGGGGTGGTTCAACATCCTAGGTACTTGTCCGCCCTTGCCTGCTAGTGGTCTTGTATTCAGTACATGACACTGACTAGCTTTTTATTTACTTTTGGAAATGTCTGAACTGATTTTTACCCACGCTTGTGACAACAAACTCCACGTAGTGACTACTTAGACGAGAACTTTACAAAATTTTGCTACTGACCACTTCCTTGGACTCTAAAACATCATGGTCAGAATTGCGTATTACCCTTTTATGTACCAAAGATTTTTACCTTTTTGTCTTCGTTTAATGTTGTTCTGTCATGTTTTATATGTCGTACTACATATATACTGTATGTTTTTGTTATGAAGGAATGTGCAGGTAAAACTTTGCCTTTTGATTGATTTTTTTTTTTTTTTGTGGAACATGTAGGTATAGGGTTGAAATTTTTTTTATGTCCTGACTTGGGACACGGGTTCTGGATGTTTATTTGAGGTGTTTTGCATTATGCAAATTTTTTCTTGCTGCCATGGCTGGTCTTCCCCAGGTTTTGTTGTCAAAATGGAATTATACGCTGCATTTCGCCAGACTGCATTTCGCAGACATTTCGCCAGACTGATCCTGGCTTCTCCATGAAAAATTTTTTACTTCGTAAAAATTTTTTTGGAGGAGAAGGAAGGATAATATGTTGTATTGTTTTTTGGGGGATTATGTTTTTATAAATCAAATGCAGTAATTTTTTATTTTAAGTGTGTTAACCATTAATTGTTTATTGTCTAGGGTTAGTAATTAACTCGAAAGTTCAATTTAAATACCTTTTGTCAGGAGATATAATGGTCTGGGTGTCTCTTCTTTAACATCTCAATAGCTTGTTTTTTGTAAGTTGCTAATAATTACCTTTTTCTTTAAATGAATTCTGCCTTTGTTTTCCCTGTCTCTGGAGGTGTAAATTTAATCATGTAAATTCTGCCGATTTTCGGCTGACTTTTACGTTTCCTTCTCTCTTCAATAGCCTAACTCATTTCTTGCAATATCTTTTGTTCAAGTCCGGTTTTTAATTTTTTACCCACTTCTAATTTAAATTTTTTACTCCAAATTTTTACCCAGGGTTGTCTCGGACGATTAGCCATCTCCCGCTAAAATTTTAGGAAATTTAATAACGTTTTTAATGCCTTTTTGATCAATTACGTTTTTTTTTTCCCATTTCAAGATGGCCGATCTTGCCTGCGTTTCTTCTTGGCCAAGTTCGTTTCTTTTCCGCGTGTAGAAGTCGCTGGCCGCCATTTTTTCGTTCCTCTCTCTTCCTTCCCCCGACAATTGAATGTTCTCGAAGTTTCCCGGCTGAGATGGCGCGCTCTGATTGGTCCCTGGGGTCGGCGTCTCGGCGAAGCTCCTCGCGCAAGGGGCAGAAAGCGTCATTCTGAGAGCTGACGTGGTGCTGCTAGGATGATTTTTTTCGGAGTCTCTGCTCGCAGACTAGAGGTCCAGCCCGGCATTTTTGTCGTCCCGTAGTACAAGTTCATGATGTGATCGCCCCAGTGGCAGAAAGTTTTGTAGCTGTCTGCGACAAACTTTCAGAGTTTCATAATCAGTCTGCAAAATTTTGCGTGTAATTTTAGTAGATAATTCATACATAAAACCAACAATTTTTAACCACTGCTGTTAAATAGGGTTGACTCTAGAGAAAAAAAGACCGCCGGGAAAATATTAAAAAAGAACAGCCTGTTTTCAAAAAGGGTACTTGAGTTCCATGAGAAAGTATAGATAGATAGCATATTACAGAAAACTGGTTCGAAATAATCTGAAAAGGACTAGGGCTTATCCACAAAACTTGTAGGGTTGTAATGTGTGTTTTGACTTACAGTGCATAGTTAGTTCCTTTTTTTTTTTTTTTTTTTTTTCCTTTTTCAGAGTCATACACAGATTTTGTATGCATCCAACTGTTGGATGTACCATTTAAAATCAAGTTACTGAAATGTATTTGCTCTTCCTCTTACACACACTCTTCTAATTTGATGCTTGCTCATTCATGAAATGTGAATATAAGTTTTTAAAAAAGCACTATTATTTTATTCTTAAAATATATCAATAAAAATTATTATTATAAATAAGATATGTAAGAAATGGTGTTAAAATAATTTTAATTTTTTTATGGCATGCTAACTAAGTCCCTTTAAGGAAATAGTTTACTATTTTTTCAGCCACTCGCTTTTTTGAAAAACTTATAGTAACTAAGAAGTGTTAGCATGAGCTGGGGATTGACACCTATCTTTCAAAGTTTCCGTACAACTAAATAGTCTCTAAGATCGATTTTTGAAAAATAATTATTAAATGTTCTCGTTTTAAATGCAACTGGCACGATATTTAGTAATAATTACTCTCAACTAAATAGTCGTAACAAAATACACTGATTTTTAAAAACAAATTTTGGAAATCTACTACTTAAAAGAAAATATTAAAAATTTTTAAATCCAAATTAAAAAAATAAAAAAAATAATAAAAAGATTTTGAAATACTAGATTTTCAAGGAGGGGGTGGGGGTGGGGGGGGACTGGCGCCATTGGATTTTTTCAAGGGGGGGGACCCCAACCTGCATAATTTTATGTTGCCTTTCTTAATTATAGTTTTTTTTACGAATATACGATTTACGGTTGTGTGGTAACATCAAAACCCACAATAAAAATTTGTAAACGATTCTTTCATATGTAGTTTCTGTAAACAAATAACCAAGATAAAAGAAAAAATACTAAAATAAAAAAACACTGGAAGGGCTTCAATTACCATGCACTCCATAGAATTTCATCAGATTAAACGCGAACTGTAAATACTCAGGAAAACAATGTTTTAACTCTATATAGAAAATCAAACAATAAAAATGTAGACAAATTAATAAATAAGAAAAATAAAATTCTTTATTTTATCCATCCAAAAGCCAAAAGAAATAAAAAATAAAAAAAATGAAAAAATCAAAGGCCCACTGATAGCCCCATGTTGTAAAAAACCAAATTGTGTGTAGGTTATGAAGAATAATTAATATGGGAAAAAACCAACATGGATGGGAAATAATGCCTGTTTCTAATGTAGAGTATTTGGTATATTGGCGCCAGATTGATATTGGGCATTAGGAGCGTGGGTTTTAATAGAATTGACTCAAACAGAAAGTAGATTATTGCAGAGGTGTCTCTGTGATATTTTAAAATACTCGGCAACTATGATCGTACAAAAAATTAAGGTGTTCCAAGAGTAAATTTTTTATTAATTTTAGCAAGCGCAGACAAAGGGAGGGTACTAAAAAATGCCATATGAGTTTTCCTTTTGATGACCCCCTTTGGTGTTGCTAAACTTGTTGTGCCTCCTTACGCAGAAGCACGAATTATAAAATCTCTCTTTTATTTTAAAATCTTCAAATTTTTCGATGTAATGTTAAAAGAAAAAAAAAAGTAATATTAAAATCATATGTATTACAAATTTTTATTTTAAAGCAAGCTAAATTTTTGTAAAACTGGGCTGATTATAAAAAAATAACCAATTCTGTTATGTGAAGAAAGTATTTTAAAAAAAACAATTTCCATGTAAGGAAAGAAAAAAACTTTCCGGGAATTAAAGATTATAATGGTGAAAGATGAATTTTTTTTTTTTTTTTTTTTGTAGAGTTTCATTTTTTTAGGTTTTTCAATGCTGAAAATATATCAGCTTAAATTGATTTGTAATAGGTTCTTATATCTCTCTCTGAATCTGGAATAAACCCTGAGAAACTAGTGATTTCAAAGATACCCTCTACTCTCGGGTATCAATAACTTCTAATTACTATTAAATATCATCCATTTATGCATAAGTGATGTACACCTGTTTCCAACCCCCCTTCTATGCTCCACGAGGGGAAATAAGTAAACCACAAAATTCCTCACAACACTCAGCCCTTCCTTCAAATCAAAAAAAAATTTTCATAAAAAGTAACCAAATAAAACAAAAATAAAACACAACAAAACATAAACAGAATGTGTAATCATAGATATAATCCAAAAAAATTGAACTGTGTCCACAATTGTTTAATATACACTACACACAAACACCTTACATACACTCACATCCATCACGGTAAACATTGTGCATTCTGTCGAGCGAATACCACCCTAACCTACAACACCCCAAACACCATCTCATATACGTTCCAGAATACAGACCACCTTGTCCAACTGACATACATACTGTCTCTACATCCACTCAACTCAAGATCTCATAGCGTCGGTGTGTCCACTCTAAAACACGTGAAACTAATAACCTAGAGTGCGCCCCAGTTCCAGCTTCGAAGCCGCTCGGTAGCATAAATAAGAAGATTGCCTAGGAGTTGAGTAAATGGAACAATATTAGTACAACAAAACCGTTTACCCACCTTCAGTACACACTCTTTAACTAAAACCAAACCGCGTTCCAAAATTGCCACTCTCCACATATCAGACTACAAAATAATACTAACAGACCTCACACCTCCTCCACACCAAGATCAAACTCATTCAGTCATTGTGTCCCCCCGCACTGTTGATAGTTTTCGCTCTGTACACACCCGTCTCACAAGCTACACCTTATACTAGCAAAAACTAGACTCACTCACTCTCTCTCGCGCTCACACCAGCATCCATGTACTCATTATGTACCACTCCAGAACCAGATATACTGACCCAAATCTGTGTCCTGATATAACTCTAATAACATATCTGATAGTTATAATAACTAAAAGAGAAATTATCTATATAGTAATCCAATGTACCTACTTAGAGCTAATAATACTAAATAACAAATCTACTGTAATAGATACAAACCTAAAAATACACTCTCTCTGCATGCAGAAACCTGTAATAGATCCCACATCACGTCTCCCTGTTATCGCCATGCGCGCCTCTAACACAACCCCCACCCTACACACCACCTACAAACTCTACACTCGCAGAAATATCTGAAGCACATTTTACAGAATCAACACTCGCAGTAATAAACACATACCCCCCCTCACCATATAAATATCTCTAAAAGCTCCTAGAGAATAACATAAAATAAAGACCAACTCATTCCCCACCCGCACCACGTCTAACACTCGCCTGATTTGACAAACATACGCTCTACCACCACCCCATAACACATAACTATCAGTATGCCCAATCTGTACCACACATGTATCTGCGCCATACCAACCCCTCCCTCCTACTACACATACACCCTCACACACCACATATTTAAGACCCTACACTAACCCCTATGCCATAGGTAGCTGCTACCCTACTTAGTTGCTGACAATAGCAATCCCACCTAAATCATCCTCACAAGAAAGTCACCATGTCCACTCGACATCTACTCAACTAGAGTATAACCGCTCACACGCTCTATGCCACATGTCCCTGTATGAACGCGCGATGTCAACAAACATTACCCAATCCATAAACAACTCTCCTAACAACTTGTACTCTCCCAGAATCACCTCTACTCAAATTGTTGTACATCAATTATCCCCCAATATTCTCACCCGCCACTGAAGAACCAGTGATTGTCTCCACAGCCAGATCTCATTACCGCACTCACTCACAACACAGTGTGTTCCAAACTCCTCCTCTCTCTAAACAGTGATCGTGTGTCCGCAATCCAACTATCCAGAAAGTCAAGAATCACAGACTTACATCCACCACCTGTCAACCACCAAAAAGATATCCTGACGCTTTCTCTGCGCGTACATGTAGATATCTCTAGTAACCTCGCTGTAACGCCACACCTGTGTTCCTATGTTGTGGTCATCTGCTCAGTCCGTCCACATCATGTGTAGTCCCCAACAGTGCCACCACCCACACTACCCATGTGCGCTCCTCCTCTCGCAGTCCGCCTATCTGTGACTGTTATTCTCCCAATCACCAACGTCCCTCAGTGTTACACGCCTCTATTGCTCAGTTCACTATCACATAAAAACATAACCAAACCCCACAAACAACTCCAACTAGCCTAAACAGTCCATAATCATATACTCAATCGTCATATTAACCACACGTCGCTCCTAATACCACAAACATTATGTCTTCCTAAAACCACTCAAAACCCCCCCTGTATACCAGAACCCTTACACCACTAAGACTAACTATACCACTTCATGTACAATTCCTCAACCATCAACTCAAGACTCCGTGTCCACAAACTCTAAAACCACATAACACTTGAAATCCAGATGCTCACCTCATGCTCAGCTCATGACACCCTCCATAACCACCCCCCCACCTCTCAGTCTACGACCTATAAACGCCAGAACATAGTGTTACCATAGATCAACACTTCACACCACAATAGTGTGTCGTTTGTGTGTAGTGCCTACACTAGTACAAAAACCACGCTCTCACTGAAATAATTTCCTATACAGTGATGTCTATCATATGTACCCTGTGTTTCAACATCACACCAATTATAACACTCTAGGAATTATACACTCCCTCATCTCTGTCACACGTACCATCACTAACACCTCCTCAAGACTGTCTAACGCACCCACAATAACACCTCCCACCTTACTATATCTGTAACATAGTGTAGATGTGTAACTAATCTCCTACCCATAAAAAATATAAACCCTTTCACCTAAACCCCTGATACAAACTATCCTACCAATATCCTATTGTCCCACACTCCACACTGCTGCCCACACTACTCATAATACCGTTCCCTATCCAATACCCCTCACAAGTCTCCCCCACCTATCCATCCCTCCACTCTGTGTCACCCATGTGTCCGATCACACCCTTATCAACAAACCCATCACTGTGTAAACTGTTATCTAATAAACTATGTCTACATATTCAACTTCTTTACCGAACACAGTCTGCTTATCTCTCTCTCAATAAACAACAACCCATACTACCCCAACTACACTCTAATTCATCCCCACATATCCATCAATCCAGACACCTATGATCACTAGTTACGTTGTGACAAACCCCCTATCCCAATATCAAAACAAACTCACTCGCTCTAACCTATATCAAACATCATACCACATCATACCTACCCAGAGATCACTCTAAATCGCATCCAAACCCCCATCCCATCATCCAAGACTGTCCAGAATAAGAAACTATCTCACTCCCTCCCACATCCCTCAAGCACAAACAAACTCTCCCCACGACTCCCACCCACCACACGCTCATTACATGTCAAAGTGTGCATCACAAAGAAAACAACTGACAACTCGAAAGACAGATAACCCCCAAACCTACGTACACCCAACCCCATGACCTAGAGATCTAGAGTGGTCGTCTCTCCCACATAGAAGACCACCCACAAGACTCCCAAGTACAATTCCTGACCAGTGTGACTAATTACAGCACGCTATATTTCAAAAATATCAGAAAAATGGTCTCACCTGTCCCGATTGAACAGACACCCATTACCATCACTAGACAAAGACCAAAATACTCATACTCACATAAATCTCTCCAGAGACACCCTACTCTTGAAAGTCCAATCTAAAGAATAACTCAAAGAGAACCCCTCACCACCATGTGCGGTCAGCTAGTGTAATCCACAAAGATCTGTTAATACCACAACTCATCACACTGCCTATAATCATAACAACCAATATGTAAGAGAGAAGAAACGTTGTATCTCACTCTTGCACACACTAACAACGTATTCGATGACATGAACTCTACAACGCCAGCAATAAGATAAAGATACGCACACTACATCAGTGTGTGTGCGTCACACCCCGACCTACAATGTATCTCACACACGCACTCGTACAACAAACAACACATTACAACCTCTCTGTCCTCCTCCTCATCACACAACCTCCCACCACTGTCTAGCCACAAAAACCCATGCCCGATCGTGTGCGCCCTGTCAAACCACACCGTGTGTTCACCTTAGCCTCTGTGTAGTACCACTACTGACACAATCGCCTCCAACCTCTCTCGTGTCCGCACCAATCACAACACTCCCACCAGTGCCTCCGTCTTCTGTGATCCACTCACCTCGTCATAATTGTGTCATCCCAATCATATGATGATCAGAGTAGTCCCCCCTCCAATCACCCACTACCTAAATTACACTTCTAAAAAATACACACCTTCAAAACACCCTACCGCTGCTCCAAATAAAACACAGTCCACTGATTGTGACTCAAATCGCGCTCTCTCATGAATGACTCTGTGTGTTCGAACTCACTATACCTCACATAATCATACACACACACTCGTTTAAATCTATACCTGCTCGTGTAACCTAAAAATACAGATCAGTCAATCGGTGCGCGATAGCCTTGAGATACCAATAATCCAATCAAATTACTGTGCCCAAGAGAGTCTGATACAATCGTGTAGCCCAGTTTGAAAAGTCGTAGTATCACAACACAGATGGAGATGCCCACAAACCAGATCTAAGTAATGAGTGAATAACTACACCATATGAGTGATAAAAAACATGTACAGAAAATCAGAAGATAAGTTGTTGTGCTCTCACTCCAATATAACTGTTTTGTATGTCACTCTCCATAAAGTGTATTCTAGACTCATGCTCAAGTATTGTATGTCGAAGTTGATATAATAGGTATGTGCCTCGAGGTGACGGCAGAGTAGAATGACTTGAGAATGTGTGTGTTCACAAATCAAGTGTGTACGCTTATTAGAATGAAGGAGCTCTCTAGGAAAGTGTTGGCCGGAGAGATCTCACACACCTCACAATCTAGTGGATCATCATGAGTATGTCGCTAAGTAATGTTAACTCGTCTCTTGTAGTAACAGAACTCCGTGGTTAGATTACTATGCACTCTCACCTCATTATAGCAGAGTGATGAGATCTCTCGCGTCCACTCAAAAATGTCACCTACTCTCTCTGCACAACGATCAACCTAGAACCAAATATGAGCTCTCGTGTATATACAGACACTGCCACTATGCGCACAACCTCAATAAAAGAGGATAGCGGTTCTTGTGAGGGGTAAAGATGATAATATGTTATTAAGATGGATCTTATAGACTGAGTTTTTGTGTTAGCAGAACGCTGTGCTGCGACTCGGCGGCTCAAAAGTAAAGATAGAAGAGATGATGGAGATAAATCTGTTCTTAGTCGATGTTTTCATAGCTCACTCTCACTATCAGAGCAGATAGGGTGTGATTTTCGAGTGGAGTAGAGGCTGAGAGTGTGTAGTCGGACATCATCCGAATAGACTGATCATATGTTTGATTCGGGGCCCGTTTTTCGCTTCACATACAGTCAAGTATAGTCTCGACTCTCATACGACTCACCCGATGTGTTACTTTTATTGTTTGTTTGATGTGTGCATACTCTCCTCTGAGTATTCTGTTGTGAATGTGTGGTGTAATATGGTCTAGAGTAATTATGCTCAAGCCACCTGCACTCGAGTGGGAGTTTCGCGAGCCACGACCTACTCATTTCAAATTGATGCACTCTCAGCCTGGCGCTGAGGGGGGTGTTCTCTCTCTCTTGCTCTTCCTGGTGATCCGAATACTTCCACGAAAGTTTCTTTGTTCCGCTCGCACGCTAACTCTCGTAATTTTTGGTACTATGGGCGCTGTCGGTGAGTATCACACGATACTGGTTGTAAAACATTGTATAAAAGTAGTCCCCTTTTTTAGTAGAAATTACTCGCACACTCACCGAGGGCACAAGACGACGTCACTAATGTGGAATGTAGTGTATCCAATCGTGCTTTGTTTGTCTTTGTTTGTGACTGAACTAGTCTGAATCACACGCGACCCTCAAAATGTTTGGACGTGTCCGCACTGGGATAGTGCAGAGAAATCTTAGCGTTCCCTTGTGTTGCACACTCCCACTATTCACGCGCGCGGCGCAACACTTGGTTCGCAGCTGAGTTAAGAGATCGCTCTCACGGTGCGGTGCTATGGTTCTGTGCTATACACTGTTGTGAGGTGGATCGCGCGAGTCTCTAAGGCGTCCGAATTTAGGGCACCGCTTAGATAGGGCGGCCCATGGATCTACGTCGCAAAAATGTGTCGCATACGCACTTTTCGCTTATGTTAAAGAAGTGTTGATTTTCTTTTGTGTTGTTTGCGACTGTTGTGAGTCGTCGATTAGGTACTCACACTTAAGATATGGCGTGCTATACTATGCTCGCCTCATTTTCGAAAGTCTGTTTTTATGAATATGCCTAATGGTGTTAATTCTCATAGTTTGTTGGATCATTGGAACGCTGCCTTCTTTATACAATGTGTTTTGGGCAGCAGCTTTACTCTCGAATCTTTTGCTACTCTCTGGAGTGCTGTGACATGTCGCGGCCGATCGTAACACTGTGTAGAAATCGTTTTTTGACGCTCAGCTCGTTTCTGCGCTAACCTTATACTCTTGTGTGCCTCTGAAGTGTGAAATTGTGGGCGTAGATGTTAGAGGGTGCGCCGGTTCATGCACACAGTCCCTGTTTTTTGTGTCTCAGGAAGTAGTCAGGGTTTCCGCTAAAACACAGGTTCTCTCGAGGTTGGCGGGTGACGTACCCCGTCTTATTGCTCAATAATGTATAGCTCCTAGAACTCATCTGAGTTTTTCATCATGCTCCCATCCGAGGATTTATCGGGAGCCGACTGAGTGGCTAAATAGAGAAGATGATCTTATCCTCTCTATGAGAGTGGGGACCGGGGCGAGTTTCTCCGGGGGGGGAACCCGGCTTGATAGTTTGCAGGCCGTTATTTTAAGGTCCGTGTTCCCTTTCCAAGGAGGAATAAAAAACTAGGGATGCCTGGGCCTTCCGGAAAGCCCACCAAGCGTTCCGGGGGATCCGGTCAGTACATCCCTGTGAAAAAAAAAAAACGCCGTGGAACGCGGCTAGCGGCCAGTGGGATTCCCGCGGTGGGTTGAGAGATCGCGATTCTAGATTGTCGATTCTTTCTCTACTCTGAATTCTTCCCGTGTTTTTATGCTCTATCTCTGTTATTATCTCGCTTTCTCACGCCACTCGCTCGTGTTATAAAGCTGGTTGCCCCCAACGAGTCGGTCATCATGCTTTTCAATAAAAATGCCGTGGTCTAGAAGAAACTCTGGTTTCTTACTATTAAGGAGTATTGGTTTCGTCTTTTAAGTGGGAGGGGTGTGGGGGGGGGATGATATAAAATTCAAGTTTTGTGGGTTTACTAACGCGACTTAAAAAAAGAGATATTCTTCTGCATTCGAATGGTTAAATAAACCTGTTGTGTAACTTACCTGTAACACAAAGTTTAAATTTTTTTTTTTGTTAAATGATAATTGTTGATGCTGTGTCTTTCTTTACCTAGCTAATTTTGGAAGGTAAAAATCTTGTTTATTTACTTGCTTTACCAATGCAAATCACTGTAATTACTTGTTTGAGATGGTCTGCATTTCAAAAAAATTTTGTTGCACATTTTGGTGTCATAATTGTAAAGTTCTTTCTTTATTTGGTTAACAATTTATGCGCTTCTGTTGGATTGTAAATGAGGGGATTTAAGTAACAGGTTAGGATTTTGTGAGGGATTTCATTTGATGCCTCGAGAGGGCTTGGAGGAGGAGGGGACTTGTATGCCCAAATTTTTTTTTTCTTTTCGATAGGTTAAAAATATATTTTTTTTTTATGCTGCAACAATTGCCCTTTAACGAACCTTTAGCTTGGGATCCCAATCGTGCTACTTTCTGTCATGACAATTAAGCATTACCTTTTATTTTTTTTACTTTTCCTTTACCAAGGGCTATTTATGGGAAACTAAGCACTCTAAGATCATTGTTTTTGTGCACTTCTACCACGCGCTGTAATACCTCTGCGCAGTGTTTTCTTACTTTTATTTCTTGATATACTAATGACGTGAGGCCACTAGTTGTTTACCCTTTTATTGTTGAATAAAATTTGTATTTTGGTAATCTAATGCAATGTCTCTGTGATTATTTTACCACATTTCTAACACACACTTAAGGCAAGGTTGAGAACTGTGGGTTATTTAACTAACTTTGGCTGTCACAACGCATGTACTAATCTTAATTTTGCTTAACTTGTAATCTAAATTTTAACTTTGCTAAACTATTTTTCACGGCAGTGGCAGTTATACCACATTATCTAGATTTAAAACACTTTTCAACAATTTCATCATTAGTCAATGACTGCAAATTTCATTATTTACATCAACAAAGGTGTGCAGATTTTGGACGTTTGCATATGTTAGGTCGGCGGATTTTTCGTCCTAGACTGTACTATAAAAATTTACAGTAATTCCTCATTTATCATGGTTAATCAGTTCCAGACTCTACCGAAATTGAATATGCTTATAGACGAAGACATTAAAAAATTTACACAGTGTGACTTTTCCTAGCGCTTATTCTTTTTCCCATTGAACTGATAGCCCCCTTACCTTAAAAAACTGTAGCACCAGATTTTTACACTGATATGATTCTTTAAATTGCTGATAAATTAGTATTATCTAATGTGTATACATGTGAAAGTTTGTCTGTCTTTTGCACAAATAAAAATCCACATCGCCTGATCGATCGGCTTGCAATTTTGCACAGATTTGTAAAACGACATGGAGAAGCTCATAGATGACTTCATAATTTCGAATATCTAGCAATTATCAGCTGACTTTTTGTTATGGCAAGCCTACACAAAAGGCATCTGCCCAAGGGGAAGTGTCTTGGTCGAAGGACTTTTTAAGGGGTTTTAATGCATATTCTCGTTACATCTGGAGGAAACCAACCAAAACACTTCAACCATCTACCATGTCCAGTGGCTTATCCACTCAGACACTATACCCTATCGAGTAAAAAATTACCAATATGAGACTTTTGTTCCCGTAAGTGCCGACAATCCAGGTTAAATTTGGAAATGACAACACCCGGGAAACAAAATTTGTGTTGAGAAGTGGATGGCCACGAATGAAGAGTGTTATGGAAACAAGGATAGCAACTGAGTAGAGAGACATCTACTTTTATTTATCACAGTTTGACACAGAAGTATATCACAGTTGGTAGTTTCATAAGTACTTGCAAACAGGATTTAACAGTTGCTTAAAAAAACTATTTAAATATCACATCTATGCTTTATCACAGCTTGGCACAGGAATATATCACAGTCGGTAAATTACATAAGTACTGGCAAAAGGGTTTAACGATATTAACTTCAAAAGCCATTTAAATTTCAGTTTCAACTAGCTGCTTTACCTTGAAGAGAACATGTCTACCGGGAAAACTTCCAATCTTCAAGAGATGTAAAATTACGATGAAATACTAAGTTCTATGTGACAGCACTTTAATAGAAATTATAACTTCTACTTTACTTTAAAAACAGGTTAAAAATTGGAAACATTTGGTATTGATTAGAAACGTATTATCATTTAAAGATTTAATTAAAAGCAGGTTTGGATGACTGAAACATAACTTATCCTGAACTAAAAAAAGCATTACCGATCGCTCGTACCGTTACATCACCGTAACTTCTGTCTGCTGTCTAACTGCTTAACTGCGACAATCTGCCACGATTACGGCGAAAGCTCCTCCTTTTATTTATCACCGCCGACGGCGCATCTCATTTCTGAGTTGTTCTCCAGCTGCGCGATTGAACGGCGTTTACCAGGCTTCTAAAGCGCGTCGGTGATTGGGTGAACAGCTTGTAACAGTTTTCTCCGGGCGATACTCACTTTGCCAACCAACCATTACGCTCGTCTAAGATGGCAGCTGTTTACGAACCGGAGATTTGTGCTGTGCGTCTTAAACGAACGTTGACGCAAGCAAAGATTTAGAGCAAGGTTTAAATTTAATAAAGAGTTTTTCCTTTAAATTCATTTGGCATTTAAGTTAAACTATTTGCATTAGGGAATTTATTAAGTTGACTTTATTTTGTTAAAACTTTGTTTGAACCATTTATTGCAGCCTTTAAAGTTGGAAAGTTTCACAATTCAGGTAAGTCTGAGAGTTAAATAGACATAAGAGTTGGGATATTTATTGTTCACAAATAGCTATTGGGAACAACTTTTTCATGTAAAGATAATAATAGAAAGCGAGATTAGCGTCATTTTGATATCATGAGTAGAGGTCTGCGCCATATGGAAATTTGCAGCGGCGGTGTAACGACCTCAGAAACCCCCCGGCGGCAGTGCGCTGTGGTGTGGAAATTTTTTTTAAAAAGAGCATAATAAAAATGGCCTTATGCATACAAACACACACATCTATGTATAAATTGACGTTAAAAGATTTTTTAAGACTATGAAAACTAGTCTTGAGTATGATTTTCTGTTGTTGTGGGATTACGGCCAATTAGCTACATGTGGGCTCTAGGCCGAGGTGTGGAGTGCTCTCCGTGGGGGTCTTTCTAAGGGGTCCTAACAAGCATTTCGGAGGAAACGACGGAAAACTCTGAACGGTTAGGTCAATGGACGCGACCTGGGTTTGAACCAGCCACATTCCATCTCCCAGTTCAGAGCACTTTGCGCTCAGCCAGTGGTAGGGCTCCAGAGTATGAGCCTGCCGTTTCGGTGCACTTTTAAAACAGTTCTACTGCAAAACTGAAACAATAGATTTTTATCAAAATCGGATAGGTTTATATTGCTCTTATAGCACATTCACGATACATTTAGCTGTCAGTGTACAATTGATACATTTGCTTTTAAGCGTTTTTTTTTTTCTCCACAACCTTCTCATGAACCATTCCAAACCTATAATGTTCTTTTGAGGTATAAAGCAATGTTTAAGCAGTTTTTAAAGCAATCAAATTATGCCATTGACTCAAAAAATTTAAATGGTATCTTTACAAGTTACTAGTGTTAACCTTTTACAGACTAAATTCAGATCCAGCCATATTTTGAATTCGTTTTCTGCATATTTTGCCTTCTAATGCATTAATTAAAGGATACTAGTCATTTAAACGGGGGGAAATTGTATACAATTTTCCCTGTGTTCACAATTGTGAGCATTGGTCATTTCTGACTAATAACTTCTGACAAACTTTTACATTGGTTTCAAAAACAGAATTAGTATAGCTGCCAACCGTTCCGTTTTTATCGGAACATTTCCCACCACCAGGGGTAGAATCTTGTGATTTTTTTCGGTTGTTCATTGGGCAATCACTGAAATTATTTTGGTTGCCTGCAAATGAAGTTTCTTGCCCATAAAATTTTCGCTACACAAATTTTTTTAAGAACATGCTGCTGTTAAGTGATATGAAAATAAGTTGATAAACGTTTATTAATAAAATTGCCATTACTATTCGGAAATGAAAATAGAAATAGAAAGAAGTTCAGAAATAAAATAGGAATAGGAAACTGCATTTTCAAGCTAAGCAATAAAAATGGGAATAGTTGTTTTTTTCTTGGTTGCCCTAGGGGCAACTGAATTTTTGTTTTACCACCGCCTTCTAGAAACATTACCTGTCATCTTTGGAATAAAGCAATGAGAGAGGTGAAATGATAGGTGGCGCTACTTACGTTGCCTACTTATCCCGAAGATATGGATAATTAAATTAATATTTTTTATAACAAGAACTCTTAACAAATACTGGTGTTAGAATGTAAAATTGATAAAAACTGTATAATAACACACATTGTTGATAAATACCATTTATGGATGTTTCATATGCTTCCCTCCTCTAGATCGTTTTAAAAAATCTAAAACAACTGACTGTATATTAGACAAGTTGGAGTGTTTAGGCTGATAATTTTATTTTTACCAACTATTCGAAAAATTCCAGAGCTGGGAATCGAACCCAGGACTGCCGCATAACGTTCGGGTGCTCTACCACTGAGCTACTCTGGGACGATTTCCAGATGAAATTTCTCGCATTAGAATCATTGGCATTTATCATCTTCCTCTGCAAACCACAGATGGAATAGATGAAACAATTAATTCGCGACAACTCCGTTGCGCCGCGGAAATTATACATATTTTAGAAAGTGATTCTATCAACCTTTCAAGTTATTACTTGATATAATAACTTGAAAGGTTGATAGAATCCCTTTCTAAAATATGTATAATTTCCGCGACGTAACGGAGTTGTCGTGAATTAATTGTTTCATCTATTCCGTCTGTGGTTTGCAGAGGAAGATGATAAATGCCAATGATTCTAATGCGAGAAATTTCATCTGGAAAATCGTCCCAGAGTAGCTCAGTGGTAGAGCACCCACACGTTATGCGGCAGTCCTGGGTTCGATTCCCAGCTCTGGAATTTTTCGCATAGTTGGTAAAAAATAAAATTATCAGCCTAAACACTCCAACTTGCCTAATAACTTGAAAGGTTGATAGAATGACTTTCTAAAATATGTACAACTGACTGTATTTTAAAAATAGTTTTCAATTCAAGCCCTCGCTACCTCTTTTTTAAAATGAAATACAGGGTGAATCTAAACTCTTGGACAAAACTTTAAGAGGGGATAGGGCACATAAGGAATCAAAATCACATAGCAATGTATGGTCGGCAACATCGTCTTCATGTAGCTGTTAATAATCACTTTGGAAAAAGTGCTGAAACAACAGTGCACTTTCCTACCATTGTTCGTCAGAAAGTAATGCATTTTTCACCGAAAACAGAAGACTAAAATTCATAGTTTCAAAATTCTACTTTATTTCATGGATGAAATTTTTGGAAACGAGCCTATTGTTTATGAAACTTGGTTAAGAAATTAGACGAACACTTCAATACTTTAGACAATTTGATTATTACCGGTTAAATGAAAACTGCGTTTTTGACCACACATTGCTATATTATTCTGATTCTTTATGCGCCCTATCACCCCTTAAAGTTTTGCCCAAGAGTTTAGATTCACCTTGTATATATACATAAAATAATTTCTCCACTCAAAAAGGTTAAAAGATTTAGTTGTAGAACTTTGTTTTTAAGTCTTTATAAATTTTAAATAAGAAAACAAAGTTACTAAATTTAGCTAAAGCTCAATAAAAATTAACAGCTGATTATGAATACATCAGATTATTTTATAATCTTACCATAAAAAATGGACATTAATATTTCCAATATATTTTATTTAAAAAGAAATCATTTTAAGTTTTCTATGCACCTTTATCATGAGCTCTAAATTTGGTAGATTTGGTTTTTCATTTGAAATGTGCTATTATATGTATGTGTTATTATACAAAGTTTTTGTCAAGAGTTCTTGTTATAAAAAATACTTATTTAAATCGTTCGTATCACGGAATAGATAGGTAACGTAAATGGCTACACCTATCGCTTCACCTCTCTCATTGCATTCTTCCAGAGATGACAGACAGTATTTCTAGAAAGAAGTGGTCTTACTCGCCCATTTAAAAATCTGATTCTCGCGGCCAACTGCAAAGTTCGACCCCTGCCCACCACTAATTTTTCTTTGGCAATTTGAGCATAAAGCAAGTCCATATTTTTAATTTAAAATAGAATTGTTCAAAAATAGTGGTGGAAAATGTTCCGATAAAATTGGAACGGTTGGCAGCTATGATATAGTGATGGGTAGCTTAAATCTGTGCTCTCCAACCTTTTTATCGCCATGAACTAGTAAACGTTTGATAATTTTACCACGGCCCGCTGAGGGTGGGAGGGTGAGGGCTCGAATGTTTCTAGTTAAAATTGGTTTGATTTAATAACTTTAATTTAATTGTATTTAAACATGCCTCCAAAATAAAATACAGTTACACCAAAAAGAAAAAATGAATATAAAGTGATGTAGCATTTCTACTGGCAGAGTTGTTGTCTGGAATAGTTTTAACGAAAGAACATTTATTCTCTATTTTATGACAGCAATTTTACTTCATGATCTTGAAATCTTTAATAAACAGCAATAAGAAAAGAGAAATGTTAAAAGAACAACAATATTTCTTCTGTTACAAAGGCATAAATCAACACAAACACAACAAAGTCGCAAAAACCTGAGAGAAATATACCAAAGTAAATAAAATCCAAAGAATTTAATGTTCCTTGGCAGCCCGGTACTATTTGATCCGAGGACCGGGACCGGTCCGTGGCCCGGGGGTTATGGACCAATGGCTTAAATAATAAGTAAAATATTAAAAATCAATGAAAGATTTATTTTTAAATTTAAATAATGCAAGATAGCTCTGTAAAAGTTTATTAAAATGGCTATTTTTATGATTTTTTTCCCAGTTTCCCACTAACGATAGAAATGCAACTCGCATTTCAAACAATCAAGTCATCTTTTGACTTTATCTGCTATTTTTTTCAAGTCAATATTGATAAAATTTAATTTTTCAAAAATTTTTTTATTTGATGTTATCAAATGGAAACATTGGCCAGTAAAAGGTTAAGAAGAATCCAGAAAATTATAAGTAGTTGAAAGTTTAGGTCGAATTTTTTAAAAAGTTTTGAAGCCGATTGTACGCTGTGACATACAGTCGGCATGCCGGCCTAGACCTCGGTGGCAGCGGCGTGGCGGCGCAGACCTCTAATCATGAGTCATCTAAAAGTTCCATAAAAGGTTTTGTGTGTTTAAACAAAATAAAAAAAAATAAAGCAATACTCCCCATGCAAAGACAGAGCCATTTGCTAGTTCCTGATAAAAGTGTACTCAGCGATTAATGACATTTCCTTTGAAAGTCTTTTTAAAATTTGTATTTTTAAGTAATCGGTGTATTTAAATAAATTTATACTAATAAATTTGACATTTATTTAAATTTTTTATTATAAATGTTTATAATTATAAATATTAAGTAGTTTTACATCATAAATGTGCAAGGAATGGTATAAAAGATTGGTAATTACGTAACTAATTTAAAGGGGGCCCCAGAGTAATGTTTGCGGTGGGAAGGAGGTGTCCGACTTTTGTGTTAAGTTACTGGCTTTAGTTTAGAAAAATCATATAATTTTGGCACTTAAATATAAGTAAACGAAATATGTCAGGGCAAGGACTTAAACTTCTTTGCCGTGTCTTTTTAAAAGCTGTTTTATATACTTTGAAATAAACGATAAAGCTGTATCAATATGAAACTTTCAGGAAAAGTTCTTAAACTTAAAATTTTGTGAAAATTGACACTGTCCTAAAAACTTTGCACCGAAAAAAGTTTATTATATATCATTTATTATAATTTATTAATTAGATTATAAAAACGTGTAGAAGTACAATATGTTCTTATAAATAACTAGCCGCCTTCAGCGACCAGTTGTGGCCATCGATGGCCGCTTCACGGTCAAAATGTGCAACATAGAGCACACACGCCGCTTCGCGACTGGCTTGTGCAACCTACGGCACACGGGCCTATTCACAATCGAAATAATAACCTAACGAGATATTTATCACCATATTCATGCTGCAATGTATTGTTTCTTTGTAACAATAAAACTTTCGCTCGAGCACGTATTTGTACTTAAATAAAATTAGTGAAAAATTAGTAAAATATAAATCAGGGTTTCGGACAGGCCCACAAACCCCAAAAATACCCAGGTGGTTTTTTGGGGGGGTTTAATTAAAAATTATCAAAAATTTTCCTTTCTTTCATTTAAATCATTTATTTGACATTAAATGCATATAATATTAGGGGAAGGTGGTGTACCTTGGAGGTATGTGTACCTTGAAGGCAAATTGATTGCGCAGCCACCAGGAGAGATAAATTTAAACTAAAATATTAGTTGCATATATTTATTACTAGAGGCTCATGGGAAGTTGTTCTATGACATCAACACACGTGTTGCTGATGTAAAAACAAAAGTTTGTTTTTAGCATCAAAAAGTTACATTTCAAGGACATATTATTTTTCTTCCATTACTGTAAGTATTAAATTTTGTTTTGAACTAATAATCACAAGTTTAAAAGCATGTTTTCAGATACATTTATGTATATTTGAAAATGGTTAACTCATAACATAATAAGATATGGAAGCCATTTTGTAAAACACTTGCTTGTAGTGTACCTTGGAGGTACCACCAAGGTACATTCTAAAATTTATTAATAATTATGAGTAAAAGTGCTTAGAAAGTATTTCTCTACTTTAATAAAGGGGTCTTAGGAGGATTAAGAATTCAAAAAATCGATTTTTCAATTTTAATTTCATTTGAAACCTTAGTTACTTCTGAGGATTTTGACCCCAATTTCATGCAATAAATCCAACTAGAACCGGAGATACAAATAAAAACGCTTTATGAAAGCTTCATATTTGAATGCAATTAGGTAATTTTAAACCATGTTTTCTCAAAACGCATTTTTATGAACTATCCGCAAGCTAACAAAATTTCTATGATTCGTATCTTCTCGAAATTTTGTATAGATATAACTGGTATCAGTATCTATAGAATGAATTAATATTAAAAGTGAGAGAGAAAAACTTTAGAAATTTTTAACAGAAATATAAGGGTAAAGTACAATTTTTTTTTTCAAATTTCAATTTCAAACACAATTTTAAAATTCTTAATATTAATTCATTCTTTTCATATTAATTCATTCTATAGATACTGATACTGGTTATAGCTATACAAAATTTCGTGAAGATACGAATCCTAGAAATTTTGTTATCTTGCAGATAGTTCATAAAAAGGCATTTTGAGAAAACACAGTTTAAAGTTACCTTATTGTGTTCAAATATCAAGCTTTCATAAAATGTTTTTATGCGTATCCCCGGTTCTAGTTGGATTTATTGCATGCAATTGGGGTCAAAATGCTCAGAAGTACCTAAGGTTTCAAATGAAATTAAAATTGAAAAATCGTTTTGGATTCGTAATCCTCCTAAGACCCCTTTTTAATAACCAAAGTGCTGGTCAAATAGGCCTAAATCTAAATGTAGCACTGTTAATTCCTGAAGTTGTAAACCTAAATATAAATTAAAAATATTTTAATAAATTCAAAAGCAAAGTTATTTGAGCTTAGTATTAGAGAGTAAATAAATATTTTGATAAATACATTAATAATTATTTATATATTATTGTTTCATGAATATTATTTTTTTACAATTTTTTAACACTTTGCATTTTTAGAAAAAATTGCACTTTGCATTTTTGAAAAATTATCCTTCGGCATAAGTTTAGATCACCTGAACATGGAATAGAACTAAATGGGTTACACATAAAAGAGAAGATATTAAACAGTGGTTATTTTTATTTGACTAAACTTTATTTTATGCCTAAACTATTTCAACTTTATTATTTTAGTTATATGAACAATTTTATGTTTTAGAAAACTGTAAATTTAAAACTAATTAGACTAATATTAGCCCAAAGTAGGCCTATGCAAAGTCAGATTACTGTAAACATATAATAAACCAACTTTTCTTCATGCTGTGTAGTACTCCATCTGTTAAAAATAAATACCTCTAAAGGCGCGTTTCGACTAGGTCATTATTTTCCCCAAATCCCTTACTGCCGCTAAAAACTCTCCGTAAAGCCGGTTTTTCGACCGTTATCGCCTGTCTTTATCGTTTTAAAAGGTATTCATTTCCCGTCTTTAAGCGCGCTAAGTTTTTAAAGAATCCGAGCTTTTAATTGGCTGATCGCGTTCCCCAAACATTCCCATATGGCTGTTGTGATAGTGAGAATGTACTAGATATTTTTTAAGGATAAATAGGCTCTTCATTCTTTTCTTTTTGGTTCAATTAATCATCAATTTTCACCAGAGTATTCCAAATTGTTGTAAATCTGCTCTGGACAAAACTGATGCAGTCAATTGACCTAAAAAATCTAAAGAGAAAAAAAAAAAAAAAAAGCCCGGCACTCAAGCTCTTTCTCCATGATGTCATGCACACAGAATAATTTTGTCATTCTTCCTTTCGAGTGTTTTTATCCCTTATGTTTTATTAGTCACTCTTTTAATAATATTTCTATTTCTTTTTGTTTTTGGCTCGTAACTATTCGATGTGTTGCGTAGATCTGTGACAAGATCAGTTCAAATTAACTAATAACATTCTTCGGATTGTGTCTAGCGTGGCTAGGGCCTTCCGCACTTGCCTCTTGTCGTGTTGGCCTGAGTTCGATTCCCGCTGCCGCTCTTTTTAGGGCTTTGTTTTACTGTCGGTTTTGTTTTATTTCAGTTTAAAAAATAATAACAGATTATTATATACTTTACTTATTTTTTTCGTTAATTTATTTTGCGATAATTAATAATAAAAAATAGTTATGACTTTGAATTAAAAAATATTTAATTTAAGTATTTTTTGCAAAGCTTCTTCCTAACTTTTTCTTTAAGTATTTCATGTGATATTCTGATGATCTCTAGCATTTTGACATCTATTTCTAATTAAAATTAAGTCTTTATTCTTCTAATATTATTGACTGCATTTGAAACATTCAATATATATGTAATTAATATTTCAATGAATTTTTTTTCTCTTCAGAAAGCTCACATAATTAATAATAGTTATTACTTAGTATTGAAAGGGGGGAAAAATAGTAGTTTTACATACTAACTGGTTTTAATGATAATTCTTTTACTCTTCATGTATAAATAAAATTTATTGTAATTATTGAATTTTAATTTTAAGACCAATATTTTTTCCAAATCATAGGTTTTCTCATTTTTATTTTGTATTTCTTTAAATACCAGATTAAAAATTTTGTTCAATACTTTTCAAATAGAAATTTGATTAATAAATCTAAATTTATTCGTGCACTATCTTTTGTATTAGACATTTAAAGGCCAGGATGGAATCTAAAACAAAATGTTGTGCCCTCCCGAGCCGAGTTGATAAGATACTGAAGATGGTAGATAACTGAAGTATAAAGGTCCAGTGTTCTGATCTACCGGACGGCTGATTATCTAAAAATTTGGAGTTTTGGACGTTTTTTCTCACGATGTAACGTAAATACACTTCAGAAGCACTAAGAAGGTCACCCGCGCAAGGCACTCCCCCTTTCGATAGGCGATATAAAATACTCCTCGTGTAGGTTCATCATAACAAAATACAATACAACCTTTTCAGAAATAGTTATATAGTTAGCTTTTAGTGTATGTTAGAGATAACTGAAATTAAATTAATAACATAATGTACTTCTTAAATTTACAAAACACACGAAAAGCAGAATATCACTATTCTGTTAATTACTTATTTGGTGAAAGACAGCATGCAGTACTTACATTTATCGAAAATGTGGCTACCTTTTAAATCTATCAAAACAGCTCAATTAACTTAGTATTTTAAAGCCTCTAATTTATGGGAATCATTGACACCCAGTTTTTTTTTTTTTTAAGCATCCTAAAATTAATATAATATGTGCTAACTAAAAAAGTCCCTTAAATAAATGCAGTAGAATTTTTCAAATTCAAAGTCGACGGGACTTACCGATTCTGCATAACACAAATTTCCAGATTATAAAAAATCCTGCAGTATTATTTATAAAAAAATCGTTGTAATCAGGTAAAGTTAAAAAAAAAAAAGAATTTTTTTTAAATAGAAAAATGTATTAAAAATAAAATACATTTACTGAGAAATTGCTCATTAGAAAGATGCTATTCTTTTAAACATTTTTAATAAAATCTAAAACATTTTCTTTCGAATACTGATTTATTGTTATTTTAAGGTCTAATTTCGTAAATTGGAATTCCAAATTTAAGAAATTCTTCTGTATTTAAAAATAACAAATGGGGATATATTTAAAAGAAAAACGGGAAACAGATAAAAGTTTGAACACGCATGCGCAAAATCGCTAATAGCCATTGGAGGAACGTACGGTTCTTAAAGGAGATAACTGAAGCTAGTAGAAACGGAATTCTACTTTAGCATTACGACTTTCGGGGCATTAACGACACAAGTGGAAACGCGCCTTAAGAGGTACACCATACCTACCTCCAAGGTGCACCACTGGCTACCTTGGCTATATTGTAAGCTATTTTTTAAATAATTAAAAATGAGTATAGAAATGTATTTGGACATTTTATAAAAATATATGTAACTCCTAATATAAATTTATGGTAATACTCCTAATATGGTAACTCCTAATAAATTTATGGAAAAAATATTTTATTGATATTTTCCAAACACTTTTTTTTTTTTTTTGTAAAAAATCAAAGTTTGAAAATACCTCCAAGGTACACACACCACCTTCCCCTACCTACATAACTTAGTGCATTATATTAGATAAATATATAAATGCCAGTTTAATTTTATTATAATCATTTTTTCAACTTCAACATAAAGAATAATAACCTTTTTAAAAATAATAATACCTTGAGCTAATTCTATCTGCAATACAGCCGAACGCCAAAAATCCACCGACCTAAAATCCGCAAACGTCCGAAATCCGCACACCTTCTCTGATGTAAATAATGAAATTTGCAGTCATCCACTTATGATGAAATTGTTGAAAAGTGTTTTAAATCCAGATAAATGTGATTCTGCTGACAATGAAAAAAAAAAAAAAAAAAAAATACATCTGATGAAAGTTTAAAGTTAGGAGAAGAATTGAATACCTTAAATTTTTAGAACTGTAAAGTTCTGAAACAAAACAATAATTAATGATAATATACAATTTTTAAAAAATAAATAAACTGAAAGTAGAAAAAAAATAATGTCATGAAACAAACCACCATAGAACATGCTTTCAAAAAAGAAGTAAATTTTGAAACCATGTGTTTTGCTAGTCTTCGTGTGATTGTTTTTTCTTTTTTCTCCTATGCTTTTGTATTTAAAATGAAAACATGAGTGTAATGCTTCAGACTGTTTTTTTAGTTCATTTTAGTTGTATTATGCTTTTTTAAAATCAAAAATGTAAAGATTTATCTTTTATGGCCTGAAATCTGCAAAATCCCGAAATCTGCACAAGCCATGGTCCCAAGCTGTGCGGATTTCTGACTCTCTTCTTATTTGTTTTGAAATGAACAGGTGTAGAATGCAGGCAGGGATAACTTAGTAATTTATCTCTTTAATAAATAAGTTTTCAAATACGAATAAAATATGTAATTATCAGTATAGTGACAAGAAAAAAAAAATAATTTCCCAGATAAGTGAAAAATGGGGTATGTCTCTCTCTTACAGTTTACAAGCATGTCTCTGAAGAATGAATTCAGGTTCAGGCAACCATCCTGTATTGTATTAGTTGCTGCATTACTTTAGTAGTGAGAAATATAAAACTAATTCCTTACACACTATGTGGGATTTAGTACCCGACATATTAATTGTAGATTTTTTTAAAGTAAAAAGAAATATATATCTAAAGCAAAAATGAATAACCATAAAGAAAATTATTAGATAAATAGTAGTTCTGCAGTAAGTTGGCCTGCAATGGGTTTACTGACTTACATTCTAACTAGAAAATATAGCTGACTTAAAAAACATAAAGGTTAAAAAAAAAAAAGTTCATAAATTTAAAAAACAGCCAATCAAAAAAAAATATATTTTTCTAAGTGAACAATAATATACTTTTACCTATGGTCATAGAACAAATTGGGAGCATTTTATAAACGCCAGCAGAAAAAGATAGTACTGCATTAAAGTTGAAGTTATTTTTATATTTCAATTAATTAATTATTTTGTAATGAAAGTTTTCTTTTAGACTAAAATTATTCTGTTTTGAAATAAAACTATAAAATTTAAATCCAAAAAGTGTTATACTATAAAAAAAATCTTAATAGAACCCCCAAAATACCCAATAAAACCCACCTGGGTTAGGTTTTTTAAAACCCTGATATAAATTATAATGAATGGTTTTATATAGTTTTTTTACTATAGTAAATTAATAAATTTGGTTAGTTAAAATAGGGCCTCGAAATCATTTTGTGCAATTGTAAAATTATTTAATCCTTTTGAATCAGGGTTGGACGGTATTTACCGTCTGATGGTATTTACCGTCTGATAGTATTTACCGGTTTTTACAGTCTTTGGAAAAACATGTTTTTACCAGGGTTTTTACAACCTTTGAGAAAAACTTATTAGTTTGACTATTTTTTGTCACTTTTTTGAAGATTTATCTCTCCGCCAATGACTGAGAGGTTCTGCTCTCGAAACTGGATGGTGGAGGTGCCAGGTTCATATTCCGGTCTTGCCTGTTGATCTAGCTGTTCGGAGTTTTCAGTGGGTGTTTTTTTTTTTTTTTTTTTTTTTTTTTTTTTTCAGAAACCGCACATATATACTGGCTAGGATACCTTAGAAATAGGAAGGTATTCCCTATAGGACTTGGACCTTAGTGCAGTCAATCGGCCTTAATCCACTAGCAAACAATGAAGATTTATCTGCTATTTTTTCATTTTCTCAGGGATAAAAGTTCAGGACATTTAATATCACTATTTCCATTTCCATATAACAATATTCACCTAATTCAGTGTCTGATTTGGTAAGTAAAAGAATGCTATACGAAAATAGTTCATTTTAAGGAATATAATAAACACAGAAAACTTTCATCCATGTTTTCGTCTTACACGAATTTAAATTTATAGATTATGTACATTTATCATTATCAAACTTATTAAAACTATTATTATGAGAGGCACATTACAATATTTATTACAATTATGTAATGCAGGCTAGTTTGATAATTTTTACTTAAAGGAAAATTGTAAATATACTTTTATTACACTTATCTTAATCATTTTAATGAAAACCAAATGCTTTGCAAATATTATTTATTACATAATGTAGTTTGCACAATCACATAATGTAGTTTGCATCATCAGGATATCCTGATGATGATATATCCACCTCAATTACATGAAAATACAGTTTTATAAATAGCATTAATATACAGTTCATGACTCAGGGAGTTTATTGCATCATTAGGTTTTTACCCCTTTTTCCCAGGTTTTTACCGGTAAAAACCTAGATTTTACCATGCCCTGGTAAAAACCAGTTTTTACCAGTAAAAAGCCAACCCTGTTTTGAATACTAAATCTTTGCAGTTTTATTGAATGATTCATATAATTTGTAAATAAATTAGAAGTAATTTACTGAAAAAGTAATTAATTATACACAAATTTTGTATTAAATCATTCCTTACGTAAAGCAGAAATCTGCAGTAAAATGGACATTTTTAATGATTTAGTTAACAATATAATTCAAAGATGTTGCCACCAAACAATCTGTTGTGCTTTATTTCTCATTGATCTACATGAGAGATCATGTTCCGTGATTTTTTTTTTCAAAGAATAAAGAAATTAATTGTTTGCTCGCTCCTGTGTTTACTTTTTCAAGGAATGATATTCGCTAGATATTTAGAGTTGAAAGCAATTGCAAGTTTTAAAGAGGTTAATTTTTTAGAGATCTTTCAAACTGCACAAAAAGTTTTTGCTTTTAGTTAGAGATAAAAATGTCATTTTTATTAAAATTTCAACATAGCGACATGTGCACCGGTAGCAATGAGTTGATCCCGGAATCGTTATAGACAATACGTTTATTATTTAGATGAGCCTTCAGGAGCTACAAACAATCAGACAGCATTAAAAAAGACTCCTTTTTAAAGGACTATTTTTTTTAAAGGAGTTGCATTTTGGAAAAAATTTTCCATATGCATTTGCGAATAACAATTTTTTCTCAGTCCAAAAGTTTCGCAATCACAACTTGCATAGTTTATCAGAAAAATTATCTTTTGGTTTTTGATAACTCCCAAAAGCAGACTTATACCACTTATGAGTTTAACCAGCTGTTTTAAATTATTTCATCAGTACAGCAATTTTTAAATTAATTACTTCAGCAAGAGCACTTCTAATATGACATGCAGTTACTTTTTATGCCATAAGTTTCATAAAAAATCGTATATTTCAGAAATAACCGTATATACAGATACCGTATATATTTCAGAAATAACCGTATATATATAAAAAACCGTATATTGCAGAAAACAGCAAAAATAACTTTTTAAAGTAAATCTGCATATAAAAAAGTCCAATGTGAAAAACGAACTCAGATTTTAGACAATCCATTCCCTTGAAAAAAGAAACCCTTTTTTAAAAAGTATTTTTAATAACATATTAAAGTTTAAAATATGACACTTTTTTTAGAAATCATTTCAATTTTTGCCCTTATCTTAAAATATCACTTTAAAGTCTCTAATTCAGAGGCTGCGCACAAATTGATTAATCTTTTTCTTCTTCTTGTCCGATTTTTTTTTTTTCCTACTTGCCCAGGCTCATTTTACGAATGTATTTACTCATTTTAATATTGGCGATAATTGCTAAACACTGTATAGTCAGATAGCGTTATGAATAATTCATACATGTTCAGTTTGTGGCAGCACGAGATCACCTCTGCGTACACAACACCCAGGAATTGAAGGCCGGTCGATGGGGTACCTTCTGGCCAAGTCAGATTGCACCTCATTCTACCACCCATGGGTTCCTGGGTTCAAACCCAGCTCTCCCCACATTGCTGACCTGGACTACAAACACGCATTTTCCTTCTCGCCAATAGCGACAGATGGCGCCAGCACTTACCTCTTCCATCTCTTGCTCGGCTCTTTCAAAAGTCCGCAACGAGCGGCAGCGACCTAACAAAAGTCTATAACGAGTGGCAGGGGGGGTCAGGGATCACTCTAGAGCGTTTCAGGGGGGCGGCCCGCCCTGGTGCCCTTTTTCCGGTAAAATGCCGCCCTCCTTGCCCTTTTTCTTGATAAAATTCCGCCCACTTTTTTTTTCCCCCAATCAAAATGCCGCTCTCCTTTTCTCCATCCCTCCTTGTTTCCCCTTTTCTTTGATTCTCGTTACCATTGCTGGCACTCGGCTAGACCGGCGCCACGTGGTCCCGGCTAGACCCCAAAAAAGCCTCTCTCTAACAACAACAAGGAAGTTGATTTGTTTATTCTCTTATCAATGATGTGTGGGGAGGAGGGAGGGGGGCATCTGCTCAGTCGCCACTCTTCTCCCTCCCGACCTGAGAGGGTTAAAACCGTTTGCTGTAGCTTCAGGTCATAAAATATCTCATTAGAGAAACAATCTGTCATCCAGAAGAGTAGTCATAACAATAAATTATTTCCTACTGTAAATGGCGCTTTACCGTGTTTTATAAATGCTGTAAGTAATTAATAAACGCCACTTGGTTATTGTTTACTTTTTCAGATTTTCAAAACACATTCATCCAAACATAAGGCTGGCTGTAGGGAAAGTTCAAGACAAGGGCAATTCCGGAAGTGTGGGGTGACCCCCCCCCTACACATACTCCTCATCTCAAAATGATTAACTTAGACCTAAATCTTATTCCTAAAGACAGACATAAATTCAGACCAATTAATGTTTTGAAATCGCGCAAACTTTCTAACTCGCAATAAGTCGTCTTGCATTTTGAAATGAATCCGCAATTCTCTAATGTTTAGTAAATATCTGTACTAACTATAAATAATCTGAAGTAGAAAGGGCATGCAATGATTACACTAAAAGCAATCATTAAGAACAACTTGCAAGAGTGCATAACATCCAATTCAAAACAACGGAAGCTGCCGTGATTTATGTGGCTAAGTCTAAGCTTATTTTATAGCAATTCACAACTGCATACTTATCAAACATAACATCCTTGCGTGAAATCATTTTGTACTCCCTTCTTCCCCCCCCCCCCCAACTGAAAGCGTAATGTGCCAGATGGCTTTTTTACATTGCTGAAAAAACAAACATTCCAGGGGCATCTTTCAGATCACGCAAATGAAAGAAAACAGAAAATATAATTATTTATAAAAGGACATTTTATCTGGGTGTATTTTTAAAAAAAAAAAAGGCTGATTGGAATTTTGTGAAGGAACAGTTATACCTCCTGTTTTGTAAAGGGTCGTTTAAACGTCGATTTTGACTTCATTGTATTGTCTCCTGTATAAGGAAAACTGTATTGTAAGGAAGGAGAAAAAGTTTTGGCAAATAAGAATGGAAAAACGGACCGACATACCAAACCATAGGGGGGGGAAAAAAGGGCTGCCAGACGTTAAAGGCATACCTGCCAACATGCAATTTTTGAAAATCTTACAATACCACGGTGTCACGCAGTAACGCAATAAATATGCCTACCAGGGGCGTAGCCAAGGGGGAGGGTTAGGGGGGTCATAACCCCCCCCCCATGAGAAATTTTTTGCCATACAAATTATATATTCTTCACTACATTATCACACATATGTATACATATATATGAGTTGCAGTAGTCATAACCCCCCCCCCATGAAAAATTTCTGGCTACGCCCCTGATGCCTACTGAAGATAAAATGTAATCAAACACAATTTTTAAAATTACTATTCAGATTTAGTACACTATTTTAATACATATGCACATATAGGAAAGGAGGGGCATTTATTTGGTATCTTTAGAGTACAAATGTTCATAAGTAGCTGATTTGGCTGCTTTAAAAAAATCCTCATCAAAGTCTTCCTCATAGCAATGGCCTTTGAGTTTACTTTTTGCAATTAAAATGTCTTCCAAAGTTTCATTAGACAAAAAATTATGAAATAGTGTTCTATTTTTCTTAACACTGCTAAACAAACCTTCACAAGCAGCATTACTGTGTGGTATAGTCAATATGCTTAGCATAACATTCGATCATATTTAAATTTCCCACTAGCAGCTGTTAATTTTTTCAATCTCAATTTTTAGCCCATTTTTTCTTCTGGTTTAACTTCCTCGGGCAAATTATCAATTTGCAAAATTGAGATTGAAGCTCATCCCCGACTTCATCTACTGGCTTGCAAACATCATTTCCACATACTTCATGTGAGTGCATATTTGGAAATAAATTTAAAAAATAAACTATATCTGAAAATGATTTGGCCTCACCATGGCACAAGTGGTTCTGCCACTGAAAATGGTAGATGGCTGAAGTGTGAAGGTCCCGGGTTCGGGTCCCATCGCGCGGCTGTCGATCCGGAGTTTTGGTAGGTTTTCTCCAGATGTAACGAATACGCGTTAGAACCCCTTAGAAAGTCCTCCTGCCAAGGCATCCCCCTGGCTGATCGCCCTAGTGTAGTGTTGCCATAATCACACACAACAACAACAACTGAAAATTATTTGTCTGCAAGATTATGTATGTTTGATACTTAGCAAGATTATTCATGTTTGATACGCAATTTTGATGTCGGTCCTATACATGGAGCAAAAAGCAAAATTGCATCCCCTTCACGATTTGACGATACACAGATATTCCTTTGTAAAAGAATCAAGGAAAACTTTATTATATTGTTTATGTTTAATTTTCGACATTTCAAATTAATATTTCACAATTTCAAACTACACTGGACAATTTCATCAACACGTGTATGTGATTGAAAGTTGTTCTTGCGCTTGCGCTTACGGATGGGAGCCAAGCGGTATTGGAAGGGAGATATTTCTAAACGAATGCGCATCCACCTCCGTGCATGCGCGGCAGCAAACTTTGCCAAAGCGTGGACCCTCGGCATATCGATTATGAACGCTCCCATCCCACTTCTCCTAACACGTCACAAGCCAAGTTGCGGGTGGGAGGGAGAAAAAAAATCTGTGAGCCAATCATAGCTTTCGGAGATCGGAGGGAATTCCTATTTTCCCACTCGGGTTAACAGTAGGCCCGTTTACATGTGAAAATGGAAAATCCCGGGTTAAAGCGGAGTACAGGGAAAATCTCTCAATGCATCATGGGAAAGCGGGGTTGACTCTGCATTAACCCTCCTTTCGACCAGGAATCTTTCTATCCCGCATTTTTCCCCCCTAAGTAGGGGAAGCGGGGTAGAAAGCAGTGTAAGTCCCGGGATTTACTCCGCATTTTTGCACATGTAAACGGGCCCAGTAACACAGCGTATCAGTGGAAGAAGGCAGAAAAGGTAGGGGAGAGGGGAGTTAGCGTAAATATGGGAAATAAAATGATCTAGTGTTTTTACGTTCGACGTAACGTCAATTGGTGATTTAAATTTTAAAATACTCAACAAAACCACTAAATTTTGAAACATAGTAAATAAAGCCACATTAGCCTAAACTTCGCCAAAAAATCGTACAATTTTGCCTTGCGGCCGTATAACCGTACAACTAAGCTAAAATCCGTACATTGTACGGCCAAACCGTACAAGTTGGCAGGTATGCGTTAAAGGGTTGCCGGGTGCCGCGCCCTGTTTAATCGTTCGAGAATCCACACTGTGGAATGTGAAATGGGATAAATATAGGTCAATCATTGCTCAAGGCTGGAAAAAGGGGGGGTGGGGGGTAGAAATAGTGTAATACTGCATTTTTTCATTCTTGGGAGTGAACAACAAAGCATAGGAGTGATTTTATTGGGATTTGTCTTTTTAAAGAGCGGTCATAGGGGTACACTACAGAGAAATGCTATCGGCATAGGCAGGGCCGTAGCGAGCAAAAAATGATAGAAGACTGAAAATTTATAACTTAATTAAATTTTTTAAACTTATGTATTTTTAATATTAATGTATGGGCGCATCTTACAGACTGGGAATTTTCTGTTTGGAGACCATATAAAAATGTACATTTGTATTTATTTAGATTTAATTTTCAAAAAATTATAATCATTACTGTAAAATTCTGTACCCCCCTTTTTTTTAACATAAATTTGTGATTTACTGTAAAATATTTAAGGAATAAAACCCCAGGTCAGTGTTTTTGGGATATTCTGTATACACTGACAAGTAATTTTTCTTTATAATTATGGTACAAGTTGAAATTAATTTTTAAAAATATAATATTAGCTAATTTCTCCTTTCTATAATTATCTGCAACTTATTTTTGTTTTCCCTTCAATTGTTGAAATTTAACTAGATTTAAAAATTGCATTTTTCACATCTTTAGTATTACAGTATTTCCAGTCAAAACTGACAGACACTGTAATATCTAAAAATTACTAAAGTTTGAATTTGGGGTGTAAATAAAAGTGTTTAGTACCTGCAATTTAAAATCAAAACTACCATGGCCTATGTTTATTATAAAATCTATTTTTTAATCATTTAAAAGTAAAAGATTTAAAGCTTTAATTTTTAATTTTAATCAATTTAAAATATATATATATTGTTCCAGGTTATGACTATCCCAGATGTTCGGTGAACAGGAGTTATTCAGTTTTGGCCAACTAACTATACCCATTTTATTTTTTAAATTAAAAAAAAATATTCAATTCTATTTCGTGATTGCTTTCTTTCTCAAAAATGAAATAGAAAATTGGAAGAAGTTCACAAAATAAGGATAGATTCACAGAAATAGAAAAAATTCATAAAATTAGGTATAAATTCACAAAATTAGGTAAAATTTCACAAAAATAGGACCTTGGGAAAGAAACCTGGACTGACCCCTGCTAGAGGTCAAGTTGCCTGGGACAAACCTTTGTTTTGGCGCTCCCTTCTTTCCATTTCAATTTTGACGTAACAGCACTATGCCTGGGCAAGTGTCCCGTTTCCCCTCCACTAGTTGCAGACTAGCATATATACAGAGAGAAAAGTTGCAGTGATGCTGAATACGATAAAATTTGAATCTAAAACGGAATGTTTTCAGTCATTTTCGGGTCCGAAAATTAGCGTAATTATTAAAAGTTTGTCAGCAAAATCGGATTCCCGTTATTTTACGATTACAAAATTTATTTTTTTTATGCTTTTTTTGTTTTGTTGTTGTTATTGAAGCATAATGGCTGCCTTACACAATTTTTGTAAAAGTGTAGATTTCATTGAATGAAAAAATTAGGTTTCAAAATTTGTTTAATCATTTGCTTAAAAAATTGCTATTAAGAAAACACATTTTCGGACATAAAAGTATGTTTATAAAAGCTACCCTTATGTGTTGGTAGACAATAAAAAGAAAAGTTGCCCTTTTTGTGTGATATGATAGAGGGTTTACACTAGGGAAAAAAATTGGGTGAAATTCTCCCACTCTGGCTCCAAAATTAAGTGGGATTTTTAAAAATCTGAGTGAGAACGAGAATTTTGTTTGTTTTCAAAAAAAAAAATTTTTCACATTTTACAAGCAAAAATAATGTCATTACAAAAATACAATGTCCAAGATTAGAGCTCATTCTAGGTAGGAAAAATGGCTGGGTGCAAAGGTTTTAAAAAAGGGCATCATTATTTTGAAAGAGCATTGTGTTTCTTAAAAAGAGCATTACATATGCTGATTATAAGCACTTCAACTTCGGGAAAAAAACTATGAAGAATTCAGTAAAACAATGCTTTATTGATTTATAAATTAATAATAATTCATTAGTAATCTTTATTAATAAATTAATTACTAGTCTTTATTAAAAATTAGATAAAATTGATTAAGTTGATAAAGCTAAGTTATGTAAATGGTTAAATTACTTTTAAGTAACTTTGTTAATTAACTTATTAAAATAAATTATAAATAATTAATTAATAAGAATATTTCTTTAAAGATTTTTAAGGCTTCTTTTTATAGCAAAAATAATCCCCCAAACTTACCTAACAGACAAGAAAATGCTTAATTAAGTAAACCTTTTGCATAAGAAGAATATTTTAATAAGAGCTTTATTGGATCACTTTGTCAAGAATCATCATTAAAAGTTTAACTCAATTAAGAAACACTTCATAAAGTAAAGTTGTTCTAAACTTAAATTTTCATTTTAAAAAAAATTTCAATTTTTAAGTTATTTCACCTATAAAAATAATTCATTTAATTTTTCATCATTCACTTGTCTCTGTAAGAATTAATTGAATAGTCCAAACAGTTTAAATATTATAGTTAATACTTGAAAATATTAATAACACTTCTGTTCAAAAGAATCCTATATAATGGTATAAATACCTATTCCAGTTATTCAATGTCTATTCCACTACAAATTCCACTTATTTCTTACTTTTTTAAATGGACAATAGCTAAAATTTTTTGCAGGATTATCATGCAGCCATAATAACTATTCTGTTGATATTAGCAATCAGCTGGTCACTTATTTAACTGGCAATATTGAAATAGCCCGAAAGGAGATAAGAACATCGATTCTATCTTTTCCTCCCCGTCTAGCTTAGAAAGAAAACCACAAAGTAAAAAAGGGTGGAAAAAATTATGTTTTGACAGTAAATTTCTAACTTTTGAACAAATTAAGATGCCTTTTTAAAATTTAGACTCTGAATCAATTTTTGCATTTAAAAGTGATCCCCAAAATTTCAAAAAAATCGGTCCATTAATAAAAAAATTATATAGATGAATGAATTTTTACATAGTTGATTTCCATCCCCCCTTCTCATCATGATCGGCTACTCTACTACCCCGACTGGGCCTCCCGAGCGCTTCCCGTCTTCCCAGAGAAGGAAAAAAGGCGTGGGAGTTCTATTACCATAAAAGTTGCGCAAATTCATCCCTTTCATTTATTATGTATCATTAGCGCATTATGTGTGAGCAAACAAAAAAGAGTTGAACAAATAAAAGGGTCAAAGAAACTTTTAGAGATTAAAAAAAGCTTTGCGGCAAAAGAGTGTGTCTAGTTTTTCCTCATCGGGGAGCTAATGATTTTTTTTTAAAAAGGGCATTGGGGCGTGGCACCCCACTGACCCCGCCTAGAATGAGCTCAACAGATTATAAATACCAAAATTAACAATGTAATACACAAATGATTTTGATAACAATACAATTTAATGATATCTTTGATTCTTTATCCCATTAAATATTTTGCTGCTACATCAAAATTGAACAACCCAGCATGTGGGCTTTTCCCGCGACTGTTTTTTTTTTTAGTGGGATTTAATGTGGCATTGCGGGAATCGCGCAATCCCGCGGTCTAGTGCGAACCCAGTGATATGCCCTTTTCCCAAACACTGCCCTTTTTCTGTAATGTGCACCCTGCCCTTTTTCATTTCTAGAGTGATCCCAGGGGGGGGGTAGTGTAACGGCACGAGATCACCTCCGTGCACACAGCACCCGGCAATTGTAGGCCAGTCGATGAGGTACCTTTTGGCCGAGCAGGATTGCGCCTCATTCTACCACTCATGGGTCCCTGGGTTCAAACTCAGCTCGTACCGCACGCTCTCCCTACAAGTTCTTGTGAATGACTTTTTAAAAGGTAGGTCTTTTTCCCAATTTTTCACAGTGCAAGTGTAGGTGCGACAATTACACAGGAAAAATCTACTGCATAATATTGTAACTGTAAAGCTATTTTTTCTGCTAAAAAACAGGAGTGCGACTATTATGCGAATAACCGCAGTATCTCCCTTTGAAACTTTTTTAGCATGATCTTTTGTAATTGTATACTGTGTAGAAATTTCATTTATTTAGGCTCAAAATCTCTGTCTCCTTGAGTGATATATATCTGTTTCATTTGGAAACAGGAGTGTAGCCGGGTGTAACCCTGCAGAACCATCTGAATTATGCTCCCCCCCCCCCCCCTTTCTGTAGCTTCAACGACAACTTAATAATTCTTTAATTCCCAGAATCAGAGGCGGGAGGCAGCATTTCAGTTTTCCATTTTGGGGGTGTGAGACTTGATGTACTAAATTGCAGAACATGAAATAAATAAAATGTTTGTTAAATTTGGGGAGTGACTGCATACACTATTTGCCGCCCTTGCACAGAATCATAATACTAATGAAATTCTATCCTTTCCAACCCCCTACAGATGTGTTAAAAAAAAGAAAAAGAAAAAAACACTAATTAGAAAAATCATTTAAACCTCCTGTGATCCTTCTGATTTTGCACCCCTGGTGAAGGCCTTTCCCTTGGCAACCTCGCAACAGCCTTGTTTGGAAAACTGATTCTATGAGCTGAGAAAAACTTAGGAAGCTGAATTATCCCAGAACTTTAATTCACCGAGGTGCAGAAGTGGCTAAAATTAATATTTTTTTTAAAGCAGGGGCATGAAAATCAAGTGCATTTTCCTTTTCCTCTAACTTGATGAAAAAAAAGCTTCGATTTTATGTGACTTTGTTCAAAATTTATTATAGCTTGTCCTTTTTGGCATATATTTTTTGCAGCATTTCTTTTGAAGTATACCAGAAAGGAAGGTAACTTTAGAAACAATTTCCTCAAACACCCGGATAAGATCTGCAGTAAGGTGGCAGTGACAGCTCAAAATAATTATCGAAGGTAATGTATCAACAGGTCTAAAGACCACCCCTTTTGACTATTTCGACGACGTGCGGAAGAGCATGGCAGGGTTCCCACACTTTTTCGCAGTATGAATTCCAGGTGTTTTCCAGGAGAAAATATAATTTTTCTAGGAGTATACACAGTGGCGGCTCGTCATTAAGGGCCAGAGGGGCCTGGCCCCACCGACTAAGCACCGTCTAAATCAAAGTATCTTCCTATTATGTAAGGCAGTTCTTTCAATAATTTACTTTCATTAAAAAAATACACGCATTTTACTCTATTTTAATACTATCCATTAAAAAACGCGCTTAAAAAAGCGATAGTTATACGATTTTCCCCCTATCTAAACCATGCATGGGCCAAGGGCTGGTTTGCCCTGAATTGGGAGTCTCTTCTCCGTTCACCGGGTTAACATATTTGGCATTAAGCATAAGAGTCATACTGACGCGGAATTAACTTGGCATCCAAACGGCTTATTTGGCGCTGTTCTGGGCCCAGATCTGCGGGCCCTCGCACGGTGATCTACATGACTGTACGGGAAAATTTCGGCAATCGGTAGCTATTGGCAAAATTTTCCGCTTAGGAGGAAATCATAGTTTATTTGCGTGATCGTATTTTTGCAGTGCAGTCAGATATTTTTCTGTTTTGTTTTCTTGATTTACGAAAAGGGATGTATAAATGTATTTTTTAAATATGTTGATATTTATTTTAAAATAAATAAATCATCTAAAAAATTATGAACAGGCAACTATAAAGAACATAAATATTAAATATTTAAATGTGGCTTTTTGTTTAGTAATAAAGTAAAATTTTCAATTTAACATAACTAGGTAAAAAATAGCAATAGTTGTATAGTAAATTTGATAATTATTTGTCATTTGAGAAATTTTAAATACTTACGCTGTGTGCACGTGGGGATAGGTTGTTCTATATGTATATATATTTTCGAGATTTTAATTGGCACAATTTTTTTTTCGGGCCCCACCACTGAAACGGGTCACAAGCCGCCACTGAGTATACATAAATACATTTTCTAACCAAGCATCATTGAAAACAAATTTTCCACCCAGCATCTTTAGGCAAATTGAAAAGGATGAAAATTTCAGGCAGGTTTAAAATTTTACTACTGTCACACGCGTACAGATTATTTCCAACACACCGCCGCAAACGGCAAGCTTTGTAAACATGTACCCCGAGTACCAAAAAAGAGATAAGAGCATACAGCTCATACACCAATCACGAGATACTTTCGCAGTGATGTAAGAGCTAGCAGTTAGCGATGAAAGAGTTTGAGAAGGCCAACAGGCTTAGTTCAAGAACGAAATTATTGGATATGAGGAGAGCAGGGACGAATGTCTACAGCGAATAGGGGCATCATTGGAACTTTTTGCAGTTAGCTTTCAGCCCACTGAAGTTATTACAATCCTTGTCTCCAAGTCCATGGCAGGAACGTCAATAAACATGGCAATGGATTATTACACTTGAAATACTAGTCAAAAAAAAATTTCGGCAGATCGCATTTACGAAATTTTTTTTGAACTTTAAATTCTAGAAAGAAAACCACGGCTCTTAATCTTTTAAATCAAAATCCAGGAATTTTTAAGGATTTCCAGGAGGTGTATGAACCCTGGCATGAGTGCCCATAGGAATTTTTCTAGAGGGGGAGGGGGGGGCAAACTCCAAAAATTTTTCTAGAGGGGGGGCAAATTTCATACTTTTAACAAATGTGGTTCTGGTTTTGCCATTTGTATATATCATGAGACATTAACCTAAAACTCTAGGGGGGGGGGGGGGGAATGCCCTACCTTGCCAACGCTTATGGGCGCCCATGGGGAAGAGGGTAATTTAGCAGTGGGCATCTAGACGTTTCCCTTGAATGAAAAACGAAGCGATCAAAGAACGCTTCCTGACAATACACAGCAGAAACTTTAGAAGTGTCTAAAAGTTTTTGTGATAGTAAAGCTGTTTAAAAGCTTGATTATATAATGAGAGCAGTCAGTATTCCCATCTGAATATCCCCCCCCCCAAAAAAAAGGGAAATGTTGGGAAATACGAAAAAAAGAAAAAGTGAAATTTGGCGCCCTTCGATTAAAACGCGAGCGTAGGCAACCGCCTACGTCGCCAACGCCTCAAACCGGCCCTGCATTTGGTACTTCGTGCAAGTTCTGTCAACAATTTGTAAACACAAACAAAAAGCCATATCAATCCTCGTTAATTGCGTTTGTTCTATACTGGATTCTCATACAATCTCACAGAATTCGATATAAGTGTCTTAAAGAACGATGGTACTTTTTAAAGATTTCCTTTCGAAATCAAACTGTTTTCTTAAAAAATCAATAGGACATGCCGGTTTTGTGATGTAGCGAGCACCTCAAAATCCCCAAACTGAATATCTAAAACTATCAACAATTAATACTTTAACAGCATAATACTGGCAGTGAATAGTATGAATATCGTAAACAATAATATTGCATAACGGGAATTGCTCAACGGGAAGATACACATAAATAAAAAAGATTAGGAAGTGTTAATTTATAAAGTTAATCACCGATTAGCGACTACTTAAATACATGTTTAAGTTATGAATTTCGCTACAAAATTCGAACAAAAACACGACTGTATTTATTTCTAAGCAAATAATACAGCTCATAGGCATGAACAGGGACTGAAAAATGTATTTATGTATACAAAAAGGAACTTCGATACATCATACTCATTTTAAAAAATTTAAAACTGTTTACCTTGTGCGTAAGAAATCGAATTATTTGTTTAGGGAATTGAGGACCTTAGCCTGATACTAGTTCTGTTCAAACGTTTACCTACGACCGCTCTCTGCAATATTCTCTGAGAAATAAAAATAAATAGAAAAGAGTCGTCGCATAGATGCGCGTGATTTTGTTGCCAGCTATCATAAACTTCGTATTAGTTTTGTTTTCTGTGGGGCAATTCTAGCGGGTGCGGATCGGGACTTGCCTTACAAATGACGTCAGAGTGATGTCATAAGTGGAGCTCGCACACTGGCCATTATGGTACCACAGGGTTACCAAGAAGTTCTAATCTGGGGCCCGATTCAAACGAAACAGAGTTCTATCGTTTTCCGTTGCGAACGCGGAAATTTTCGACTGATTCCTATGTTTCCTATTCAAGTGAAACCGGGGCCTTCGCAATTAGTAACGGGCCTGCGCGTGTATTTTGATGAGCCATCCAAAGAGGCCTACGGATGCTCGAGTCTTCACGTATACATCAGGCATTTCTTAACCTTCCCAGTGCTTTCAAACGTTATTTAATATAGTTTTAAGTAGTAATTGTGTTACTAATTCTACGAACTCATGATTAATTTGTTTGCTATGAAACATATTGACATAAAGAAAATAGATGCATATAATTTGAAGGAAAAACAAAGTAGCGCTTACTCTCATGATTCACGATTGCTTATTTTAGTTTCGCAAGTGGATATTTAATATACTTTAAAATAACTAAATACACAAGACATTTTTATAATGAATATTTCATGAACGTAGTCGTATTTCCTACGTTATTTTAAACAATTCAACATTAATCTTTAACAAATGATGTATTAAAGCGCATTTCAGTGTTTTCGGGATATCCTGTATATTGGAGAAAATTAATAAAATACGCTCTATAGCGCGATCCCTGAATTAATTATTCTTTAATAAAGAAATTTCATGTAGTATATATTATTCTTTTGTCGCTTTCTCAGTGGAACTTTGGAATTGAGCAAGCATAATGAACGCTTGTACAAAATATTTACATTTGAAGTTTCTGTATAAACGGGCAAAAATCAATAATTTATAATTTACTGTATTTCTGCACTGTACCAGATGTAAGTCTGAATCACATAATCAAGGCATGTATAACTGATAAATAACATTTTCAACTGGCAAAATTAAATTGTCTAAATAGTATCACAACGTGATACTTATTTACAAGAATAAAAACTACTCAAGTAAGTAATATGCGATTTCTGATTAAAATAATTTATTTATAAATAACACATGAATAATTATTCACTAAACATGATTTACATACATATTTTTAGAATTTTTAAATACAATTTAAAAGTGTTCACGTACCTTTACATTCAGAGCAAAATGCTCGAATTTTAGGATAAATTTTCATGAAAGAAAATGGCGCAAGATTCACAAAACGATTACCTACATCTAAAGTTCTTTAGTACGACAAAAGTATAAAAAATTGTTTTAAAATAATAAAGTAATATAACATTTATAATACTTAGAATAAAAAAATAGAACACTGTCACTGGGGGAAAACAGGCCTCAATGATAAACTCATTTTTAGTGATGGCAACTCATACGCAGGCCCGTTGCTAATAACGACGGCCCCGGTGAAACCTGTCTATCACTTTTGGATCACGTGACAATGCGATCGGTGTTTTGCTATCGCTTTTTCAGAAGCGATCGTTTTCAAGAACATGGCGGATCGATCGGCGGATGGTTAATAAGAAGATTACAACAACAACGAAGACTCGTTATTTAAAATTACGAAGTAATCCGTTGGAATTATCAGACAGGGAATTCTGCAAAAGATTTAGGCCTGCGGAAAGCTGAATTTTCTGGCAGAACAGAATTTCTGTAGGGTTTATTTTCTGTCGGGCTTTGAATTCCACTCTAGCAGACACTACGATGCAGGCGCCATCTATAGTTCTTATTTTAAAACAAGCGTCTAGATAGTGTAAACAATCCTGCTTCTCATCTCTTTCCTTCCCAGTGCGCATTCTGTGTCGCGCACGATGTCGAATGGGGGTGGACAAGAGCAGCATGAGACCAAAGCACACACACACACTTCGTGAACGATTGATTATGTTTATATTGACATCGTATTCAAACAAATGTTTGTTTAAAAAATTTTTAAGTTACCTCACTTTATTGTGAAATAAATAATGTTTTAAGATAGCTGTAATTTGCCTTACGGTCTCTGAAAATAGTGTTATTGGCTTTCTCTGACAGTTTAGCGTGATATTCGCATAGATATCGGAAATTTGTTTCAGTTATGCTTGATGAATTTAATGTTATAAATTTGATGATTAAAATAAAATAAAATTTTTAATGCTTTCAGGAAGTTTGCTGTGAGCAAGATTCAGAACAATAAAAAAATATGCTAATAATTGAAATTATTTTTAAAAAATTATTCATACACAATCTTTTTTGAAAGGTAAAAGAAAAAGGATTTTTTGTTTTGTTTTTCTTTTGTACACCTTTAAAAGAATCATATTTAAGGTGCACGAATTAGTGCCCTTAGCTCAATAATTGCAGTAATATGGGAGTTAGTTTGATTGATGTGTTCATTTGACAATAATAAGAAAGCGTGTGACTGTGTAAATGGATTGACTTTGTTGTGTTTCTGCTAAATGTTTTCAATTTAAATTAATTTTGAACATTGTTCTGCTGTGTTATGGTAAACTTACACGAGGGATATCTGCCTCAACTGGAGAACTTTTTAAGGGTAAACTGTTTTCTATTGCTGAAAATATTTTCAAATGGGTCATATCGGAATTTTATTGAACTTTTTTTGAAAGGGCAGTTACCCCCCCCCCTTCCTGCTCCTAGTTAGTTATACTATCATAATATTTAATCTTTAGCTTATATAGATTTTATACTTGATATTAATGATCCAAACTAATGTGGACACAATAATATACTATGTAAGGGCGTATATATGCATCTAAATAGGATTAAAATAAAATATTTAAAATCATAATTTTTTACAATCTAATTCAAATCTTTTTTAAAAAAATAATGAATTTTATATTTTGCTATTATATATGGGCATGCATCTAGGGGAGGTCAAATGGGGCACATGCCCCCCCCCCCAGCCATGCCTCATTTGCCAAAAATTAAGGTTCGTACTGTGTGAACTAAGCTTTAGTTGTGGCACTGATTATATGTATTTTTGTTTTTATGTGATTAGTTTACTTTAAAAAACAAGAAATTGAAAGTCTTTATTTTCTTTGGGAGTGTTTCTTTTCACTTATGTTGAAATGGATTCTCACTGGTTCTTTTTGTTTATAGGTCAACTCTTAAAAGTTGATTTTTTATTTAAAAAAATACCATGCCCCTTGTAAAATGTATTGCATAAAAAGAAATTACTTATCATTAAAACCCTTTAGTATGGTGCAATAGTTTAAAACAACCAGTTACAATGAAAATTGTATGAGTGGTACATATTTAGCTATCTACAGGCCTATTATCGATGGCAATCGGACTTTGCCAGGCCCGCTCGAAAGGGCCCCATATCAATGTTGTTCTGAAATAGTCTTTTTATATCAAAATTTATGAAAATAAACAAATTTCATAGTAGGGGCCCAAATCATCATGCCGGGCCCTGTTGTCATAATCAGGCTCTGCCTATCTATGTAATTTGCCCTGAAAAGGGACTTTTGCTGCTTTGAAAAAGCTCACTCCCTGAATCGGACATCGGGAATAGAGCAACGAAGTGCGAGAAACAAGTAGCAACAGCTAGCAAAGCGAAATGCAGAATGAGCGAGAAGTTTCCCCTCTACCCTCTTCCGTTCCCACCCACCTTTGACATCATGCGCGACACAGAATGCGCACTGGGAAGGAAAGAGATGAGAAGCAGGATTCTTTCCACTATCTAGACGCTTGTTTATTTTAAATCGTTTATTGCTCGATAAATTTGAACTCGATATATTGCTCGATAAATTTGTTTGAAACAGCGCGAAAAAATACTTGAATAACGAATAATTTCTCACTAAAATAAGCATCCTAGCAACCCTCCTAAACAAATATTCATGCCATTATATTAAGGATGTCTTTGATTGTTAATTATATATCAGAACATAAAATATATAGTAATTCTACCCCTCCATTATAATTATAAACAGCTTCTCTGCTACAGAAAAATAAAATGTAGTAGGCAAATTAGAGAACAATTATTATTCGATAATTCGAACAATTCGACATGATAATTATGACGAACAATACTATTATTAATAATTTTCTAAAAAAAAGTCTTCATAAATTAAAAATTTATTTCCATGATTATAAACATACAAAAAATATTAACCTAAACCAGTTAAAATTTTAAAACATTATCCTACAATACTGTTGGGGAAAAAAATTAAGACACAGCCTGTTGTCCGTTGCAGCTCAAACATAAATAAATAGTTAGTCGTCGCCATTAAGTTAAAAGTTTTTCCAGAGAAAGATGCGATTTTTTTTATTGGTTAACAGCGACTTTCTACGTCACCGAAAGATGCGTTTTCACTCTGTGGCGGTAAAGTTTTGATCTAGCAAACCTGTAAGTTCGATCGCCTATTCGCGATCTCAGGACTTGAATACGCCATCTAGCGGCCTAACTAGAACTACTATGTGGCAGGCTTGCCTGGCCAGCTCAGCTCAGCTTACATACTTACATATTACTGTTTTGAGACGCGCTTATTTCAAACGTGTGTAATTATTGTTTTTTTTTTTTTTTTTTTTTTTTTTTTTTGCCAAAATATATTATGGGTAACGACAAAGTTAATTGCTGTGTTCCTCAGTGTGATTCTAAGGGGAGAGATATTCCTCGACCCAGTTTCCACAGATTTCCGTCAATTAAAAGAAATCAAAACAATTCATCCGAAGCGACCACGCGGAAGCTTAGGAGACAGAGGATTAATGCTCTGAAAATTGGCAAAAAAGTATCGGACAGAATGGTTGTTTGTGGAAAACATTTTCTTGAGAGTGATTTTATACCAAGAAGTATGTAATAATATACTTTGCCCTTTTTTCTTTGATGTTTGAAAGATCTAGTCATAAATGCTTGGATTAATTTTATGAACACAATTCCAAATGCATGTCCTAAATGATTTCTATGCTATTTATATTGATTTCTATATTATTTATATGTATACTTTAATATGTACGTTTAAAGGTTCTATACTATCCTGTAATTCGACAGGTTTTTGACATGCGGTGTTAAAAAAGTAAAAACCTCCGTGTTAGATTTAACAAAATACCAATCTAATGTTACATATTAAACGTTTTCTATGATTTATGTACTTAATTTGAAGCTAATAGATCAATATATTAATGTTAAATGTTAAGAACTTTTCTAAACAGCTTCACAATATTTACTCAGAAATAACCTGATTGAAAGATAATTTTATCGCACTGTTGTGAGCCCCTCTTATACCTAAATGTCACCCCCAATTGAGAATTGAGGCTTTGCATTGATATCTTTAGTGTTGTGTTAAGATTCTACCCAGTGCTGTTTTAAAATGTATAGATATAGGGGTAGTACTCTTTGTTGAATGTGTTAACATTGATATAGTTACTATATAATATGTGATAAAAGTACTAAGATATTTTTTATCTTGGATGCATATAATTGTTTGTCTCTTCTCCCCTTAAAATTATTGAGAGCCCCCTTTCTGTTAAAATCAGAAAGTAATTGTGTGTTAGTGTTGTTCTGTTTCAAATTGTCTGAACTAATTTCAGTAAAAAATTTAGCATCACAGAAAAACAAAAACTCAGAAATGTCTAAATAACCATCATTATTTTGGTTTAAATTTTAGCTGTTTATGATTTTGGATGAAAAATGTTGTAATATGAAAAATATCTATCATTCTGCATTTTTAAAAGATTGACAAAATTCTGGCTGTAAGTCTCCAACATCTTTCTAATTTTTCATGATATAGCTCAAAGATGAGATTCTTCAGCTTTTTAGCTGATTTCAGCTTTTTGTGAATAAAGAGGAAATCACTTTTTTGTCTTTTTTCTCTGAAAATTCTGTACTGACAAAATTGCCATATGGGTCATTCCATGTCAAATCAACGAGGCTCACAACCTGACCCCCACAGAATTCAATGAAATTTGGTATGATAGTTGTATCTATAGAGAAAAAAATTAATGTGAAATTTCTAGTGCATATCACTTTTAGTTTTTGAAATATTTAATTTTAAAGTTTGTGAAATTAATGCAATTTTAGAAATTCTTGCACTATACAATTGGCTCCAATTTCTCTCCTAATTATCATAGAAACTCCATTAAAGTGTCCATAGACAGTAAACAGGTTGCCCTTTCTTATCATATATAACATGATTAAATTTTTAATTTAAAGTTCATCATTTTAAAATTTCAAAAAGTATATTTTTAATTTTTTTAAAAAATATATATGTTATTCTTCTATTTATTGTTAACAATATCTGAAAGTTTCATTCTGGGATTACCATGGGTTTTCGAGTAATAAATTTAAGAAAATTGCTATCATCTCGATTTAATAACTACAAAAGAAAATTTTTGTATTTTAAAATAAAATTACGTTTTTAACTTAATACAATAATTTTGAGAGAGAACAAATAATGTTGATAATGTTTTTCAACACTTTCATTGGGGGTACACACAAGGCAATGTCTCTCCCCCCCCCCAATAAAAAAATAGAATTTTAGAAAATAGAATTTTACTAAAACAATTATTTGTTTTTAAAATTTTAAGAACAGTTGAGTCCAAATTTGTTTTTGCGGGGGGTTTTAATGAGGGTGCTTTCAAAGTAGGAAAGGGAGTGTGCCCCCCCCTTTTAATAGGAATTTTCAGAGTTTGTCTGACAAAATTCCATTTTTCTTTTTCATTAATAATTTTAAAAAATCATTATGTTTCATAAAATGCTTCCACTATTCCAATGAGTTACAACTATTCCTTTAATTGTCAATTTTTAAATAATAACATTTTCAGGTTAAAAAAATAAAAATAATAATTACAGTAAGATGTTATTTTTATGTTGCATGCATATTCTGAACTATTAAGTAAATATTTCAAGTGTTACCTTTAATTGATGTGTATTTTTTAAAAAATTGAGTTTTAAATTTCAATGTAGTAAGGAAAACTTACAACTTGCAGATTGTGCAAAAAGTAAAATAAAAAAAGGAAGTAAGCCATTGTGTGATTTTTTTCTCAAATTTATTGGATGCAAATAGCATTTTTTTATCATATAATTTATGGGTAATAAAATGATGGCGATAGATTATGTGGATGGAGAAAGTTTACTTTAATTTCATCTGTATGTGGATAAACACCCAGAACACATGAGCAAAACACGAAAAATTAGCAAATGTTACCTTTAAATTAAAAGATTGCTTGATATAAAACTAAAAGAAATAAATCATGCGACATTTGTTTCCATAAAAAACTTTTTTCCACCTCTAAAAAGAGAAAATAGGCATAAAAACCGCGTTGCTTAATGCAGGCACAACTATTGTCGGAACAAGCTACCCGTCACCGAGCACATTTGTTTATATCCTACAGCGTCCCCTTTAGGTCGTTGAGATCGCGAATTTTGTTTCACTTTGAATACACTTTTGCGATCGCTTGTAAAAGCGATCGAACTTCCAGAGAGAAAGCGATCGTTTTGGAGACGACCGATCGCGTTTCGTTTGAATCGGGCCCCTGGTATATGCTATGTCCCTAGTAGCAATGACTGCTTGTTTTCGAAATCAGTCATCGGCAAGTGCACTTTTGGTTATCTGCAATACATGAAATTTTATTCCTGGATAGAAGTGATCTAGACGAGCAGTTAAGGAAATTCGGAACTCTGTTGCTGTACGACCGGCAGTGGAGGCCCGTGGTCAAAAATGTTAGTGCAACCGGAAACATATGAACCCCCCCCCCCTAGGAATGGAAAACCTTTGTTACTAAATTCGAAAGCTGGCGGATTAAGCCCTCACCCAGGAAAAAAAAAATTACATAAAAAATGTAAGAGATCCTATTTTACTTCCATAAAATGGATATAAATTTCAACCAACCGCTCCTATCCTCCAAATTGTATTAATCCGTGTCTGATTCGAAGTTTCCTGAGAATTTTCTTTTGTAATGATAACTTGAGAAGAAAAGAAAGAAAAAAAAAAGAAAACTTACTTATTTTTTATAAGTCAAATCAATCCTCTTTTCTTTTAAACTTGCGAATCAGTCAGTGGTGTCCTACTAAAAGGGCGTTGTTTTAATTCAGATATCATTAATTTTAAAAGCTCTTTAAAATTCCCCATGTTTAAAGAATTTTTTCGCTCGCCATGTCCTCTTAATGCCAGTTCTTGTTTACTTAAAAACAATACTGCTTTGATAGGTAATTGCATGAAGCGTCTATTCAGGCTTACCTTCTTGATAAATTCAGCAATATAAAGTCGAAAGTTTTCCTTTAATGCGTCAGCAATTTAGCTCTCACTTCTTATCAACTCCTTAAATTTTAAAGAATTTTTTAAATGCTCGATTGAGCTTTCATGTCTTTTACGTGCTCGTGTGATGGTGGTTAATCCATCCTATCCAGTACCATTCCAAACGGTCTTTTTTATCTCAACGATTAAACACGGCCAACAAAACATTTTTTTGTAAATAAAAACTGCCCCATAGCCACGAGAATAGTGCATATCATGAGAAATGGAAGCTACGACCATGCTAAGACGAACCTGCTTTTTTCTTATGAATGGACAATTTTGGTGTCGGACTATTTTCTTTTAGTGGTTGTCGTTTATTATCTTCTTTCCATGTGTTAAACGGAGTTTCAAGCAAGACGCAAACTGGATAATAACGGGGCTCCTTGTTTCAAAACGGTTAAATCATAGATTCCAATAACACATGGACACAGTAACAAATAAGACTAAAACCTTCCCAGACAAAAAACTATTGTTTCCGTTAGAATGGGCTAGAACAGCGGTTCTCAACCTTTTAACGTCGTGCCCCCCCCCAACAAAGACTAACTTACAGTGGCGCTCCCCCCCCCCTCACATTTTTCAGGATAGATTGAGATTTTTAATCTTTAATAATGAACATTTTAAGCGAAAATGGATATATTTTTGAGTAAAAATGCGAATAAATAAGATGATTAAAAAAAAAAAATGCATCCTATCTGCTCTATAGTTTGCCCTATTGCTCTATAGTTTTTCTCGTCCCCCCCCCTGCAAACGTTTTGCGGGGGGCGAGCCCCCCTCAGGTTGAGAAACGCTGGGCTAAACATATATTCTTTGTCTTTATTCGCTCCCTCACTTATCGTCCGAGCCAATCAGTTCGTTGAATTCACGAGTGCTGCAAAAGACAGAAATCCTTTCTTCGGCTGTGTCTCAGCTAAAACACCCTATGCTATCCTAAGCCGGAGACTCTGCTTACGTACTCGTTACCATGGAAACAGTGCTGCCAATTTCTTAATCAGCGCGGAGGGCTGTACCGAGGACTCCGAGAGAGGAGAAAGAATCTTTCTCCTCTCTCCGAGGCCTCGGCTGTACCAACGACTTTCGCAGTTGAATTGCGGGAAGATTAAAGGGGTTTCTTTCTGAATGAGAGATCCGGCCGTTACTACAATAGGTTTTTTTTTTTAGATTTTTTTTTTAAATTTACGATAGGAATTCTATAATTCTAATCTGAATTTAAGAAAGTTAGTAGAATAAATTATTTTAAAATATGTGCTGATAATTTCAAGTGCAGCCCGGCTGTACTTGCTGTATCCCACGAGCCGCCACTGCTATAGTCAACGGGGCTTGCAGGTGTCCCAGTGCTTTACACTTTACCCAAATTCCTATAAATATTTGCGTAATTTAGATGTGCCTTTGCATAATCTAGGGGAAATTTTGAACATTTCTTGAATTAATCGCATAATTTACTTCAAATTTCTTGTATTGGGGTTGGGAGGGGGCAGGGGGGTGGTTCCCCGCCTAGCCCTCCTCCCACAAATTTAAATTTGAAAAGAAATATTTACAAAAAATGTAAGTGTTTATTATATAAAAATCGTTTGTAATATTTAAATAATTTTAAAAAAAAATGTGTTTAAAAAAAAGAAAAGAAAATCTATTTGACCGTCAAAAGGGAAATTTCATTACAATGAGCAACTCTTTTGAAACCTCTTTAATGTAAACAGCAAGAGAAATCAGTTAATTTTTAAAAGTTATCCAAGAAATAAAAAATTAAAATCACACTAAAATTCCTATACTATTGGCAATATTGTTTTTTAATTATTAATGTTGTTGCTACTTACATACATTGGTAAAAAGTGAAATTAATTTCTTACCAATGGAATAATTTGACTATTATTAATAATAGCTGAACAACACTTTGTCAAAATTTCACCCAAAGTCCCAATCTGAGACTAAAATAACCCGTACTTCACACTTTGCCGTACTCATGGCAATTCGGGATTTCATTCCCGATTCTCATCACAAATAATTACACATTGTAAACAAAAACAATATTTAATTATACTTTAGAATTACGCTACAAATACACAAAGGAAAAATAGGTATGCCAAATATGCCGAACATGTGGCAGCGAAACAGGGGAAAATCACAAAATACGGGCGAGCGCGAGGTCTACCGGCGTACTGAGTGAGAACCACGTTGGGAGTCCAGTCCGGGGAAAACCGGTTGAGTTGTGCCTCAGCCAGTTGCCGTTACAGTGCGGATTCGCAAACCAAGGGGTTTGTTCCAGGGAAGTATGCACCACCGCAGTACCCCCCTTCCAGTGGCAACGTTAAGTCATGAAACGGACCGGGAACTTTACTTTTCTTCCCGACCGCGTCATTTTTCCTGCCTCAGGTGATGATGTGTCGCCCTTTACCTTTGGCGTAGCGTCATTTCTCACTGCTTCCGGTACCACTTCAGGTTTCGTTGAACTGTTCTCAGTCTCTAGGAGGAAGGCTGGCTTCAGCCTGTCGATAGAAATCACCTGCTCTCTATCTCTCACGATCACTCTTTAGACTTTGTCCGTTCGTTCCAGGACCTTGAATGGTCCGTCATACGGCGGTGTGAGAGGTGGTTTTACGTGGTCCTGCCTGACAAACACATGTGTGCAGGAACGTAGTGCTTGGGGCACAAAGGTTTTGTTTGTTCCATGATTGCTGGTGGCCCGTGGTCCTAGGGTGCCCATAGCTTTACGCAGCTGCTGCAACAGTCCAGCAAGATTTCTGTCCTCTTTGCTGGCGGCAAAAAATTCTCCCGGCAGCCGCAGTGTTGTTCCATAAACAAGCTCAGCTGTGGACGCGCCAAGTTCTTCTCTGAGTACTGATCTTAACCCGAGAAGGACAGTTGGAAGATTTACTGTCCAATTTTCGTTCAGACAAGCCTTTAACGCAGCCTTTAATGGCCTATGGGCGTTCTCTATAAGCCCATTACTCTGTGGGTGGAACGCAGTTATGTGAATATGTTTAATACCTAGTAATTTAGCCAAAGATTGAAATAAATTGGACTCAAACTGACGACCTTGGTCCGTCGTTACGACCCTCGGTATTCCGAATCGTGCAATCCATTGTGAGAAAAAAACTTTTGCGACGGTGTCCGCGGTAATGTCGCGCAAAGGAAAAGCCTCGACCCAACGAGTAAACCTGTCTATCATCGTTAACAAATACTGATAATTTTCGGAGGCTGGCAAGGGCCCTACTAGGTCAATATTGATATGCTCAAACCGGCCGTCAGGAACCTGTATGTTGGTGACTGGACTAACCGTATGCCTATGAATTTTGGACCTTTGGCATGGGATGCATGTTTTAGCCCAAAGCCGTACATCTTTATTTATCGACGTCCAGATAAACCTGTTGGTCATGAGCTTTGTAGTAGCTTTAATACCTGGGTGTGAGAGGTTGTGCACTAGGTCAAATGCTAGTTTTCTAAATTCTGCAGGTAAATAAGGTCTAATTTTTGCAGTGGAAGTATCACAATACAGCGTGGCTTCGGTCTCTGGGATATCCATAAGCTTTAATTGCAGATTTGGCTTCTTAAGGAGCGTCTGAAGTTTTGCATCGTTTTGGTGAGCCTGCGCAACCGCCTTATATTCTAGGGAATCAGGTAAACTAATTGCCTCAAATCGTGTAGTAAGTCCGCGGGTATTTTTTCTAGTCCTTTAACAAATCTTATATCGGTACTAAACTGCCCTATAAAATCGAGGTTCCTCAGCTGTCTCGGAGAACACTTATCGAGCTTTTGCTGAAACGCAAATATCAAAGGTTTGTGGTCGGTAAATATAGTGAAATTTCGACCCTCTAACATGTGTCTGAAATGTTTAATGGCCGCATAAATAGCATACAAGTCCCTATCAAATGTGGACCACTTCTGTTGAGTCACGTTTAACTTTGCCGAGAAGAATGCTAGGGGCTGTGCGATTTCTTTTTGTTTACCCTCCTTGACTAACTGGTTTAACGAAGCTCCAACGGCATTGTTACTGGCATCTGTGAATAATACTAAGGTTGCTTGCTGATTTGGATGTGCTAATAGAGTAGCTTGCGCGAGCTGTGTTTTACAGTGCTCGAATGCGTTTTTGGTGTCCTCTGACCACTCAATTGGGGCTTTTTGTGTTTCTTAGAGCTCGTGCCCTTGAGTAAATTTGTGAGAGGACTTTGTATCTGCGCCGCGTGGGGAATAGTACGCCGATAATAATTTAACAAGCCCAGAAAACGTCTAAACTCATGTACAGTTTCGGGTAATGGAAAATTCAAAATAGGCTCGACTTTGTCTTTCATCGGCCTGATGCCATGTTCACTAATAGTATAGCCTAAAAATGGTAATTCCTTAACTCCAAAAATACACTTTGACGTATTAATTCGCATGCCATACTCGCTGAGTCTACGCAGCACAGTTTCCAGGTGTTGCAAATGCTCTTTTTCTGACTTACTAGCGATGAGAATATCGTCTAGGTACGCAAAAACGAAATCTAGCCGCGCAATACTTCATTAATAAACCTTTGAAAGGTTTGGGCCGCATTAGATAATCCAAAAGGTAAGAACATAAATTCAAAGAGCATGGGCGTCGGCAAGGGGGGTCAAACGGGTCACTTGACCCCCCCTGGAAAATGTGACCTTTTAAAAAAATAGGCATCATATACAAAAAATGCCACCTGCCCCTTTTCTGGAAGTAAAGTAATTTATGTATTTTAACATACTGCAACAACTCGCTGTAAAATTTCTGTAAAAAAAAACAAGATTATTTTCCTAATTGCTAGCATGTTTCAACCAAAGACGAATTAAAGGGCAGGGGCGTAAGAGGCGACCACCCTCTCGTTAAAAAGAACAATTTAAAAAACCTTATTTTACTTCCATGAAATGGATGTGTTCGTGAATCTTGCAACTAACCTCCGCCCTGCCCCCCCCCCACACACACACAAACAAAATTGCATTAACTCTTCGCAGATTTCAACACATGCCTGGCATATTTACAGAAAATCAGAACATTTTCATATTTTATCTCGTAATCTTATTTGTTCTAACATTAATATTTAAGATACATGCTTCGCCTGGATTGTACTTTTATCATTTCAAGTTTCTTATCAGTTTATTTGACTCCCATAGTTCCATAGTTTTATTTTTACATTCCATAATTTGATTGTCAAGCGTATTTAAAGATTGATTATCAACAAACTAGATTCTACCCCCGACTTCGTCCGCGTCGGCTTTAGAATCAGGTCCAGAGAGAAATGAAGCATGTGTGAATAACAAAAAAGAATCAGTTTGATGACACTAGCACTATAGACCAAAATGACAGTAAAAAATCTTTAAACTCGCTTCTGTATTTACAGAGATATCCATAGATCGTAATGTATTAGAATTTTTTGAATGTTCTTGTAAAAGAACTATTTATGCTATATGCATAAAAGGTATCCTATAATACTCAGGAGTAGTGCAGCTTTGTATTAGTGAAAAAAGTTTTAGAATCGGTTCAGTAGTTACAGAGATACCCGAAGAGCGTAATGTAATTCTTATGAGAGTCCCTGTAAAAGAACTATTTACGAAATATGCATAAAAGGTAGCCTATAATATTCAGGATTAGTGTAGCGCTCTATCAGTGAAAAAAGTCTTAGAATCGGTTCAGTTAGTTACAAAGATGCCCACAGAGCGTAATGTATTAGAATTATTTTGAATGTCTCTGTAAAAGAACTATTTGTGCTATATGCATGAAAGTTTGCCTATATGTTAATCCAGGGTATCAGCTATCTACATTCCAAATTTTATCCAAATCCTTTTAGCCGTTTTCGCATGATTGCGTTACAAATATCCAAACACACAAACATACACATTTTTAATAATAGTAGGATTTGAAAATTTATGAAATTCAAGAAACACGTTTTACTTAATTCTATCTTATGCTTTTTATTTTGACGTAAAACTGACGTAATTTTCATGCCATTTCATGTTTTTCAAATGCTTGCGATTCTGCAAATAGCATTTATGCGATTCTGCAAATAGCAAAAGCATTGATCAATGTATTAACGACATTAACAATTCTACTGTATACAACATTCTCCAATCTAGCAGATGAGATATTGCTGCGAAAGTACAAATATTGCCTTGTGTATATTTTAGCAAATCAGCACTGCCTATAATTAAAGAATTTCCAGGCTTCTCAGTCCTACAAGAATTTTATGGAAAGACGCTTGCTCATTCCGTTATAGTAAAATGTTCCCATGTCGGACCGAACATGGAAAAACTAATAGAACACTCTAACAAATAACCGTACAATTGCTGGAAATTTTCTGTAAAATTTTACGGAAATTCCTCGTTTATATTCGAATACAGGATAATTTCTGTATATCAAGGGCCAGCGTCTCACTGGTACAAAATTTCTAGTGGAATTTACAGGAATAATATTCCGTAAATAGCAATGGCGTCCCAGTAGCCAGTACATTTGCAGCGTTTTCACGAAATCATTGTTATTATTATTATTTTTTTTACAGTGAGGGTTATGACGCATGTTCTGTGATGGTTGAAAAAGAAGGTGGCGTGCAAGCAATCATCATACGTATCTACTTAACAACTGCATATTTTCACTGTGCATCACGCTAATTAAACTTTCAAACTACAGCCTTTAAATTATGTAAAACTCCCTACTCCATTTGACCGATATTTTTTAATAACCTTTTTTGTACAATTTTAATCTTATTTGCTTTAAAATTAACTTCTACATTTTTCAATTTAACATAACAGTTTTATTCTTCGCCTGAATCAACATTTTATCATTTCACGTTTCAATTAGTTAATTAAACTAGTATACAATGAACGCTCTCTGGTGTGAACACCCCGGTATTATGAACACATTCCGACGTTCCCAGCGAAACTCTGTAGACTTAACATAAGATGAACTCTTTGCATTCTGAACACCCTCTAATTTGAGCATCCCAGCATTATGAACGCTACTTGTATATAAATGAAGGTTTATTTAATTTTTAATTGAAATTCGGAAAATTCCCCAAGAGTGCAAATTCGGAGAGAGTTACGCTGCATAAGCATACAAAATGCAAGTACTGTATTGTACTATTTATTAAGGCAAAGGTGCTCGAGGCCTATTTGACTAAGGAGTGGTGCTTTGGGCAGAGGACTTTTTAAGGGGTTCTTGCGCTTATTCAACTTCTGGAGAAAACCATTTAAAACGCAACCGTTAGACTTATGACGGCGCGATTGTCCTGAACCCGGGAACTTCACACTTCAGCCATCTACCATATACTCAGTGACTATATCCACTCGGCCATAATGGTGCCCATGCATAAAGCAAGAACAGACTAAAATTACTTTTTTTTTCGTATAATGTACCGATTATGGAATATGTTTAAAGTAATGCAGTACACACTTAATTCAAAGGAGCGGAAATAACGACCAACGGTTGAGTGAAAGAAAAATCGTCGGTTTCGACCTTTTTACATCGTATTAACGCAAAAATGCTCTTTAAATACTCCTTTCCCGCGAAATCCACACCCGGTCTTCTGTTTCCCAAAATACTCATAACGTTCGCCCGGAAAATTTTGCTCCGCTCAGTGATCGGAAAACACTCGTAAAGAAGAAGTGCACTTTCAAGTACGGAAAGGATCGAAACTTCACTCCGACTGATCGAATTTCGCTCGTTTGAATTAAGTGTGCATAGCATTATGTAATTTACTCACTCTATATACAATATACCGATTTTGCTTCACCTTACTTTTTGTCCTGCTCTGCTTCCCACTTCTTCATAGAAGTGCTATTACTGATGTCACTTTTTTTTGGGGGGGGGGGATGTGTTGTCCTGTTACTTGTCAAAAAAAACTTGTAAAAAAAACCGATTTACAAGTTTTCAAGAAATGTAGTATAATTGTATAATTTTGTAAAAATCTTTTAAGTAAAATAAAGAGCTACCCGTGCTTGATTGAATAGGACACCGGACACTGGTAGATGGCTTAAGTGGAAAAGTCCAGGGGCTGTACCACGGCAGTATCGGAAAGCTTTCCTTACCGGCTAAATTAAGCCTTCCCGACTCATGACGCCACATTCCGAATTCCGAGAAATATCCGATGTGTCTTATTCTGAAGGAGCCGGAATCATTCCGATGTCGTATTCACTATCGAAAATAATGCTATTTTTTTCGGCTCGTCAGATGAAGGCGAAAACTTACATTCCGATAACGAAGAGTAGAAGATGGATGGGTGCTTTATAGTGTGTATTATGGAGTGTTAAGCACTCCCACAAAAGAAACCCTTTCCCTGGTAAGGCTCACTCTCCCTCCCTGTTAAAAAGCACACTCCTTCCTTCATCGATGTCTCCCTATCTCTCGGAAATTCTGAAGACAATGCATTTGTTTAAGAAAAAGGAGAAAAATTCGTGTGTTTCGATTAATTGAACGGTCCTAGTGTCGAGATTGACCTAGCAGGTACAAAAATACTCACTTCTTTTATTCGACACTCATCGTGCAAGGCCCAAATGGACGGTCGCGGCTATTTATCCGTGGAATTGGACTATCTGGGAGACAGAACTATCCGTCACTGTTATTCTCCGATAACATCGTGGTAGAGCCTCTGAATTCTGGCGTACCGCACGGCTGTCGATGTAACGGTGAGGTTTTTAGCGCGGTTTTCTCCACGTGAATACACATTGGAACCGATTAGTATGTCCTCTGCTCAAGGCATTCCTACCAGTGACAGAGAGTCCTAATGTGCTTTGCCTTAAAAAAAATAATAACAGAAAAAGGGGGTACATTATATGTTTGAGTGAATTTAATTTGATTTAATCGACAATAGCCACTAAATCTTAAGTCAGAGGCCCTTCATCTGGGTAATCAGCATGGCATATTAGGTTAATATACAGTCTACCGTTGTTGTTGTTACTAATTCCCTCTGGCGACTGCAGAAAGGAGCCAGATCCTCCACATAGAACGGCGATGATCGAAAGAGAGTGGCTTCTAATTTAATGAGCCCCAGTGGATGGAAGACCGATTTAGCGCGGGGTCTCCAATCTACAGGCTCGAGGACCGATTTAGGTCGAGTGTAACAAAAACCAGATAAGAGACCTAGCACCTGGATCGGCTCAGAGGTATTATTTGAACATGGAGGACGTTGGAGTCACGAACAGATTTTACGTGCACGGCCTCCTATTTGCGTACACAATTTCACAGCAGTCCAGCCGAGAGAGGATGTGGACCTCTCAAGCTCTATCCCAAGCCAGTGCTGCTTCACATTCCGTTTTCTTATGAGAAAGGACTTTAGAAACTAGGCCGCATTTTGTCGGGGAGGACAAACCAGTTCTACCAATTTTTCTGTTATTGGCCATCGAAATTTTCACCACAAATTTATATGCCCACCACGAAATGTATATATATCCCAATAATTTTGTTCCAGATCTATTTTATCACTTCTTTCCCCCTCCCACCCCGCCCACTGACTGCTAGTATTTCCACAGTTTGACCCACCCTGGAATTTTTTCTGGCGACGCCCATGTCAAAGAGACCAAATCGGGTCGTTATGGCAGTTTTATGTACATCATCGGGATGTACTGGGATCTGATTATATGCTCGAATCAAATCAATTTTTGAAAAAATGACTTTGCCATAGAGCTCACTTGCGAAGTCTAGTATATGAGGTAAGGGATATCGATCTGGGACTGTTATTTAATTCAGAGCGCGGTAATCACCTGTCGGACGATAGTCTGTGCTATTAGGTTTGGGTACTAAGTGCAATGGATTGGACCAATTCGACTTACTTGGTCGGCATATGCCATGGTCCAACATGTACTGAAATTCTTGTTTGGCAATTGCTAACTGTGCAGGGTGTAATCTTCGCGGTTTAGCGTATACAGGTTGCCCCGTAGTTTCAATGCGGTGAACAGTACTATGTTTAACTTGCTGCACAGAGATATACGGTTTTACAACCTCCGGGAACGCCGCTAAGATTTGTTTATATTTACGGTTTTCCGCCACTAGGGTAATTTGAGATTGGCGATCGGTAGCCTGTTGTCCTCTCGTCGTTATTGACGTCTTAGGATCACGTAAGCATTTGTTTTTAATATCAATGAGGAGACCGTAATGGTTAAGAAAATCCGCTCCTATGATCGGTTTACTTGCGCTGGCTAAAATGAAAGGTCAAGTAAATTGCCGTCGCAAATTTAAATCTAAATTGACAATACGAGTGCCGTACGCATGTATTTCTGAGCCGTTTGCAGAGAATAATTTTATCCTAGACTCTGTTTTTCTTCTCATTTTTGGCGTATACGGAAGGACACAAACATCACTACCACTATCTATAAGATAACTGACTTGAGATTTGCGATCTTTTACAAAAAGGCGGATAAGTTTAGTTGGAGTGAAGTCGCAGCTTGTCGCGCTGTGCGACTTCTCCGCTAGTTTTCCTGAGATTTAAAACTGCAGGGTTGGATACATTTTTTTGCCTGCTGGCCAAATTTGCGATGATACCAACATTTTTTATTGGTACTTCCAGCTTGTCCCGGTGAGCGGTCCCTACTCTTAGAACGATCTCGATATCTGGAAGGCGTTTGCCGGCGTGCCAAATTTTTTACTTGATTCGTTAGTTCCTCCACTTGCCTTTGCAATACAGTAATTTTATCCTCCGATTGCTCTTTCGAAACCGCAAAACAGCTCTGCGAACCACTATCTGTTGCTTCAAGAACTTTGTCAGCCATCAAGGCTAATTTTTCTAATTTATCATCGGAAACTGATAAAATAGCTTGGGCTTGACTGGGGAGTCTCTGAAGCCAGAGAGTTTTTAGTAAGTCCTCGCTGAGACGAGTGCCCGCTAACTGTCTCATTTTGCGTATTAAAAGCGATGGTTTGTCGTCCCCTAGTGTTAGTTCTGAAATGAGGGATTTGAGCCTTTTTTGCTCAGAATCCGAAAATTCCTCAATGAGACGCTCTTAATTCTTTTGTACTTATCCGCGGCAGGGGGTTCAAGTACGATGTCGCTAACATGAACTAATACATCGGCATTCAGAGCCGCAATTACCGAATAGTTCTGCGTGCTATCTTCCGTGATTCCACTAATGCGGAATTGCGTCTAGATGTTTACGAACCAGAGGTCGAGGGATTTTTCCCAAAACGGCGGTAATTTCAAAGCCACACGGCTGACCTCCGCTGCAGGGATATTATTTGCTTGCCCGCTATTATCGCCCGTCATGTTGAATGTAACTCAGTATTGATAATTAGTGAGGGAAATACACTCTTCGGAATACCAACAAACAATTTAAAATATCGCAAATACTAAAATGACACACAGAAAATCAAGCAAAAATCTTTAACAGAGAACATAAAAAAACATTTAAAATTTAGCATCTTAAAATGCGGACCAAGGAAAAATGTAATCACTAAATTTATATCAGTAATCTATCAAAACCACTTAATCACTTTAAAACAAAAATAATTTGAAAAAAATTTAAATAAGAGTTAACAATTATTTTTGATTAGCAAAATGATTAACGATTATGATAATCAGGCAAAAATAAGATATGAATTCATGGAATTATTATGCTAAATAATGGCATAATCAGGGCCTTATTATCGCATGGGCAAATCGGGACTTTGCCCAGGGCCCCCGACTCGAAAGGGCCTCCCAATTTCAAATATAGTTCTGAAATATATTTTTTATGTCAAAATGTTATGAAAAACAAAATAAATTTCATTGATGGGGGCCCCCAAATTCATCACTGCCCGGGGCCCCCGTTGGTCATAATCAGGCTCTGGGCATAATTGAAAAAATTAAGGCTGTCTGAACGAAATAAACACTCTTATGCAAATATCATATTCAGAAAATTGTAACTTGGCGACTTACCCCAGTTATGCTGGCCTGCACGTGAGAGGGAGAGGAAAAAATTAACACCATAACAATGCACAATTCACAAGCACGAGAAGTTACGGCCGATTAGACTGTCGATAGATGAACACACTTTAACACACACATAAACTTCACGCTAGATGAACACACTACTCGATTATTCGAAGATCAACTTCCTTCCAATAAAGCAAAAGACATCTCCGGTGAAGGCGAGAAAAAAAAATCCACGTGATTAAGAAGGACACGTGCTAATAAAGTCCTATAGAAAAAGGTCACCAATTCGGGATTTCATTCCCGATTCTCATCACAAATAATTACACATTGTAAGCAAAAACAATATTTAATTAGACTTTAGAATTACGCTACAAATACACAAAGGAAAAATAGGTATGCCAAATATGCCGAACATGTGGCAGCGAAACAGGGGGAAATCACAATATACAGGCGAGCGCGAGGTCTACCGGCGTACTGAGTGAGAACCACGTTGGGAGTCCAGTCCGGGGAAAACCGGTTGAGTTATGCATCAGCCAGTTGCCGTTACAGTGCGCATTCGCAAACCAAGGGGTTTGTTCCAGGGGAGTATGCACCACCGCAGCAAGATTCGATGGTCTAGTCTAGGGGTAGCGCGCTTATCTCGTAATCAGAACACTCAGGATTCGGGCCCGGGAGAGGAAGGATTGGATTTATTTTTTTTTTTTTCAGAAAAACGGAAATTCAGCATACAAAAAACGAAAACATAATAAACAGAACGGACATTTTTTGAAAATTTTGCTGCCAGTCGTTTATTTTTTATTAACAAATATATTTTAAATAGTTTATCGGTTTCTTTTCGTTATTTCATCGGAGTCATCGGGAAACGATGATCGGCTTTATGGTCCCCCGTGCGGACATTTTGTACCAGTTGCCGATGAAATTTCCCCCTTTTTGGATGAAAATCCGTGATCGGCCATTGCTCCTTCTCCTCGGATTAAACTCACCTGCCTCTCATCAACCGATGGGTTATTGCTACTAGGGACGATTTCCCCGTCCGTAGAAGTTTGGTCCACTTCCATTTTCATTCTGCTCGGAATTTTACGGTATTCATATACTCAATATTGTTTATCCGCAGCGCGGAGTATGTTTCTCGGGTTTCGAAGGAACCGGCGAACAAGATCCACATTTCTAGGGTGATCAGGGTTCCCCAATCTGCTTCCAATTGCCTTCGTAATGACCTTTTTAACTACGACTTTGGAGGAAATCACTCGGCTTTCCTGTTAACCAACAACAGATAATTAATGACCATATCATCAGCGGCATACTACAAAAGTAGACGGGGTTCTCCTCGTGCCAAAGATTTTTATGAAAGACGCTTGAACTGTAAAAGCTGTGGTCACTGTTTGTCTGAGTCATAGCACTGTTTAAAATGCACACAAGTTTGTTGGTTTGTTTCCCATCTTCACTAAGTCCTATTAACATATCGCACAACTTGTGACTCTAGTAGGTGGTACTTTGTATTCCATTCATCTCCCCTACAGTCGTTTAAAGATAATTGTTGACCATCTACCCCTCCTATTTGAGGTCGCGCAGTATGTAAGTAATCTTTAAAGGCCAACGCTGACCTGAGTCAGTTTGCCATACGCTGCAGGAGGAGTTTTTTAGAGAGAGTTTTTATGAGAGGAGTTTTTTAATGGTGAGTTTGCACGTGCAGGCTTTGTAAAAGGGGGGAACAATGCAGGATCGAAAAATTTATAGGCCAGTCGGGACTAGACGAAAAATTTATCGGGGGTAGAAAAGTTTATAGGCCAGTATGACCAGTCGTGATTCGCCGACAAGGATAACCCGCGAAACCACGAAAGCACGCCTTACACACAATCGGGACACTTTTCTCCGCAATCCGTCGAGGAGATACTGAAAAATACATTGAATTGCCATTCTAGCGTATGAGATCGGACTAGAGTCTGCGTTGGCCTTAAAGGCATCTCCAGTAACCAAAAGCTAGAATTAACGAATCTTATAACTTGATTTTTTGCAAAGTAAAAATCCAAAACAATTTCTTCCTATTTTTACCCTTAGAGCATTGGGGTTGATAGTAGAAGTGTTCGAACACAGCGAGGTAAACTTCAGTTTCAGTGTCGGATTTACTATTACGCGCAATAGGCCCCTACAGGTTCACGGCAAAAAGCGCACTGTATAGATATTACACTTTCAGATCATTTACTTACGTTGAATAATAGGGATCGACCGATACCACATTTTCGCCGATGACCGATACCGATACTTTACCTATAAATTCATTTTCAGAAATAGCCGATACCGATACTTTTAAGTTATGGTATCGGCCGATACCGATACTTAACCGATACCGATACTTTACATAATTTAATGTCATTTAAACCTACATCTGTTGGGCAGTTTTTGTACGAGAGTGTAGTTCTCGTTAAAATGAATAACAGAATGATGAAATTTGATCCCAGTAGAAAGCATTAATAAAAAAGCAGTGGATACATTGAAATGTGAATTTATAGTAGTTCTAGTCTTTCTTTTCTATTCAATCATGCCGACGAATGGGCGAATTTATAAAAAGTTGAGCTCTGGGAAGCGTCTTAGTGTGCAGATTCGGAATTCTTTATCATCGCGTGTCTGTCGATGTAGTGGTCTAGAGTTTTGGGCGATTTTCTCCAGATGTTACGTGAATATGCGTTAGAGTCCCTTAAAAAGTCCTCCACCCAAGCCCCCCCCCCCTTATAGGTAGATGCCCCTCATTTAGGCTTGACAGAACACAAACACGGGGGGGGGGTTAAAGGGTATATTAATAAGATAATCCATTTCATTTCCAGTGCCGACTGGTGCAAATATTTAAATCAGTTTTTCTCAGCCTCTATTTTGTCGCCTAATTGTTGCCATAAGCCAGATAAAAGGTTTCCATATTAGGCCCAAAACAGCTTCATGCTTGCTCTTACTATATGTGTCTTTGTTTATGGTTCGGCTCATGCCTCGATTTTGTGCTTACAAAATTAAACACATGAAATTTATTCAACTTCAAAGCTTGCAATTTTTATTTAGATTTTTAGCACTTGAGATTTCTTTCAATCACTGGTCTACGCGAGCGCGTCGAGTCACTTTTTTAGCACTTGAGTGTGCTATTTCTTTCAATCACGGGTTTTTTGTCTTTAATTATAATTCTTTCACAAATGAAAATATTTTTTAGATTACTTAAACTGCATTAAATTGTGATAATGTATAAACTGTACAGTATTATGTAAGTACATATGTATTTAGATATTATTCATTAAATACGTATGTAAATTCTTCCCTTAAAATGCATAATAAGTTCACATTAATTGTTGGTTTTATTTATCTGCTCCAATTATTTAACAACTAAGTGACTTATTAAATGTTTTAGAAAGATTTCTGTTTAATATGAACTCATATGATAATTTTTAAGTTCTTTTTGAAACTCCGAATATTTTGATTCTCCCGACAGGGTTAAGTCATATTTAATCCGGATGATCCATGTATTTGATCTTTTCCGTACGAAGAACAGGTACACACTGATTATTCCTGTGTTTTCCTTACATATAAACTAAATACTATTCACAAGAAATGTTTTTTACCCCAAAATTTGAAATAAACTAAATAATAATTAGTATTACTTATTATACTAATATACTTTAACTTTTTAAATTAACAATACAAATAATTATTAGATGATATTGATAATTATTACACTTCTCAAAACAGAATGATACACAAATCCTGCGCTCTCTCATTAATCTGATAGATAATAAAATCATTAAATGTTTGATAATTCGTACTTTTGATATTTTGTAATGTTTAAAAAATGAATCATTTAACTTCTGGACCAACATAATTAATGTTCACGTGTGTCGCCAGTTTTCAAGTCACTGCCAAAAAGTTAACTTCTTTGCGACACAAAAAAGGAATAAATTGTTTTTACATATAGGTTTCGTTTATAATTTTAGTATCATTAATTTTGTCATTGAAACAGCTACAATATGAAGAAAAATATTTTTGCTCGTTTTCAAGCTACGCCTTGGAGGGTCTAAATAAAAGATGCTTAAAAATGACATTAAATGAAGGTTGAAGAAAAATCCAAAAATAATAAACTAAATTCAATTTTCAAGTCTTAAAAAAAAGTTGCTACTTAAAGTATCCATATTTAATGAAATTGATCTTCAGTGTTTTTGTTTTTATGATCATTGTTAACATGTTTTTCTGTGATTGATATGAACAAATTTTATCTGTTTTAATTCTAAGCTCTGAGCAGGGGCGGCGTGGCACGGTAAGCAAGGTCTGGGTGCCATCGTCGAAAGGGGGGCCATTTCGAACTAAAACTGAGAAAATATTGATCTAGAACAGTGGTTCCCAAACTTTTTTGTCCTTCTCTTCAAAAATCCTTCAACTAGTTTTTTTTTTTTTTTTTTTTTTTTTTTTTTGCGACCCACTACTACATAACGATAACCAATATAGGCTATATAAAATAGTATAGTTTACTATATATATAAAATACTAAAATTTAATTTTTCCCACCCTTTTCGATCCACCGAAATTGATCCCGTGACCCAACAATGGGTCGCGGCCCATAGTTTGGGAAACACTGATCTAGAGCCTTTTTTTTACGTTTGCAGAGGGGCACCATGGGGGGGGGGTATGTCCGACAAACGTCATTCGGTTCAAACCCTATCCCCGTTTGCATGCGCAGAAATACGATTCACTTCGGATAGCAGAATGCTACTTTCGGTTTCAAATATTTTCGGCTGACTAATATTAAAATGCCTGTATCTGAAGTCTATAAGCTAAATAGAAACAAATCCTCAAACGTATTTCGAAGGCTGAAATACTACACTTTAACACACATATGGGCAACCGCCGGCCCGTGGAACATTTGAAAACTCCGTATAAACGATTCAATATCTCATATAAATATCAATTGTACGGCCCGCCACTTCACTAAAAACCGCAAGTTTGTCCCGCGACTTTTCTAATATCCTAAAGTTTGGCCCACAACTTTTCAAAGGTTGCTCATACCTGCTTTAACACTTTAAAGGGGGTCATCCCCTGAAATATTAAACGATGTCAGGACCGTCTACCCCATCAATGGAGGATATCGCCTCCTTGGGTTCGAGGCTTTAAAAGTCACGTGACGGTGGAAAACAAACAACCATTTCTCCATAGGCTTATGTGCTGGACTCCTGGTAATAAGCGCAAAATCAAAAAAAATAATAGTTATACCTCTGTATTGTGCTGCCTACGAATGTTTCAATAACTCTCTGGAACCTGTACATGACTGCAAAAAGATATCTCTCCAAAGATTCCCATTAAAAAGTGCTAACATATTAAAACTTATACTGAGACGAGGCTATTTCAGCCACGTGTGGATGGAAAATATACACTTCAGCCAATCAGATTACAGGGCCACTCATCAACACAGCCGAAAGGTCACGTGTTGGTGGAAAAATGACGTCATATCGATATCCTCCATTCTATATCATACCCAAGCCGAATCAGATGTCCTTGCACCAATTTCTTAAAATAAAAATTTAAAACATGTCTCTTAAGCGTGAAATCTGTATCAAGAGCTAGACATTCTCCAACAATATCAAAAGCCTATATATACAACAGAATCTCCCTATAACGAAATTTTTCATGGAAACGTAACTTTAAGGCTTAAATGACACTATAAACAATCTCCATATAACGAAGAGCTTATCTTCCCATAGTGAATATTTCAGATTTACCTTTGATTTTTTTTTTTGTTTGTTGTTGTTGTTAGTTTTGAAGAAAATTTAAATTTTTGAACAGACCACTTAGTGGAAGAGTAACAGATAGTAAAAATGGAGACCAGGAAAGTGAAACTGACTCCGATAATGAAGACACTTTACCAGTGCCCGGTTATGAACAACTGGGGCAGCGGGCATTGATAGATTTGGGGGCCCCAAACTATGAATTTTGTTATATTTTTCATAAAATTTTGATATAAAAAAGAATATTTCAGAAAAAAACATTTAAAATTGGGGGCCCTTTCAAGTCGGTGGCCCTAGGCAAAGTCCCAATTTGCACATATAATAATAAGGCCCTCCGCTTCACGACCAATACCACATCAAACTTTAATGCTTCAACCTTTCAAAACCATTAAAAAGAGGTTTCCAAATGGAAGAAAATGTGCCTCACTCTATTTTCAGCGGACTTTTAAAATGTGAATATTTTTATGAAAATTTAAAATCACAGAATGCAAAACAATAAAAAATAACGGAATTTTGAAGTAAAATAAACGTAAGTGCATTACATATTTTATTCTCTAAATTCGTGGATTGTCTTTACTTTTGAACATTTGATTCATACAATAAAAAGTAAGAAACCCCTAAGTTTAACAAATTTATAATAAATACCAATTTATTTTTAATTGAAAGTCATAATTTAATACTCGTAAACATCGAATTAACTAAAAAGTTTGTAATATTTGCTGAAATAACTGCAAAAATCTCTGTACAACAAAATTTTCTCTTTAGAGAATTTTTTAACTGGAACCGAGCGAGTTCGTTATAGAGGAGATTCAATTGTGTGCATAAATATATGAATGACTTTTTTTTCGAGTCAACACAGTGAGAAAATAAACTTTCATAAAACTGGAATAAAATTATAGCCTACCTCTCGACATTTGTTTTTTTGCAATCCTTGCAGATAGCGTATTTAGTGTTGGGCACCAATTCAAAATGATTTAGAAGAATAGACGATTGTCCTGTTAAACTGTCATCTAACGATTCTTCGTCCATTATTTCGACCACACATGGTGATACGACATACATTTAGCGATGGTTAGAATAAAAAAAAACACAGTTCGAAAACACTCGCACAAACAAATGTGCCAATGAAACGACGCCTCTCATCTCATTACCAAAATAAAGATTCTAGAATGGTGTTGCGCCTGCGTTGTTTCTTCTGAAAAGCGAAGTATCGGTTGAAAAGTATCGGTGAAAATGGATGAAAGCAACAGAAACCGATACTTTCCCGATACTTTTAGAATCGAAAGAACCGATACCGATACCTAAAAAAATTAGAGGTATCGGCGCCGATACTATCGGTCGATCCCTATTGAATAAGGATTATTTCACACTTTGATAGTTTATGAATGGTTCAAGCAAGAGTTGGTCGAAATTGCATTGTTTTCCATTACAACTAAGAAAAAATAAACTGAAACAAATAGTTCTTCAATTAAATTTGCGAATGACAGGTACGTAACAGGGAACTTGTTTCCCCCGAAATTTGGATTTCTGTTTATTATAATGAAGACTTTTTGTGCGGAACTCAAACTTTGCCACTCCCTGCCTCGAATTTTTTGTGTCTCTCTGCATGTCATGTCTGGCATTAACAATAACAATAAAAAAAATTCTTAAGCAGTTCGAAAACTACCGCAGTCCTAAAACACCGTTGGAAAAGAAAAGGAAAGGCACTTCAACAACACTTAATGTTCTTTAGCGAAGGCAAACGTGGTAGGATCCAAAAGTGAAAGGACGATCGCCCCTTCCTCAGCACATTTTATCTAAATATCTCTCGAGTTGCTAGGGAGTTTAACCCACTATTAAATCCATGTTTACTCTGTTGGCCATCTTCATTGAAAAGACGCAATGGAGAAGACTTCCCTTCTGTGACTAGTACTGCTTCCAGCACAGGTGTTTGAATGCTCCCCTGGGGCCCGAATTGTGTAATCCCTGGGTACTAGCGAGGCTTTGAAGGAGCACATGTTTAACCTGTTCGCTTTTATCAATGAAAAGAGGCAACGGAGAAGACTTCTCTTCTTCCCCTGACCCGGCCATCAGTGTTGCTTCCTAGCCATGGGGCTCTATTCTGCCACGTACGTTAAAGCGAACGTTCGGATTTGTGACGTCATCCAAAACTTATCCGTGCCGCATCCTAGTTAACGAACGTTCGAAAAATTGGTATTCTGGAAGACCTTCAAACGAACGTTCGAAACAGACCACAGCGTGCGGAAGGCGGAGCAAATTCCAAACAGTTCGTCCCAAAACGTCGATGTCACCATGAAGCTCTAAGGAGACTCATCGGGAATGGGCGATCAGGCGGGAAAACGGACCAGGATCCATTTTCACCGGCAGGGGGCGCAGCGCACCGCTCCTATAGGGATTTAGCTTTGGTTTGATTGTGAACGAGCTATATTTTTTTTATAAAATAAATTATTTTTATAGAATATGGGTGGAGCGAGTCACTGCTTTGCACCTGGATCGAAGTGGTTATTTTCACCACCGTTTCAAGGCCATACAACCGGAAGTAGGAAGAAGAAAGAAAGCATCGCCAAAGTCGATCTTGAGCTGTTTTCGCCAAGAATATTATTTCGCCAACCATTCCGCGCGTATTCGTATCGTTAACGTTGTTTTTTCCCGCTGAAACAGGAGCTGGCCCTGGCTGTGTTTTGATTTGTATGAATCGCCGGATCGTATATTCTTGGTATTAAATCTTATTATACTATTTAAATTTTGATGTTTTATGTCAATTTTCATCAACTTACACTTGCTACCTTATTTTGATGCATATTTGTTTGTTTGTTATGTATTAATTTTCATTCTTAGGAGTCTTTTAAGATAGATTCGTTTTAATAATTATGTTGCAAAAATTGAATTTAAAATGGTAACTTTTTTTGTTTAACATTTCTTTGTTGTTTAATTTTCAATGTAATCTTCAATTTCGACCTAAAAACTTTGCTTCATTGGCCCCTGGAAAACTGTACAGTTCTGTTTGGTGTTGATCTCTATTTTTTAGTATACATTTCATATTTTATGTATTTTTTCGTGCAATTAGAATATTTCCTTTTTATGTTTCTGAGTTATGTTTGTCCTTTATATGGTGATTTTTAGAATAATATTTAATTCTTGGTGTAATTTTACTTATGATTTGTTTTGTTTAATTTTAAACAAATATAATTGCACTACATTCGTTTTAAAAATTAATTTTAACACTCAAAACTGTAGTACAATTTCCACCGGTAAAATCATACAAGCCGGTGCCCACCCCATGTAAACATGGCGACAGTCGCTGGAGCTTGGCGACCGCCAAGCTCCAGCGACTGTCGCCATGTTTACTAGTCATTCTAGGCAACCAGTGGTCCGTTTTTAACTAAAAAAACCCCAGTGGATTCAGCAACCTAGTTGTACAGCTATCTAAACTAGGCAACCAGTGGTCCGTTTTTAACTAAAAAAACCTCAGTGGATTCAGCAACCTAGCTGTACAGCTATCTAAACTAGGCAACCAGTGGCCCGTTTTTAACTAAAAAAACCTCAGTGGATTCAGCAACCTAGCTGTACAGCTATCTAAACTAGGCAACCAGTGGCCCGTTTTTAACTAAAAAAACTCAGTGGATTCAGCAACCTAGCTGTACAGCTATCTAAACTAGGCAACCAGTGGCCCGTTTTTAACTAAAAAAACCTCAGTGGATTCAGCAACCTAGTTGTACAGCTATGTAAACTACGCAACCAGTGGACCGTTTTTAACTAAAAAAAAACAACAACAGTGAACTAAGCAACCTAGTTGTACAGCTAATGTAAACTGGGCAAACACTGGCCCGTTTTCAACTCAAAAAAACATCGGTGGATTAAACAACCTAGTTGTACACCTCTTATAAAGTCAGTATGATTAGAATAGTACGTAAATAGCACTTACGAAAACATAAACACTTCAAATATCAATTTAAAATTCACATTAAAAACCTTAAACATCGAAAGATTCGTTAAAAAAGAACACTTACCTCTATTTTTTTGGTAAATAACCGCTCAGAAATGTCCCCAACACCCACCGGCTTATAACGTACTATATTTCTAACAAACACCCACAAATTCTTTTCTTATATTAACATAACACATTTCATTCCCTTCCATCAATAACGCAAACAATTTCAAATTCCCAAACCTGACGAAACACGTATTCTTTATGGTTGCCAGTCACAACTACCACCGGCAGTTGGCGGTGCATCGCTCACTCTCGCGTCAGATTGTTCGCCAATGATTTGTAAACAAACCATTGACATGTAAACAAGGCACCGTATACGGAATATAGTCCTCCACCTTCCCTCACATTGCTTAATTTCTTATATAAAACAAAAATTTTTTAAGTAATAGAATTTTAAAACATTTTTTGTGTTGGTTTTAAGAATTTGTCTTAATTTATACAAACTGGGGTGATACATTTTGAACTCTCAAAAAGTTTATTAAAATAGCTATCAAAACAGTTTCTTTTTTATTGTATATTTTTAGCTTAGGCTCTATTTCAGGGGCACTGATTGTGTGGGTGCTCCAAGGTAGGTGCAAGCACGCAGGGCCTGATTATGACCAACAAGTGCCCCGGGCATTGATGAATTTGGGAGGCCCCTTTCTATGAAATTTATTTTATTTTTCATAAAATTTTGAAATAAAAAAAAAAGAATATTTCAGTACAACATTTAAAATGGGGCCCTGGGCAAAGTCCCGATTTGCCCATGCTATAATAAGGCCCTGCAAGCACAAACATAAAAAAATTACATGGGTACAGAGCACACAGAATATTTCAAAGAACAGTTTGTACTTACTTTAATAGAAAAGAAAAAAATCTGAATTTTTTTTTAACCCTTTGAAGCGCAACCTTTTCCCAATGCTGAAAAAAGGGCAGCGGTTGCCATTGCTCGACTTAACTACCAGCAAGATGGCAGACGATTGAAACATTCATCGCATACCACAGATCTAGAGACCCTTTTTTTGTCGTAAAAAAAGGGTTTTTCAAAGGGTTGTTGTCAAAAAAGACCCTTTTTTATCGTGTGGGCACAATCTATCCAGCTGTTCTCACATTCTTCCATTTTTCAGCAGATGTCAGTGCTGTTTAAAATAATCGTGACAATTCTTTTACGAGAAATGACGTGCTCAAAAGTAAAGGATTCTCGTGGAGCTATGTCACCCGCGACTGTTTTTATAGAAATCAAATCTATTCTTCATGACTGGCAACAGTCAAAACGTCAGAGTTTGGTGTTCCCAGATCGGGAACACTGTACGTTAAAAGGTTAATTGAACAGTTTTATTCAGAAAAAGTATAATTTATGAAGTTATTTGATTTGGGTTTATTACTTGCTTGTTACAAAATAAATTTGAAATAAAATCATACATAGATTGAGGAAGAAATTGTGAATGTTTAAAAATAAATTCTTGTAATACTAAATTTATTCCGTCTAGATTTTATCCTTATAGGTGCTTGAAAACTAATTTTCCTCTGAAAATTTTAATATTTGCTTAGTGTTCATATAACTTCTAATGTAAAATTCTACTATTTGTTGCTCAGATTTTTGTGGGTGCTTTAGAACTTAAGTACTATCAGTAAATATCATCAAACAATCAATAGATTCTGTGCTTCTTTATAATTCTAAACTAAGAATAATTTTTTCTAAGCTTCAGTAAATATCAACTAAGGGAAATTTCCTATAAGAAAATGTTCAGTCATACCTCTTTTCACACCCCAAAAAGTAATCTCTCTAGAGCAAGTTCGCAGCTGTTGGAGGGGGGGGGGGGTCCTGAAAATTTGAAGAAGAGGTACACAAAATTGATACCACAGGTGACAGGATATCCCGTTGTGGCACTAGTCTAGAGCAGTGTTGCCTAATTATTTTTTCATCTGCATAATTACTGTTAAAATACTGCATACTCTCCCCTCAATCATAGGTCTAACTTACTATATTCCAGTTCAAATTAACCTGACAGTACGTGGAAAGATATGAGTGCCTTATTGCACCGTTTGTCAAGTATTTGTGCACGCTTTCTGGTCTTCCTCCCTTCTACTCTTTGACTAATTGCCCTATTTGGCAATCTATCGCCCATCCTTCGTACTAATGCTGCTCTAGTACGTGCACGTGTGGGAGTATTTACTCTCTAGGGCTGATAATAAAAGAACGCCATTCCTTCAATCACGCCTTCTTGACCTTCCCCTGAAAGGTATAAGGAGGTCAGAATTCTTCTGAGAAATGTCTCCCCTTTTTCAAAGCAAAAATGTGACTGAGACGCGTGTGCTTACGGATTAATATACATATTCTTTTTTAAATATAAAATAGTTTAAACAATTGCTATTCTTTTCGGCGTTTTCTATTGCAGTGCAAGTCCAGTCAAAAAAGAAAGTAAGAAAGAAAAACAAAGAACATAAGAAAATCCTGTAATTTATGACTGGATTATGAAACTCGTAATGCTTTTTGCTTTCTTTCCCGAATGTGGCAAATATTGAAACAGGTATCGATGTGCCAGTGAAATATGCTTCTCGAGACAAATAAGGCATTCAAAGCACTATATTGTGCTGAGAAAAGAAAAATTAAAAGGAATTGAGAATGGTCGACTCTGCCCCTATCTCACTAAGATGAAAGGCAGTGTTCTGGTAACTATATTACGTGTATCATAAATTAAACTTTAAAACACTTATGGGTAACCTCTGGCCCCCGGAGGGAGGGGGCAGGCTTTTGATCCGGCCAGCAGAACATATCAGAATGCGTATAAACCATTGAAAATCCCATATAAATCATCATTATATGGCCCGCGACTTCGCTAACACCCTAAAATCTGACCCGAAACTAACCAAAGATTGCCCATACCTGGTTTAAAATTTTGAAAGAAGTTTATCTAATTTTCTAGGATATTATTTTTCACATTATCAAAATACTATTAAATGCATGCTCAGAATTTTCATAGGTGCAGGCATGGGGGAGGGGGGGCAAGGTAGGGCACTTGCCCCCCCCCCCCCTAGAGATTTCGGTTACTGTCTCATGATGTAAAAAAATCGCAAAAACAGTACTAAATTTGTTAAAAGTTTGAAATTTGCCCCCCCCCCCCTAGAAAAATTCCTATGGACACCCATGGGTGCAGGTCATTCTTTTTAAATTTTGAAACCCAGTCGAACTTCTCTCATCGTTACAAACACACAACGGTAATTCTTTTTATTCTTTGCCAGTGTTCTTTCTCAAGCCACAGGGTGTCTACCATCATGCAAAGGTCACGGAAAAGTCAAGAAATGAAGCACTAGGTCACGATTTGCGACTCAACTACGTTTTTTCCATTTCATTCAAATTCTTAGTTTCTAATTTTTTCTGCTAAGTTCAGTCAGAGAAATTATTTTATGTATCTTTTCTTAACTTCCTTAATTTGTATTTTGATTTCACGAGTGATTTCCTGGGAGAAAGGAAGTTGATTTGTTTATCCTCTTATCAATGGTGTGTGTGTGGAGGGGGCATCTGCTGAGTATCCACTCGTCTCCCTCCCGACCTGAGGCGAGGATTAAAACCGTTCGCTGTAGTTTTTTTTTTTTTTTAAGAAATATATATTAAGTGTGTTACGTAAATTTTATTATTTTATACTATTTAAACTATGCAAACAGACAAACTTAAGTTTTTCACGTGTTTATTTCATAAGAAAACTTTAAAATACTCTTCGTTTGCTATTTATAAAATTCATTTAAACTGTCATTTACATGTTATTTAGCAGAAATAATCAAAAATGATGTCTGCTAAATAGTTGTATAGTGAACTGACAATAGTTCAATATGTCAACTGCGTGTTGTTTTACACCTTGGGAATTTCAAAAGTTGGCAAGTATGTGTCTTCAAACCTTGAGAAAAGTATATCAGTTATCCACCTTCCCTCCTCAAAAAAAGGTTAAATTGTTGGATTTAAGAGTAATTTTTTTTATCCCTTCATTCCCTGTTAAATTCAGTGTTTTGATTATTTTCCACATTTTCTTTTTTAAAAACAATAACTTGGATTCCAATTATAATTACCACTGATCCCCATGTTTCATAGCTAATAACTTCAATTTCCCCAAAGTTTTATGATATATTATAGACTTCCATAAGTTTTGTGTTACCATAGATGTAAAAAGATTTGCAATGCACAAGCTACATTGCAAATCTTTTTACGGCGATCAATGGTAAATCTTCTTTTTTTAAAATAGCAATTGGTCCAAGTTAACTGAAAGCAAACGGCTGATCAGTGAAAAAGTTAAAAGCTTTTAAAATGGGCCGGGAAAAGAAAAATTCGAAGAATTTTTTAATTCATTGTTAAAATCAAAATCAGTTGTATATTTTTCTGCAAAATTTCCCCAGATGGCTAAAATTTCCTCCAATCGTAGATCGCTGGATAGAACATATTCTGCATCCCTAGCACGATGTATTTTTGATATTAGTTTCGTATTTGTTATGGTCAAGAAATCAAGCTTACTTTTTGTGGTAGACACCCTGAGCCAGATCTTCAAATACCAACTGACTGCATTCAAAGACAGCATGATGAAAAATAACGCTGGGCACTGAAGTGAATATTCATCGTAGTATCTTTGCAAATGATGGGAGTGAATAGGTTAATCCTAATATCCCCTTCTCTTCGTTTTACATGTACAACTCAGAGGCCGAACCAGAAATTTTTTGTATGGTACCATTTTTGTGAATTTTCATGCCAATTTTGAATAAGTCACTTTTTTTGGTTAAAATATTGATAAAACAGATTAAAATACAGGGTAAAATGCCAGTGAAGGGCCGATTTAATCGATTGTGTTGTGAAAGGGCCGCAAAATGGATCAATTTTTCGTCTGCACCAACACCTGCACTGCTTGAACTTTTTGTTCCTTTCAAAGATGGTCATAGGGCTATTAAATTTTTCAACGTCCTGAGTTTAAAGTTACCCCCGAAGTTAAAATTAACCCCAAGGAGACGTCACTGCCAGCAATGGGGGAAAGGAGTCATTGAAAGATGACAATTTTAAAAGACGGTAAAATGACTACGAAGGATGGGTGGAGAGGGGTAAAGAAAAGGGTCTGATAAACGTACGGGCCAATGACTATTAGGGGCCGTTTTGTTTTTTAGTTTTAATATTTTAATTAAAAAATTTACAAATATTTCATGAAAATTGGCACATAGTTTTTTTTGTCTAATAAACATAGTAAAACAAACAATGAATGTGTTTTAGTCTTGATTTATATGTTTATGTAATATAATGTAAGGCATCAAAATTAAAAAAAATTGTAATAATTAAAAGAAAGGGGGTAGAGCCCGAATGCATATTTGGGCCTGGGCCCAGTTTTGGCTTGATCGGGTTCTGATAAAGGAAGCAGAAAATTGGGATTAGAAGGGTTAATAACATGTAAAATCTTGCGAACATAATTTATGGATGGACTTGAAGAAGAAGTTCTCATTCTCCCTTAAACATTGGTGCAACGGCCCATTGTGGGGCCATGGAGTGCGTTGCCCATCCACGCCTTCGCAACCACGTGGTGACCCGCACGCCAGAGCACCCATGGGCTCTGGGGTGCGGAAGCATATGCCTCGGCCAGGTGGTCAGCCTGAGGCAGTATTTAACTCCCAAGCAAGCTTGGTTCTCAATTTATCGACCCACTCAAGGGATGAAAAGCTGAGTCAAACAGGCCCAGCCCGAGATTTGAATTCCGGACATGTGGCACGGACACGCAATACGAAAACTGTTACACCACTGGGCTTCCCCCATTCTCCTTAGGTGCAACCCTAGACGTGTGTATATGGGGGATGGGGCTAGGAGTTTATTGTTGTTTCTGATATTTTTATTGTATGGCCCTCAAAAGAGCCTTTTTTTAATTTAAAAAAAAAAAATTAAAAATATTCTACACCGCTAAGGTTATCGTCTGAAGAATCGGAAGTGTCGGTGCCGCCAACTGAGAAACTACAGGTTCGACAATATTTTCCGTAAGGGCATGCAGTTCCCACATTTGGTTTTCTATTTATTTTACATGATTGACGCTATTCCTCCAAGCATCAGTTTTGTCACTTCGTCCCTTTTAAATGTTCAGTTTTCAGCAGCAACGTAACCTTTTATCTGAATCCAAATAACTCCCGGGAATTGAGTTCACAGTGATAAGGTGGTAAGCGAAGGACAGTGTAGCCCTGGTCCGCTGTTACTTTGTCGATGCAATATGTTCCGTAATTCTTACGGACATCATTTACTAATTGCAGAAGTTTGGCTTTCAACATATCCCGTGTTTTTTCAGAAGGGGTGGGGTTTCATAATATTTGAAAAAAAAAATTCTTATTACTAAATACAACTTAAAGCAAACTAATTGATTACAAAAAAATCAATTATAAATAAAAAGTGGTTAATTTAATAGTAATAACTGATTACAATTATTAATCATACATGAAAAAATGCATAAATCAATTACAAAAAACCCCAATCATGGTTTGCTCTTAGATAAATTGACTATTAGTAATAATTTTAACAGTGATATACTAGTGCTAAATTACAACATAATTTTTTTATGGTTAAAAAATCCTTATTCATTTTAATACAGATAGGCATAAAAATTTACTCTAGAAAGTTTTAATGCCTATGTAAAGTCCGATTTTTTTTTTTTTTTCCCTTAGGTAGTGGTGGTGTGGAGGGAGGTAGAGAGCTGTGAGAGTCCGGCCAAAAATGCCTGCTTCACTGATTTAACAGTGGAATCGACCCACACATTTGTTTTTGTATAGCCAAAATTTGCCCAAATTTCATTGGTGTATACGATGGAGCGATGACACCAAACTGAATGTCATCGTGTTCTATGAGTACAGACTACCGTTTTCGTTTCGCATAAATGAAACCCAAATCTATCATTATGCGTCTTATTGTGCTCAAGCCAATTTCTGACAAATCATTATCTTTGTTAACTGCAGCAAAAACTTTGTATGGTAGGAATTTCATTCCTTAAAAAAAAAAAAAAAAAAATTGTGCAGTTTCCTTTATCGTAATTTTTAACTCTCGTAGCATCCCAACTCTTCGTAGGCATTTTTTCCCTGGAGTGAGTTTAAAATTTCCCTTTCTCTTTCAACTCAGCTTTCATCCTGTATATACTGGAAGGAGAAACACCAGTATAAGAGGAAACATTATCTATGACATCGTTTTCAGATTTTTCAGGATGCTCCTTACGTAACTTGCAGAAAACCTTCATGACAATAACCTTAGCGGAACTTCTAAATGGTTTTCCAGCCTTATGCGGTTGGAACTTAATATAATCATCCAATATAGAAGCAGTAGCCATTATTGCGGACATGCAAAACCAGAGATAAGAAAGAAAATAATGGATTTTCCCGTTCTGGTGTGGGAGAAGGGTTGCTATGATCTTCGCTCGTTAAAAATTCATCCAAAACTTGCTTTGACGCTTCTGGATAGCACGCTTCCAGACGCTCCCTATGACGCTTCTGGATAGTGTTGACACAATAAACACATTTTCATTTAAATAAAGGCGAAATATGAAATTATTGAGCACGCATATTGTAAGGTCGGAAGGGGACAACACTAACCCCTAAATTCAATAAAATTAAGATATCACTTATTTTAAAATACAGTCAAGCCTGCTTATTTCAAAAACCTCTATATCTCAAAATTTCTAAAATTTCCTTACATTTGCAATCAAAATTCAATGTATTTTCCATGCTTATCTCGAAAAAATTTCCTTGAACCTGCATATCTCGAATTTTAGTTAGTGTAAATTACAAAAATCAGTACTTAAAGAGCAACTTTCTTTAACAAAAGTGTTATTTTATTTAAAAATATTTCCTGTAACTTAATTTTTAAATAAGTCTTAAATTAAAAGCTTAACTGTAAAAAAACTTATCTTTAAAAATGTAATAACTTTTAAATAAAACCCTTTCATTCCCCACTATCCAACTTACAAACGTTTTTCTAAACGCCGCTTGCTCAACTAAAATGTAAACAATCTAAAGGGATGGAGTGGAGTAAACCTCTTCCTGGGCATGTTCAACTGCCAGTAATTAAATTCTGCTATGCAGTTGCGTTAGCTTGCTTCGCAAGTAAAAAGGCTGTATTATAGCCAAAGCGCTAAAGAAAGTTTTCTTTGAATCGTAAGATTCAAATGCGTAGGCGTGGTTTCTTCTGATGTCATTTGTATACGTGCTCTCGATCCAATCGAATTGAGCCACGTTTAATAGCTGCAAGTTTCCAAATGCAAATTGCATTTGAGAATGGTATTTAAGCTAGAATTCTGAGGAATTCTTTGCCACTTCTCGTCTATGCTGGTAAGTGTAGGAGATGGCAAATTTTATTTAATTTGGCTATTCTAAACCTCAGTTGAGGCATTTTTCTTTGGGTACAGTTACCCTTTCTAATAATGAATGTAAATTAATTTTTTTCACTATGCTTTTCTAATAGGAAAATTTATAAAACTTAATATGAATATTTAAACTTAATATAAGTTTAAGTGTTAGGGTTAAATTTATCTAACTCAGCCATCCATCCTTTTTATTGGGACTGCTAGTTTAGATTAATTGAAATTTAACTATTTTTCACCAGGTATAAGTTTTAAATGTGAAACTTTTGTGACTTTTTCCCTGCTAATGCACGGGACTTTTTTGATAAATGAGTAACATATTTTTGCATGGACTTTAATAAATTTGGATTTTATCTCATCAATTTTTTTTTTTTCCTACAGCAGCTATTGATTAAACTGAAAATTTAAGTTAGTTATTTAGGCTAAGCAGAATTTTTTTTTGTATTAAGATCCTTAAACTTTGTTTTTGGTCATTCAGACCAACATATAGTAGTAGGCTGCGGCACTTGATTCCAAGAATGGATGATTTTAAAAATCGCTTTGCGGGTAGTAAAAAATAAATTTAATTACTTTTCTTTGGAAGAAAAATGTGTGTTAACACTGAAGTAATCATTCGCTTTGCGTACATAACTAATGCGAAATGAAGCAAAAGAAATACTTATTTTTTGAGTTTCGGAAATTGAGTAGATTTTGTTGAAAAATTACTTGCTTTTTCTAAATACTAAAATTTGACTTCCTGAAATCCCCTCCCCCCTATAATGGGTTAATATAGTTTAGTAAATATTTAATTTTTGATTTAAAATAGATATTTTGTATAGCAGTATATAAAAAGACTGAATTTTTTATTTATTTCATAAGCTTCTGACTCTCTCCCCCCCCCCCCCCCCCACACAAAAAAAAAACCTGAATTTTTGTTATTAGCAAAGAGTTTTTAAGACCCTCCTTAATTTTTTTTAGATTGGCATTCTTTAATGACTTTTCCCTTTCCGTCAAAAAATAAATTTTACATTTCAAAATTGACATTCTTGTGCTCCAAAAGTGTCTTTTTTCTTGCTCCAAAATTTACTTTCAGCTGGCACATCCCTGAATAAGAGAAACTTTTAGAGTAAACAAATATATTTGAGTCATAACGCATTTTATGGTGTTTTCAAATATTTTTTTTTTTTTTTTTTTTTTTACTAGCATTAACTAGTAATATTTTATAAAAAGAGAAATTAATCGACACATGGTATATTATTAATCATATAAAAGTAATGAATATTTTGTTCATCATATTCTTCCGTAGGGAAAGTATTAAATTTTCTATTACAAGAAAGTTTATCAACATGCAAGAAAAGTTTCATTAGATAGTGTGTATCATAAAGGTTTAATTGTAATAAGTGAACAGTTTTTACTCAAGTTACTAAGTTTCATTTAATGCATAATTTAGTCAGATTTTTAAAATATCTGGAGTGACTCAACTGGACTTTCTGAACACTTGATATTTAAAAAGCGATTAAATAAATTTCATTAAGTTCAATCAAAGGTAGTGTTTAGGCACTAGTGCACTTGAAATGATTTAAGTGTATAGGCCACAATGTATAAGAATACTTCTTTGTAGCCTTGTAAAAAATTGTAGGACTTACACTCGGTAAAATTTATGCTCTATGCAGTGGTGTAGCCAGAAATTTTTCATGGGGATTACGACTACTGCAACTCACATGCGTGTGTGCAATAAGGGAGTTAAGAATATACATCCTGTATGGCAAAAAGTTCCTCATTGGGGGGGGGGTTGTGACCCCCTATCCCCCCTTGGCTACGCCACTGGATTGAGAGCCATAATCAAAAGATCAAAGTAATTTTAAGGCCAGAAATGTATCTGTGTACTGATGTGTCTTATAAGATGTTAGATACTGCATTACATTTCTGATAAATGTCTGCCAAATTCGTATAGGTATTGCAGTGTGACAAATTTCAACATTAGATCAATTAATAAGCTCTCCTCTTTATTTACATCTTTGTTCCAGTGTATTTGTGCTTAAAAGGTCTTGCAATTCGACAAGGAATCCTGTTGTCTTATTCTAATGTATAACATTTCTTAATTGTCTTTTTCTTAAGAATGATGTTTTGAAACAATGTTCAAGAAAAACTACATATTTTGATTGATACAAGATGGAAGAGAAAATGTATCATATAAATAGATCATCTCAATTTTCATACTCAACAGTGACAAAAAACTGTTTTGCTACATCTTTTCTTAACTTCTTATGAGTAAAAGCATATCTCTTTTTAAAGTATCAAAGACTCTGTTTAAAGCTTAATATTGTAATGAACAGGGTTCGAAAAAACCTGGGCGCCAGGTCGCACAGATGACCAAAAAATATCCCTTAGCAACTAGCTTTTTTTTAAATCAATATTATTCAACATATATGAGGCTCCTAAAAATCTTTTCCTGGCACCTAATATTTTACAAATTTTTTTTGACCCCTGGTAATGAAGTTTTAAAATTACCAAATGTTTTAGGGTTTCACCATTTTTTCCCCGCACTAGGTCTGCTGGTATCTTGGAGTTCTACTTTGAACGTAACACCAACAGGAAAAAGACAAAACCAGTGTGGTTTTAAAATACTCTTAACTTTCCACATTTCTCTCTCTCTCTCTCTCTCTCTCTCTCTCTTTTTTTTTATTATTTTTTTTATTTAGGTCTGCTGGTTTCATCTTGGAATTCTATCTGAACACCAAGGAGGAGGCAGACAAAAACAGCTGGTTTCATTTAGAGGCTAGTAATATTTCTTACGGTCTCTAAATGCAAACTTGCTAGTTCATTTTAATATGCAACATGTCTGATTCTTGATAGTAAGAAAATGATTTTGTAAGCTGCAAGGATTATCATCACTTTTAAGCTCCATCATAGTACATGTAAGTATGCTGGTATCTTGGAATTCTACTAGGGGCATTCAAAAAGTAAGTTACACTTGTTGCTCCACGGATGGCAACATTGAGAAACAAGACCGAAGCTTAATCAGACTATAGTTCAGTTCCACGGCTTCCAACGGTAGCAATTTCATTCGGATAGTGACAATCGTTGGTGCGTACTACGAGAAGGGAATGCTGCGAAAACTGGAAGCTTACTCCAAGGGGTGCCAGTTCGGGATTGTACGGTGGATGCTGCCAGACCTCCCATCCAAAGCTGCGAGCCAAATCCTGTGTTGTGCATGCCTTTTGAGGTCTTGCATTGTCATGCAAGAGGATAATGCCTTTGCTTGAAGCGTTTTGCCCACAAAAACGTAGTGTGCTGCGTACTTCAACATTGGAGTAAGATTTTAGTTATGCGTTTACACGGCATTTCCTTTAGTTTACGCGGCAGTTCCTTCTCGTAGTACGCACCAACGATTGTCACTATCCGAATGAAATTGCTACCGTTGGAAGCCGGTTATGAGCAAAGTCTTGCCAATGTTTATTTTTGTTTTCTTGGCTTGGAATCGAATGTGCTGAGGATGACCAAAACCGGTTGTGCCGTGACGTCACTTAACAGAAGAATGATCGCAACCGCTAGCACCAGTGCATAACCGACTGGTGAATTCCCGAACGGGCCCGTAGATAAGCCTATTGGTTACTTATGCCTACCAGACGTCCCCAAATTTCAGGGACAGTCACCAATTTCTGTGTTTTTTTGCGATTTGTCCCCAAAATGTAAAAAAGACAATTGGGGACAATTTTTAACTATTACATTGTTTTTTAATTAGATAACATTTATTTCATTAATTATAAAATGTCCCCAATTTTGAAACAAAATTGGGGACATGTCCTCAATTTTATCTTCAAAAATATCCCCTTAGCTAATAGTCCCCAATTCTGAAATAAAAATTGGGAGCATTTTATAAATTCAATGTTCTCAATTAAGATTCTGTTTATTCAGTTGAAACATTATTAACATTCATAAAATGAAGGAAGCATGATTGATATTTTTAAAAATACGGGAGGAAACAACCATTTGAATTAGTTTTGATCCCAATTGCTATTAACATTTTGGGGATAAACTTAAAAAACCTCTGAAATTGGGGACTGTCCCCGAAAATTGGAGACGTGGGGACAAACTGAAAAATTCTGAAATTGAGGACTTTGTTGAAAATTGGGGACGTTTAGTCACCTTACGCTAAGGTGATCAAACGTCCCCATTTTCCGGGGACATGTCCCCATTTTCAGGACGTTTTTCAAATTGTCCCCAGAATGTAAAAATGGAACTGGGGACAATTTTTAACTATTGCATTGTTTTTTAATTAAATTACTGTTAATTATTGCATTAATTATAAATGTCCCCAGTTTTGCTTCCAAAATCTGGTCAACTTTAAGGTGACCAGATTCCACTCACAAAAATCTGGTCACCTTTAAGGTGACCAGATTTTTGTAGTCAGAAACGGGGACATGTCCCCGATTCTGACAACAAAACTGGGGACATTTATAATTAATGCAATAATTAACAGTAATTTAATTGAAAAACAGTGCAATAATTAAAAATTGTCCCCAGTTCCATTTTTACATTCTGGGGACAATTTGAAAAACATCCTGAAAATGGGGACGTTTGGTCGCCTTACCTTACGCAAAAATCGAGTTACCGGTGTAGTAGCTGAACGCCAAAACCAGGGGTAAGGACGTAAGGTAAGGCGACCAAACGTCCTCATTTTCCGGGGACAGTCCCCAATTTCAGGAAGTTTTTTAAATTGTCCCCAAAATGTAAAAGAGGAATGGGGTCCTTTCACGTCGAGAAGAAGAAAACCTCTGAATACGTGTATCACGTGATCTACCTCCATCGTCTGCTAGCAGCTAGCGAGTTTGTTTTGATTTTAACGGGATCTCATTATGGCTGAAAGTTGTTATTTAAGCCTTGCTAAGCAATATAATAGTTCGAATAGAAATAAAAGGACTCGCAAAAATGTTTTAAAACATTTTAATAACGATATAAGTTCAGTAGTCAGTTTTGTAAAGATAATTTTTTCTACAAAGGCATACAGATTAAACTCGCAAAATAAATTTGCGATTTGCATTCGTTAGAGTTGGAATGTTAAAGTTTTATTGTGAGTATCTTTTAAGTTTTATTGTTTCTTTACGCCTTTATGTTAATTATACTCTTTTGCAATACATAAACTGCAATTCATATTCTTTCTAACACTGCTGATTAATGCACATTACACAGTTATACAGAGTGCATTGCAATAGCATTTTCTTTTCTTTTCCTTTTTTTTTTTAAATCACAGGATTTCTTGTAATGTGCTTTTAATTAAGATACCCTACATTTATTACGTTAGTGTTTAAAATATACTACTGTAATATGTTGTACTTAATTAGTACATGTAAAAGTGCTCAATTTTCATCAGTTGATAAGGTGTTTATATTTTGTGTATATCTTAATATTCACCTAACTTTACGATCTATTTTAAGTTATGCATGTTTTACTTTGTGTGCTACATTTATTAAATTTATTTAAAATATTATAAATTATCTTGTTTAATTAACATACTACACAAAATGTTGGATAATTTATTAAACTACCCGATTATTTATTTCTGTCTATATAATAATATTCAAGCATTTTTGAAAAACTTTATTATTTAAGTTTTTCGTGTCTTCTAAATGTGCTAATTTGTTAATTTTATTATTTAAGATATAACTTTTTTTGTTTAATTAGCATAACTTGCAAGAATATCTTTCTCAACATCCTTGCAACAATATTAGGCGAACTCCAAGAAGCTGGTTTTGTAAAAAATATAACTATTGAACTATTATATTGAACTATTATAAGTTCAATTTTTTTATATTTAGTTTTCATTTAAGCTTGAAAGCAAGTACCGATGATTGAAGTGGGCGACTGCCCCCTCCCGAGAAAAAAGGAATTAATGATAAGATCCTATATAATGAAAAGATGCTACTTTATTCCCATAAAATGGATGTGTATTAAAAACTTCCAACTAACCGCCACCACTCACAATTGCATAAACCTGTCAGTGCTTGAAAGAAAATGCATTAGTATACTGAATAGAACTTTCTTTTGTTAAATAGAGGTGATGTAAAATGAATCAATAATTTTTTATAAATAGAATTAATTTATAAAGAATAATCATGGAAATGTTAACTATTATTTACTGTCTAATGCAATTATAAATGTTCAAAATAAACATTTATGTTCAGTATTATGTATTAATAAAGCCAATTATTTAGGTAATTTACCTATGTATTGCTTTTTCATAACAAATGTTTGAATTTTTTTGTTTCCATGTTAAATTATCAGTTTATGGAATTATTTTTTTTTTTCATGGACAGAAATTTAAAATTTCATGCAAAGCCTGACTAAGTTATGAGACATGGGGTAGGCAATGCTCATGAGGGTCCCTTATAAGTTTATGTATTCACATTGGCATCCATAAGGGAGAGCATGAAAGGGCACTTGCCCCCCCCCCTTTCTCTCCTTAGCCTAAAGATTTAGTATATTGTCTTATGATGTAAACAAAAGTGTATCATTAAGCAAAATCGAAACGGTACTTGCATATTATCCCAGCGGTCTGGCAAGACAAGTGATTTTGGCGAGAATGATCGCCTGGATAATACGTAAGTACCATCAGAAACCAAATTGTTATAAATGTGAAATTTGCCCTTATCTAGAAAAAATTTGTGACGTTTGCCCTCTCCTAAAAATACTTCTATGCTCGCCCATATGTATTCACACGTACATAATATGGTTTTTGTGTAGATTGATCATATATGTTCACATATGTATCATGCACTCCACATGCATTTCTACCATAGACAATATTTCTGTTTAATAATGTGGGTCCCAGGGCAGCTGTCCTGTTACTCCCATCTACACTTCCCTTAATTGAGCTCTGATTCAATGTTATTAATTTTTGAAGATTTATAAATTAGTTTTTATTTTCATTAAACTGTTGTATTTATAAAACTGTATAATTCTTTGGCAGTTGGTAAAGTATTGTGACATAGTGTTAAACTTTTGAGTTCTGTGTGCTGTGATTATTTTGTACTGTGAATTTATAAACAGTAAGTTACAATTTCGCTGTACATTCGAAGCAGTTTGCCCATTGTTGTGTTTAGTTTTTAATATTTGGTTATCGTTTTTAGATATTTGCTCATTCTTGTAGTTCATGAGTCATGATTCATCTTCTCATTCAAGTTTACAGCAAACATTATTAGATTGGTGTGTAAATGATGGTAAAGTACATTGTTATAAGTTCAATTTTTTTTATATTTGGTTTTGATTTAAGCTTGAAAAGCAAGGACAGATTAAGGAAGGGGAGACCGCACGTGGCGTTATGCATTAGTATACAGAATAGGATTTTCTTTTCAAATAGAGGTGATATAAAATGAATTTTCAACTCAATAAAAAAATTTTATCATGTGACAATTTGAGTTTTCCTTAAAATTGTAGTCTTTAAAAATTTTTATTTTTAGGAATGTGATCGATACAGTTCATGCCTAGATACAGTTTTATGCCTAATGAGTGCTTGTATAATTTTGCTGTACATTTGAAGCAGCAGCATTGTACTTGTACTTTTTTGGCTTGTAAAATAGGATGAAGTTATCTGCCCAGTTTTATAAGCTGCAAGAATAAAAGAAAGAAGCTGCAAGAGTAAAAGAAGATCAGCACAGGTAAGTGCTGAAGAGAGATGGCAATGTGATCTCTTAGTGTGAGTATCATGATTAATTAAAACAAATTTATAAATGTATTCTATGTATTTGTTATTAAAAAAATGGAAACATTCCAAAAAGTTTTAATTTGTTAATTGTCTCTTAAAGAAATGCTAAAAACAATGATCACTATTGTCCAATTGTAATGACACACATGTGTAGTCGACAATAAAATGTAAACATGGCGTGAAGACAGAAGCGTAGGCAGAAATTTTTCATCGGAAGGGGGGGTTACGACTACTGCAACTCACATATATGCATACATGTTTGTGATAAGGGAATGAAGAATATACATTTTGTAAGGGAAAAAATTCCTCATGGGGGGGAGGGGTTATGATCCCCCTAACCCCCCTCACCTTGGCTACGCCCCCGCGTGAACACCTATTCATTTTGTCAAACAGAGCAAACCACTGATGTAAGGTCCGTGGAGCAAGCTATCTCATCCCTCCTTTCTATAGAACCAACCTACTATTCATTAAAACAGATGTACAATTCTTTTCATAGCCTGATTGAAACACACTTGTATTTTCATTGTGGAAGAAATGGAACAGATTTAGTATCGCTCGCCCGCCATTTCTTTTTTGCCAAGCCAGTGCAAAGTATTGTGTTTTGTAAAAGGTTTACCTTTCAAACTCTTGACGAAGCTCTCCAGCTCCAGAATAGTGGCTATCCTTTTTTCTAGACACAAAAACATATCACACTTTTATCCATAGTTACTACGATATTACAGAGGGTGTTCATATATTTTTGTAACGATTTTGATTTTCTCCGTGAAGTTAAATATTAATTTGAAAATAAAAATGTGATTGGCATCAAATTGTAATAAGGCTTATTTATCGTCTGTAGCATTAAAAATATTCTTTGCTTTAAAATGTTGCTGAAAAATAAACAATGGATCGAAGGCTATATTTTTTCGCTATCTGAAGAGAAATACTCTTATTCAGTTATTAAGAAAAGATGTCAAAATCATGGTTTTAATATTTCTACACGTAAAATAAGTGACATAATTAATATGAAAGGAAAGAAACGTCAAAGTTTATATTTCATTGGGGAAAAGGCAAAAAATGCATACCCAACAAAGGTATGTACACTAGAGATGAGTTCGGGCTCATTTTTTGAAGCCTGAGCCCGAGAACTTTTAATCCAAGCCCGCCCGAGCCCGAGCAATATTATTTACGCCTGAGTCCGAGCCTGAAATTTCAGCTAAAGATTAAAAAAATTCAGTTACTTCATTGATAGAATACAATAAATTTTGATGTTCTTGTAAATTAACGGCAAATATAGTTGCAAACTCTCAATGCCCTTTCTAATTCTTTATATCCATGTTTATCAAATAACGTCCGATCTGATGGCTAACTAAGTAATAAAAGCCGCTTTTCTGAAATACCCAAAGAGCTTGACCATACCGTGCCACTATTTTTTTTTATAAGTACTTTTATTTTACTCATGAATCACTTTTTAAAATCTGCTTCAAGGAGTATGTTAAATAAATGAGAAATTTCTCACGAGCTCGAGCCCGCCCGAGCCCTAACGCAATTGGGAATTACAGAGCCCGGGCTCGGGCTGAGCCCGTCTCATCTCTAATGTACACCTCTTATTAAATCTGAAGTCACATCTCATGTTTTAAAGGAAAATCCAACTACCCAAAGAACTATCGCAAAATCTTTAAATATCTATGTAGGAACTGTCAACAAAATTATAAAACCTGATTTAAAGTTAATCAAAGCAAAAAAACATGATGTTCATCACCTAACACCAAAACATGTTTCTCAGCAGGATGTTTGAAACTTGCTCCTTTGTCTAATGGATCCCCGGCATCCAATCGGCAGATACAACCCCCGTCAATTCGCACCCTGGTTATAACATATTATTATTATTATATATATATATATATATGCTGTATATCCCAGTGTATAACACACATCAGTACAGTGGCGCAGCGAAGGGGGGGGTCCAGGGGGTCCGGACCCCCCCTATGAGCTAAGGGGCCGCTATGAGCAGGGTCCGTTTATCTACAGGGCGAGTGGGGCCCATGGGCCACCAATTTAAGGGGCCCATTTTTTTCTCTAAAAAGGGCCCATTTTTTTTCTTCTTTCTTTTCCAAATTTATTCTCTAAAAAGTGTTTTTTCTTAAAAAAAAATCTTTTTAAACTTTGTATCCGTAGTTGTCTTGAAAAGGAGGACGCAAGATAAAATCATCAAAGGCTTCCAGCAAGCACCGTCATAGAGACTCCTTAGGCAATAAATCTCCAGTCGTGTCTCTGATAGGGAATTTGTGGGGCTAGGATGGACAAATCGGACAATGTAAAGGGGCGCACAATTGTAGCGCAAAGGAACGGTTGTATACTGAACCGAATATCCTTCGAAAGAATCTATTCATGCTACAATTAGCTGATAACAAAATTGTCATGAAGGAAAGAAGAAAATATATTGCCTATATTCAGTGGCGGATCCAGAATATTTTTTGGGAGGGTCTAACTTTTTTAAAAAGCTTATTTCACCCAATTAAAATGTACTATAAATCTAAATTTGAGTCTAAACCAATGTATTAGGCTTTTGAGAGGGGCTAAGTCATAAAATAGGATCCTTTTAGCTATTTAAAGTGTATAATAAAGCAGAATGTTACCCTTGAGCAGTGCCTTTCGGGGGGGGGCTGAAGCCCCCTAGCCCCTCCCCTGGATCCGCTACTGCCTATATTGTAGTCTTCAAGCACACCACTCTTCTTTTCTTGAGATAAACAAGCCACAGTATTCAATAGTGAATATACACCATACACACACACAACAAACAATAAAAAAGAGGGTCTGCTGGGAGCTTAGATGTGGTATAACGAAATTTCGAATGGTTCAGTGGATTCACTTAAGTTGGATGCCTTTACTTTTTAAGCAGAAGTTTAAGTTTTGGGTTCTTTGTTTCTTACGATCATGAATTCGTCCAGTTTATAAAGAAAGAAAACCCCAAGTGAAATGTTTTTATCCGAGAAGAAAAATTAAAGCCGATGATGGTGATCGTGCAGCATCAAAGACTGCTGATAGTATGGACGGGTCTGGACCCGGTGAAAAATTTGTTGCACCGAAAGAAACCTTTGAGGGTGCTGAATCTCAAGCTCATCCTCTTGATATTGGGCTCGACATTAACAAAGAGGTAAACTTTGCTTGATTAAATTTCAAAATAACTTTACACAACAGAGGAGGTGGAATCACACAGACGTGGTTCATAATTTATTATCAGTAAAAATCTTAATATAAAAAGATCTTTCAAGTATAACCTAGCAGATGGTTGAAGTGTTTTTATTTTTAATTAGCCAAGAATTTTCTAAACATAGACAATCGTACTTGCATGTATGCAAGATGCAATGATCCAACTTATAAAGATTATTTAAAACTGTATCATAAGCTTATTATTACTGGCAATTACAACGTAGTCAATGATAACAAATACATTAAATTACGTTTTTTTTTTTTTTTTTTTTTTTTTTTTTTTTTTTTTTTTTTGAATTCCAGTTTGTGTCAAATATTGTTACTTTTTAAACACATACTATGCTAAAATATTTGAAGAGCTGTTTATTTATTTTATTAATTTCTTAGGTAATGGAGGATCGTAGTAATATAATAAATAAGGATTTTGAGACTCTACACAATTGACTCACAAGACGAGATTCACACATTTTTTTATTTCCTTTTCTTTCATTGTTTTTTAAATAAATCATGCATGATGAATCAATAAGCTCATAAATAGCCTATTGAAAATTTTCTTCCTGTCAATTGAAGAATCAACTACTGCATTTATTTTTTTTACAAAACTTGAAACAGTGAACGCACGTTTTGTAACTGCAGCAGATATATTAATAAGTAAAAGTTTTTTTTAATTAATTTCAGTTTTTTCTGAGTAAAAAATTTTTAAACGTTAAAGCTTTAAAGAATTTTAATAGGAAAATTAAAATTGCGTGACTAATGTGATAAAATATTACTTTTACAAGAGATATCACTATTTAAATAATGTCTAGAATTGTTGTCATGGAGAATAATTTTTCAATTTACAGTTATCCTTTTATTAATTCTATTTTGAAGTGCGATAGCTAGAATAAACTACTTGAAAAACATAAAACTACTTGTTTATTATCTTCCTTTTTAAAGACCACTGGAGAAGAGTTCTCTTCAAAACAGTCCCCGTTTTAAACCGCCTTTATCTCTCCTCCCCCCCCCCCCCCCAAAAAAAAAGAGCTTTATTTAGTACATGAATTTAAACGTTTGGTGTAATAAATCTTACAAAATATGACTCTATAGTTAGGCAAGTCGGAGTGTCCAGGCTGAGTATTTTTTTTTTTTTTTTTTTTACCAACTATGCGAAAAACAAACATTTCGCCAAGTATCGAATACATATGGAGAGCTGCTCTTTTTGCTCTTGGCTTTTGACTCTGTGTGAATTTCCTAGAAAAAGTAGACTACATTTTTGAAATCAGGTTTGAGGTATACAATGCGGAGTTTGTGTGTATTTATTAGAGCTATGCTTTATTAAAAAGGTTTTCTAAAAGAGGAGAGATATTTTTTTATGAATAGAATAAATATGGACATAGGACTAGAATTAGAACACCTGAATGTATTTTATTTAGTGTTAAGAAACAAAGAACTCCACCATCTCGAAAAGCGATTAACGATTCGGTCGTTAACGATTAGAGCATAGGTTCCCAACCTTTTTTGAATTGGCGCCCCCTTTTCTAGTGAATAATTCAATACCAACCCCCTCCCACTCCAAAGAAATAAGAGCGTACATAATGCATGGTGAAAACAAGAATTCAATAAAAAAAATTAGTAATAGATAGAATATTGTTGGAATTGAAACTCTATTGAATTTCTTCTTCATTTAAAAAAGATGTTCGCACACGTGATAGAAATGAATTATCAGAGTGATTTTTAAGTCTTTTTTAGACTATATTTGGTTAATCTTCCCACGCCCCTCCGTGCCATACCAACGCCTCCTAATTTTCTCTGGGTCTTTTACCGCCCCCCTGAAAGCCTCAAACGCCCACAGGGGGGCGTTATCGCCCACGTTGGGAACCTATGGATTAGAGGCTTACAGTTTTCCGTTAGTTCTTCGTTTTTCTTATAAGAATGTATAAAAGCTTATAACTAGCAATTTTATTACAATAATACATTTTTATAATGGCAAATGTTATTTGATTGATTTGCATTACACCGAACAATTGAAATTTCTGCAAGACAAAAGTCTAACAGCTAACGTTAAATTTATGCAAAAGTGTCTGGGGGGGGGACATCAACCCCTCTATCCCCCTGCCTATACGCTGGCTTGCCAAAAGGGGGAGACAGTGGCGGATTTCCCAATAGTTGCATGAGGCGCGCACCTCGGGCCTCATATTTCTAAGGGGCCCCCAAATTCGGTTTTTAGAAAGAAAAAACTATATGTAAATATCTGTTCAAGAGACATTGTTCATAGTTTCAGGATTGCTTCTAGAGTAGAAAGCGCTTTTGAACAATCTTTTTTTTGGCGATTCCCTTTCCTCTTCACAGCATTGGACCATAATCTAAACTAATACTTTAATACGAATACTTTTAGTTTATAAGTAATGGATGCTTTAATTCCGTATTTCACTGTAAAAATATCCAGAAACGTTCCTTGGAAATAAGGATAAGTTAGACTTACAAATACTATACAGAAAGTATACATTTCCCTTTGAAAACTTTACTGTTTCGTTCAACCCGTCACTTAACCGAATAGTGGTCTCACAACCTTAAAAAACAGGCAGTTCACTTAAAAATAGGGATGGACGCGAGACGAAAAATTGGCGTCTCGCAAAACAGCCGAAAAGCTTTGTCTCGTCTCGCAAAAATCCCTATATCATAATGCTAAAAATGCTTGTCTCGTCTCGCAAAAAAGCTGTAAATCTCTGTCTCGTCTCGCAAAAAGTCGTCTCGCGTCCATCCCTA